>QRDG01001541.1:326435-771076 GCA_012064385.1 Puccinellia tenuiflora | reverse complement strand
ATGAGGGTGCCAACATCATGAAAAGATAAGAAAAAATAAAGTTCTAATCATAAAAGGAGAATAATATGACAGTTTCGCTTAATAGTTTAGATTTAAATTGAGCATTTAATCATACCAAATGCATGAAATATTGGAATTCTACATATCTTTTCTAGATATGAGGCATTTACAGCTCACTACATGGGTCTAAAAACGTGGTGCTGAGATAACCCATACTAGCCTAGCAATTGTGTGGGTTAACCTGCTAAACTAGTTACTCATAATGAAACCAACACAAATAAAATTTACATCCAAAGTATCCAAGGAAAAGGGCTGGGGCCTTTCTGGGTAAACAGCATGCCAATTTAATATTCTACATGAAAAATATTTAATCTTATATAGGTAAATAGATCAAGTCCACTAACTGATTTTCCTAGATTCATAGATTTCCACAGCACAATCCTCCCATGTCATCTTTTTTTCTTGCCTGGAAAATTATTTTTAACGCTTTTCGCCACAGTTCCATTTATCTCATCCCTTCAATTACTTTCATGTATTCAGCCACTATTCTAGAAACCGTCATAGGCATTTGAAGAAACAAGCACACTCGAGAAGTTATCCAACACCTTTTATTCTCCTCTACCAGCATCCTTCCACCCATATGGCCTTTCTCCATAGCCAAATCCAATCTTCGATCACAGCAGGTAGGTGCAGATTGCTTCATCATTTCATCGAGGTCTTTCTTGGTTCAGCATGTGCCTATCCGAAGCAATTCATGTGAATGTTTATCTTTATTTGGATATGAAACTAGGATGGATATGGGTGGATTGGATTGGGTTGATTTAATTTTCTGTTTCTGCGGGCAGGTGCACGGCAAAAGTGAAGATAAGAGTGGATGTTCACCATTTTGGTAAACTGTACCGAGGTAGAGAAACTAAACTGAGGACCTGTTTTTCCTGGTGTGTTCTCTTTTCATACCCCCTTTCATTTTCTGTTTTACAGAGTGCGAGGGACATGTATTCATTCCGAAATGCAAATAGCAAGGGTCTAAAATTAGCAGTTGCAGGAATCGATGCAAAGGTGAAACTTAGCTGCTCTATTTATTGCCGCTTCCATTCGTTTTTGGTTTCTCAAGTTAACACCTGAATCCTGATGCAGTTCTAACACTTCTAATTGCATTCTCACGTAACAGTTTCCGAAAGTTTGGACCCCATTATCTTCAATATCTGCTTACATGGCTTCAATTGTTGTATATTCTCTTTGAGATTTTCCATAATTTGGTTTACTCGACATAAAAAAGTTTCTCTAGTTCCTTATCGTTCATTAATTAAGTGTATTGGATATAGAGACACTATGACGGTGTCCACGTATATACCTGATGCAAACTTTCAAAGGTGTTTCCTCACACACTTCTATTTGAAAATATTGGTTAAATATTCAGGCAGTATCAACTATCGATACTTTGCACATTTCAGTGATGGATGTATTATTGCAGGCTGTAAGTATAATTCCGTGTTTCTTTCGTAGTGGAAGAAATTGTTTTTATCCACTGCCATGTGGCTTCTGCAATCCTCCTAGGATGCAACTATCACTCTGGGTCATTGTTCTTCCTCTTTAGCAATTGCGCGTGCAGTTGCTATTTGCAATTTGTTAAGGTTGTGATGAAATTTCGTATCTAAATATTTTGGAATACAAGGGCCAGTAGCCTGACAAATCATCGATTCGACAGTGTTATCTGTTTGATTCGTTCTTTTCCTTTCTCAGATTGTGCAGCCCTTTAGGCCAACAGCCCCCGGCAATGCACTGATCGACCCTGTGAGATACTATTCAGGCCTGAACCACTATCCAACAATCCATTCCTGCTGTGAATTTAGTGGTTCCAGCACCCTCAGCATCACATCAGCAAACCCACCAGTCCGACAGGACAGACCCACTAACAACCGGCCCGTCCCTAAATCCTGGAGACCACGGCCCGAATTAGCGCTAAGAAAATACAGATCTCAGCAGCACGACAAGGCGAACGCACGCACGCACGCGCGCGAGCAACCTCAGAAATGGGAGAAATCGCATGCGCAGGCAGCACGGATCGGAGGTTAGGCAGGAGCGCGAAAACCTTACCATGGCTGGTCGTTCGCGGTCGATCCGAGGAGGGGAGGGAGGTGGCGCCGGAGGTGATTCGCAGCTGAGGGCCGGCAGGGAGGAAGCAGGAAGGGGGAGACGTCGAGACTCGAGAGCCCGAGAAGACGGCGTGGCGTTTGTGCGTTCACCACTTGGTCCCTTGCTTGGTTCTTAGCTGGGCCGGTTAGTGTGAGAGGGAACGAAGGCTCCGGAAGGGACGAGGAGTCGCTCCAGGAAAACGAAAGCCAGACTGGGCCAGTGGGCTGGGCTTTATTTTTGTACGGAGTTACGGGCTAGTGGCCGATTCGGGAGGATTTGGCGGCAGATTGTGATGGACACCGCAGTGCTCTGCTCTCCGTTCAAGAATGACCTGGTTCCATTTCATGTATGCCCATCAATGGATGCGGATTTGCATCAGCTCAATTCGCTGAGGATGGCACGGATTTGCCGATCGCAAGCAAAAAAGAAAGTTGAAACGAAGCAAGTTCATGTTCAACGCTTTGTTTGACTGACAAAAATCACTGCACATTGCGGTAGCACTTGCTGAAGTCATTGGATTCAGGACCTTCAAACTAACATTCATATTGATAGAGGATCGACAGGTACTAAGTACTATTTAAGCAGGTAGAGATGAAGGACAATAAGAGAGAGTTGCAACCACCGGTCAGGTTTTACAATATCCTTACTTAAGCTGTCCCGGGTCGAAGCAAAACATATACAAAACGGACCCACACACGCACGCACGCTCGCTTAATTTTTCTGCTACTAATACATCATCATCAATCAAACACCTTCATCAATCCAGCACTCCAAATCTTCATCACCAAGTTAAACGCCGGTTCGCCCTTCCGCTGCAGCTGCCTAGTGTCAGTACCCTAGGTGATCTATCTCCGCCGCTATCTCCCAGTTCAGCTTCGACGCAACCCTGTCGTGGTAAGGTACGTAATCCTGAACGAAAGAGGCGATCCATCGGTTAGTCAAAGGCAGAAACGTTAGAATGCAGCTACTACTACGTACCTCGAGCTTCTCCATGAGCTCCTCCGCCGTCGGAGCGAGCACGATGATGCGGCGCGCGCAGGTGTTGATAAACCCTTCCTCCACCGCCTTGTCGATGAAGGTCAGCAGCGAGTTGTAGTACCCGTCCACGTTCAGCAGCCCAACCTGATCCAAGAATTTGATTCAGATATTTTTCAACCATTCCAGCAGCTGCAGATAAGGGCACAGATCATCGACAAAGGACAGTACCGGCTTGTGATGGATGCCAAGCTGCGCCCATGTAATCACTTCCAGCAGCTCCTCCAGTGTACCATACCCTCCTGCATTGTCAGTTGACGTGATGAGCACCAAAGCTAGCTAGAAATTTGCTTCTACATCGCACAACAAGACACACAACATGAGCACTTCACACATCCATGCATGTACTCAGAACCTTTGCCCCCCCAATTATTGGTTACACACACTAGGTAGGAAAGTAAAGGCTCCCAAGCTGGCACCAAATATGGCCTTCATTTCTAGATAAGACATGTGCAAAACGCCACAATTTTACAGCCCGATCGATCCACTCGCCTGTACCTTGTCACGGATTTCTTCCGGGAGCCTTGAATGTTCCATTCTTGATAGCTAAATAAAATGCAGGTTACTTACGTTCATGCATGTGTGCTGAGTTTGTGTGACTCACCAGGCAGGGCTATGAAGGCGTCAGACTGCCTTGCCATCTCTGCCTTCCTCTGGTGCATGTCCGCCACTGCCCTCACCTCCCCCACCGTCTGGCCACTTATCTGAGAAAAAAAAAATGAACATCGATTTTCAGCTCACCAAACCAAGGGAACAGTAAAAACAATTCTTGGACATGCCATGATGCTTGGTCTGTTACACATTCCCAAGAGGCCGACATGATTGTGCTCAAAGGGAGCATAAAATGTAATAACTGGGTGGTTTAAATATCCACAACTCCTGGCTTCTTGGGTAATGGTAAAATGACTGCAACTAGGAAGAGGACCACAGCTAACCAAGCCACACCTAAGCATAAATTAGTGAACAGAGATATGGGTTTTCTGGACCATGAAATTGATTGTTGTTTGCTGTCATACGGCACAGCATGATCTCGCTGTTAGTGATATATATATGGCATTTACGATAACTACAAAAGTACAGAGAACAACTAGGATACTCTACTAGCTAGTACCCCCACATCATGGGTCATCTATACTTTTCTGAAAAACTTAAATATTTCTATGCTCCCTGAATCTGAAGCTGACCAACTCCGGAAATGTGATGGTCCTAGTGCAGATCTCTCTTAAATAGTACAGTACTCCGTTAGTAGCACCGGTAACTAGTGCAACAGACAAAAAAAAAACATTTAACTAAGCTTGACACTCGACACAAACATTCTCCTATTCCCTTTCAAAAAAAAAAAAAACATTCTCCTATTCTGAATTCCGAACAGAGCATCAGCGGCAGTCAAAGACAATGAGTGTACTAAAACATTCTACCCTTGCATCAAGAAGGCAACCGCCCTCCTTCCCAAACCAGGCAGGAGTAGGACGGGATGATGCCATGGCTGCAAAGCTGCGCTTTTGCCACTTGTTTACCCTCACGCCAATATCTGGATTTACGCCAAAAAGCACGTAGCTTTCGATCACAGCTGCTCGATCAGATGGACGTACGTACGGGATTCTTTCCACCCATGCCAAGTGCCGTGTCCCCCAGGACTCCAGCAGGCGGTGTGTAGAGCCTAAACACCCAAGCTCATTTGATTATTAGTGCTAGCTTCACTTTCTGAATTTGTATATCTTAAACTAGTCGGACCTCCGTTTTTTCTAAGTAAAAACATGCATCTGCAGAGGATATTCCCTCCTAGTAGTAGTACTAGCTGACATGAGTCGTAGGAGGCTGGGAACCGACAGACATACCTCTGGGGTCATGAGGGTCTTGGGAATGACACTGCGCGTGGACAACAAGATGACAAAAAGAAGTGATCAGCACATAGATCAACTCAATAACCCAAGTTACTAACAACATTCTTCTGGGGATGGCAGATGGATGGATGGACGGAGCTCGCGAGCGAGGCTGAGAGACTGAGGCTGAGAGTATCACGTACCCTATGACGTGCCTGCCACCGTCGTACACCGCCTGCGAGACCATCCCCATGAGGCCGATGCTTCCGCCGCCGTACACCAGGTCCACGCCCCTCGCCACCTGCATCAACAACAACGTGCCAAAATCAGTCAGTGAATAAACGGGAACACTGTTAGTTACACTCTAGCTTCAACGGTAATGAGCAGGCAGAGACGCGATGCTTCTTGAATTCGTACTACTACTACTACGGTCGTGAGGATGGGGACAGATCGAGCAGAAGTAGCATCTCTAACTTGGATCTGATGGAGCCGTGAATGCAGTAGGGCCTGCCAGCCACGTTAATTCGACAGACGACCGCGTGCAGGAAGGAGCACGCAAACAGAGAAGACCAACCGGGATGGAATTGCTCTTGCTCAAGCAGCAGCAGCAATGGCGTTTGTGGAATTACAGAGGAAGGAAGGAAACAGGGCCGGTCTGCCAAAGAGTTAGGCAGCGAATGGCTGGACTATAGTGAATTTGCATCCAGGTTACTGCCACTCTAGGTTTTGTTACTTAATTTCACACTGCAAATTCATGTGGTGAAGCTAAGCTGAGTACATGAAGTGGACGCAGGTCACGAACCGAGGAATTAATATCGCAAGCTAGAGCTATATATGTATGGTGAAGTAATGAACTACGTATAGCATACCAGCTCGTTGCCGAGCTCAATGGCGGCATCATGGTAGCTCCTCTTCTTGCCCTGGCTGCTACCGCAGAAGACGCAGATCCTCTTGAACCTCGATTGCCTCATCTCTTTTCTTCCTCTCCTCTCCTCTCCTCTCTCTCTATTTATCGCTAGCTTAGCTAGCAACGCAAGCAGTGTTTGCGCTTGTGATTGTCGTGGACTCGTGGTGGTTAGGTGTGCGCGCTGCTAGTGCAAGCAAACACACACAAAGCCTAGCTTCTTGGTTCTTGCCGATGGATGGATGGAGCTGTGACTTGCGAGTGCGCCACCCATGGCTATATATGAGTAGTGGGGAGCGGAGAGAGAAGAAGATACAAGGGGATGGGGAGAGAGAAACGAAAGGGATGGATGCCACGAAAGCGAATCAAAATAAATGCGCGCACATGGTGGAAAATACACTCCGGCATCGATCCACCCAGCAGGCGACGATGGCAAGGGTTTTTCGGTGAAATGGACGCGGGATGGGCTAGCTATTGACGTCCGAGTCACCTTATCAGTTTCCCGGTCGAAGCTGCGTTAAAGCAAATCGTGGTTGTCCATGGTAGGTGAGAAAATTACAAAATACCACACAATTGGGGCTCCAGCTTTAAATAACTACCACAACTGTGTTTTTGCGACATTTTAATAAGCGCACCAAAAATACTGGAAACATACTACCTAAAATTCTTCACATTTTAGTAAGCAAGAAAAAATTATGGAAATTGTAGCTGAAATTCTACGCATTTTAGTAAGCAAGTAAAAAAACATGGAACATACTAGCTAAATTCTACACATTTTAGTAAGCAACTAAAAATCATAAAAAATTTACTAAATAAAATTCTACACATTTTAGTAAGTCAAGGAAAGACATTGGCTAAAATTATACACATTTTTGTAACCAAGTAAAAAACATGGGAAATAGTAGATAAAATTCTACAAATTTTTATTAAGCAAGTAGAAATCATGTGAAAATACTAGCTAAAATTCTACTCATTTTTGTAAGCAAGTAAAAACTCATGGAAAATACTAGCTAAAATTCTACATATTTTAGTAAGCAAGTAAAAAAATCATGAAAAAATATTAGCTAAAATTCTACACATTTTATTAAGCAAGTAAATTGATAGAAAATACTAGATACAATTCAACACATTTGTAAATTGATAAAAAAAATTAGTAAGCACGCCAAAAATATTGGAAACATACTAGCTAATATTCTACACATTTTAGTAAGCAAGAATCAAGGAAAAACATTGGCTAAAATTATACACATTTTTGTAACCAAGTAAAAATCATGGGAAATACTAGATATAATTCTACAAATTTTATTAAGCAAGTAAAAATCATGGAAAATACTAGCTAAAATTCTACACCTTTTAGTAAGCAAGTAAACACTCATGGACAATACCAGCTAAAATTTTACATATTTGAGAAAGCAAGTAAAAAAACATGGAAAAATTATTAGCTAAAATTCTACATATTTTATTAAGCAAGTAAAATAATAGAAAATACTAGATAAATTCTACACATTTGTAAACAAGTAGAAATCATGGAAATTACTAGCTAATTGTTTTCACATTTTTACTAAGAAAGTAAAAAAAATCATGGAAAAATTCTAGCTAAAATTCTACACACATTTTGTATGTAAGTAAAATATCATGGAAAAATACTATTACAAATTCTACACATTTTAGTAAGCAAGTAAAAAATCATGAAAAAATACTAGCTAAAATTCTACACATTTTAGTAAGAAAGTAAGAAATCATGGAAAAATAGTAGCTAAAGCACTACGCACAGTTTTCCTGCAAAAACAATCTCTACTCATTTTTGTAAGCAAGTAAAAATCATGGGAAAATACTACCTAAAATTCTACACATTTTTGTAACCAACTAAAAATCATGGAAAAATACTAGCTAAAATTATACATATTTTTGTAAGAAAGTAAAAAAATCATGGAAAATACTAGTTGCGAAAATACCTTCTACCTATCTAAAATGATTGTATAGTTTCCAAACTGGCTAGACTCTCCACCAATAGCATACTTTGGTTATGTCAGAAAGAAACATCTAGTTGTATCCTCCTTGTCAACAACACTAAAATCAATGTGATATATTGTTGTTCCCATCACTTCGTGTGGCAGAAAGAATCTGCTAGCCTGTATTGAGCTTAATGAAAGCTCCATTCAGACCTGAAATATTCAAATTAAAGGTCCTATATTAATTCGGTAAATATTTAAAGCATTAATGTGTTGGCATGTTTTTACTTACCAATAAATGAGAAAACCCTCTACTCTAAGATAAAGAAATAATCCATGGAATCTTGTGTCTGGAGAAGGAATCCATGGAATCTTGGGTTTGGATAGGAAATAACCACACCAATTTCTTGATGAAGATGAGCATGGTGGTACCTTCTTTTTAAGCATGCATCTACTCCAATTTCTGCCCTAAGGTGTATGCATGTGTCTCATCAATGATTTGGTTCAGAACATTGTCATCGGCCCACTATCGAATAAACGCACAAACTTGAACATGATGTACCTCTCGCCGATCTTCATTTATGTCCTCGAGCATCTCAGTGGAGAATACTAACTTCTAATATTCTTCCATATACAACAAATTGTTCATCTTAATCTTCCAAACTTGATAATTTATACCATTCAAATATATCATTATGTTCGTATTCACTTCTACCTTTCACACAACAAGCAAACTATACTCGGCCCAAAACAAATATTGCTATGAAACTTGAGTACATATTTAACCTCAGCTCCGATACCAGTTTGTTATGGTGGCGGTATTTAGTATAAGCCCACCACTACCCTACAATGAACTTTGAAGTAGTTTCAATCAATAGATATACGGCGAAAAATATAAACACAATCACATATACTGTACATGTGAGACAAGGATTTACGGAGAAAACCTCCTCGCGTTCACACGGCTGATGCCATCCATGCGTTCCCTGATGGACCTCGGTCCGAGAGAGCTGCACCCCCGCGGCACCTGATAACGTAGGGCCTGTACGACAGGATGATGGGGGAGGAGTAGAATTCCGTGCCGTGCGCGCTCGAGTTCGTGCCCGCCATTACCGGAGTATAGTCTACCTAGTCTTTCGTATATACGAGTAGGCTGGGTATTTCGAGCCTTGGAGTTTGGACTAGCTAGTCGTCCCGGCCGCGCGTGGCTCACATTCGGCGCCGGCCGGCGTGCTGGCGGTACCGCTTCTCCTCCTCCCGGCCGCGCGTGCCTGCTCTGCATCGTAGGCCGGGCTGTGGGTAACTGCCACCCCGGCAAGGCAAGCACCCTCTCGGTTCTCACCAACCTCGCTCCCTCACAGTCCCCGACACATCGTCGCGTTACGCAGCGCAGTCTGCAGGCACCAAGTCGCCGCGGCTGTCACCGGCCCGGCCGGCTGCGACGGAGCGTGAGATTTCGCTTGGACATACTGTATTAATTAGCGACGTTACGAGACGAGATGCAGCATGATCAGCACAAGTGCTGGTAGATCCCGTACGTACGTGGACCCGACTCGCCCGCATCGCATCATCAGCAAATAAATATCGGGACAGCAGGATCCGATGATCTAATCAGCGATAGATATAGATATATAAACAATCCAAGTTGGGATATCTGATATATACACCGAAAAAGCAAGACACGATTCCGCCAAGCTTTACATCGATCGATTGCTCCTAATTTCCTCTCGTGCGCTTTTTCTTTTCTTCCGATACTGGGACGCTGCTTAATTAATTATTCCCATGCGTAACAGTCAGAGGAAGACACGAGCTGATCAGCCTCCCTCGCAGTCGCTTGCATCAGACACACGCATCGATCGGGTGCGCCTTTACATTAACAATACCGCGATGATCGAGTTCCAAAACAAACTTAACAAATGCAAACGTAGTACTACTAATGGACTACCTGCAGAAAGAGCAGCTTTCTCCTTTCCTCACTGCACATTCTGTCGCTCTCAGCAGCGGGATTAAATAAATGATTAACTGACTGACGGCCATTTGACCGGCTCATCCTAACACAGACAGACACCCAACGTTGTACTGCATGCCTACGGAGCAACCACTCACTCACTGACCGACCCATCCATCCATCCATCCGTAAGCAACAAGTTACGTTGCGCCCTGCCCCCATGCCACAAGGTGCCAAAACTCCAGCTGAGCACGCGAGATAACTTAGTTTTCTCCTTTCACTGATAGACGACTCGCGGTAAGCGACAGCCATCTGGGAAAGGTGAAGAGGAGGTAATGATCTGGCCGGGCGAACCTGGAGTCCGGCCGATGGCCGGCCGGAAAACGTCGATCCTCCAATGATCAAGGAGGAGAGGCCGTCCATCCATCCGTCCAACCATCCACCTCCAGCCATGGCCCATGCGTCCACCCAACCACCCTGCCGGCGAGGGAGAGAGAGACCCGTCACTCACACGCCTAGCTACATAGCTAAAGGAAGAAGAAGACGAGACGATCCTCGACTACACGATGATGCTGATGATGAATCTGATGTTGCGTTGGCTACACTTCATTGGCTGGCTGGGTCTTACAATATGGACGGGTCATCCTGCTGCCCCCCCTCGTGCCCAGGGGATAGGAGACAAAAGCCTTTTCGGTAATGCCGCGAGGTCACCCACTCACGTACTCGGCCACGCACTCCACGCCCTGCTGCATTTGGCATCTCGATCGCCATGGCCGGCCAGACCGAGCATGCGCCCACACCAACGCCGCCCTCTACGCCCTATATGCCGATGCCACCCCTTGGCAGGCAGGCTCGTCTCGTGTGCCACTTGCAGCTGTGCCGG
This sequence comes from Puccinellia tenuiflora, assembly GCA_012064385.1. Lineage (NCBI taxonomy): Eukaryota > Viridiplantae > Streptophyta > Magnoliopsida > Poales > Poaceae > Puccinellia > Puccinellia tenuiflora. Next base: position 760,395 of record QRDG01001541.1, on the reverse strand, counting down.
CATTACGCGTGCGCCCATGCGTCCCGGCAGTGCACGCAGGTCTCTCCCACACCTGATCACTGCCCCCAACATCCAACAGAGGCTGATGGGCACCTGTGTGTATGCGTGATCTTGAACATTGAACTGGCATGGATGAATATTCCTTAATGTGTGGATTTTTTTTTTCTTTGCCATGCCCCACTTGCTCGAGCGACTTGATCCACCATAGAGTCACGCAATCCAAAAGAATATTTGATATCTTCGCACCTTACTTACGGACTAAAAGCAGCAGCACTATTTTGCCAAATTTATCAAAAAATAAATAAATCTAGGACCAAAAAAAATTCCATCAGTAAAATTCAGTGGATGCTTTACTTGGGGGTGAAAAAGGCAGCGGTTAGTCTGGCTCAAAATTTAATGAATTCAAACCTGATATCTGCTTTAATTAACACTATACGAGCCGTCCTTTCAGCAGGTACATTGAACCATTTGTATTGGCTTATATGACCGAATTGCAGCCGGCCGAGGAACGGGCAATGGACTTGAGCTCCTTCAAACTCCAACATCTACAATCTCAGAACAAAGAGTTCCAACATCTACACCTGCTTGGAATGATTCGGCCCCTTGTGTGTTCAGCACTATTATATTGGGAAATCATGGTGTTTAGGATCCAAGAATTTCCAAGCATCCAGGTCCCTTCTTTCTTCTCGGTCAAGCTTTCTCCCTCTCTTTTTGTCTTACTTTCTCCCGAATGATTATTACTATTTTATCTTGTGATGATACACCGACAGTTCATTGGTACGTACTGTGGGATTTGCATGACATGTAACAGCTGTTCCAGATATACTTGAAATTAAAGAGTATAAGCGGATAACATGATATGATCCCCCTAAAATGATTAGACTTTGAAAGGTGCATGGCACTACAAAAGTCAGCTCGCTTTTGAGACAAAATGAAGTCGTCTGGGTTTGGAAAATGACTTCCCCTCTAGCACCATTTGTCAACAACAGATCTTAACCATTTTCTCTCGCCAAAAATAAAATTGGGGTGCCCAAAAGAGTAAACAGGTACATCAGTGTGGGCATTGTCAGGCTGCACCACCCTTGAAACCATTCGAACAGGACGACCCAAAAAAACCTCTCCTCTCTCGCGACCCGCACCGCCCCCGTGGCGGCCGGGTCGCGCCTCCGTCCGCCCGTCTCCAAGTCTCCCTCTCCGTCGTCCCTCCCACCGTCACCGGTGTTGCGCCAACTTGGTCGGGCGGTGCCGGTGGCGGCGGAACCTCAGCCTCTCCCCTACTAGTTCTTGACGGCGCGGGGCAGCCATGGTCAGGAGGTGCAGCTCGGCGGTGCTGGTCTGGCGCGGCGGTGGGGTCTCCCTGGTGCAAGCGCGGGTGGTGGACGTGGTGGTGGTGCTGCCATTGGTGGCTAGGGCAGGAGTGGTGGATTCCGGTCTTGCAGGCCTAGATCTGGGCCCTTTGGGCCAGATCTAGGTTAGGGTGGGTCTGCCTCGTTGCCCCCGGTTGGTCTGCTGAGCGGCTTGTGACGGAGATGACAGCGATGACGCCACCCTTGCTGTATCGTGGCGGTGGGAGCTTCACGGGCCTGGCTGGTTCCGGCTGAGCCTATGGACCGATCTAGAGGGTAGCAGTGGTGGCGGCCTACGTGCAGCAACATGGCGGCGGGGACTTTACGAGCCCTCGGGCTCGGCCGGGCCTGCTTGGCCTGGTGTGTCCCTGCTACCGTGTCCGGTCGGCACCCGCTGACGGCGGTGGAGGATGTCCTCCAGGTGGCTGCGCTGCTGCCGCCCTCCGGTTCCAATGGCTTGGTGTGCTTTCATCGTAGCGTCTGGTCGGCTATCGTCTATGGTGGTGGTGGTTGTTCCCTCCCGCGTGGTTGTGATACTATCGGACCTTGTCTACGGTTGCTTCGTCTCGGGCTGGCCGGCCCTACTACGTTTGCCTTGGTGAGATGACGATGGTGACTTCAAGACTGTGGTGGCGTTTGGTGGTGGGTGGCAAGATTGGTGGAGCGCTACAGCTTGTCCGAGATGTGGTTTTTTGGGGTTCAGGAGAAATCCCTGTCGTTTTGGCACCGACGAGGTGACGCTTGAGAGTGTCACCCTTCCTTCTTGAGGGGCGTCGGGTGTACCTCTTCCCCACTCCTCGGAGCGTACCGGGGGAAACCCTAGGACCAGTCCGGGCAGCACTGTCGCCGTCGTCGCTTTCCTTCTTGGAGGTGCTGCTTGGTACGCGGCGTTTTTGAGTGCTAGGGTCGTTATGGGAATTCGCCGGAGAGGACGCAGCGGTTGCGAGTCACTTTCCTTTTCCTTGATCCGCTGGTGTCGGCTTTGTTTCTCTTCCTTTTCTTTTGGGCATGACTGTGTTGTTTGCCCCAGCAGTGGCCTCATTGTTGTATCGGGTGGTTGCTATATTAATATAGCTGGGCGAAAGCCTATTTCTTCAAAAGAGTGAACAATAGTTAGGCTTCCAAACTATTATCCCGAAATTAGTTTGGAAGCGATCAGAAATAAGTGGGTTTAGTCCTTATAGGCATGCACGGATGCAACCGCAGTCAGACCATGATGTAAAGACACTCCATGCCGGGCGGCCCTCTTCTACAAGCTACACCGACTTAGATCAGTCTGTCGTGCTGCACGAAGACCTCCCGAAGATATCCTCACTACAGACTACATTGAAGGAATCTTACCAGATCAAGACTTGACGAGCAAATCAAGAGGAAACTCTAATCGTACAAGAGATGAACTCCATGGAGACTATATATACCGAAGCACAAGACATCGCATCTTCATCGAGATTAGCTTAAATTCTAGCTCTCAATAGGCGGAGCTGAAAGAGCGAGATGTCGCCTAGAGGAGGGGGGGGGGGGGGGGTGAATAGGCGATTTAAAACTTTTACGTTTAAGGCTTGATAAATGCGGAATAAAACTATCGTTTAATTTATCAAGCACAAAACTTAATATACTAGGTTCACCTATGTGCAACAATAACTTATGCTAGGCAAGTTAAACAACAAAGATAGCAAGATATATAGTACTTTAAGCACGATGGCTATCACAAGGTAAATGCATAAGTAAAGGAGTTTGGTTATAGAGATAACCGACACAAGTGGAGACGGAGTTTTGTTTCCCGTAGTTCCTTCCCAATAGAAGTACGTTTACGTTGGAGAGGTGTGGAGGCTCCTTGGCCCTCCTACAAGCACGTCCGTGCTCACCCTATTCTTCATGAGCTCCTCCCGTGGGGAATACCCGATAGGGGATTTGCTCATCCACTATGAGGTCGTCTTAAGAGCGTTGACCAAACCCGTACAATGAGGTCTTCTTAAGGGCGTTGACCAAACCCGTACAATTTGCCCGAGCCTACCTTCACACAATAGGAGGCTCCCGTAGCACACACAACCGTCTAGGGTGCACAATGCACCCAAGAGTAACAAGCTTCTCGAACTTCAATCTCACGTATCACCATGGGGAACTCAAACCGATGCACCAAATGCAATGGCAAGAACACACTAAGTGGTCAAGTCATTCTCTCCGAAATCCAACCAAAGCAACTAATACTAGGAAGGGATTTGAGAGGAAGAACAAAGGAGGAACACAAAGCAACTCTAAGATCTAGATCTAAAGGGTTCCCCTCACTTAGAGGAGATATGGTTTGGTGGAAGTGTAGATCTAGATCTCCCCTCTCTTTTCCCTCTAAAAGGAGGCAAGAATCATGGAGGGATGGAGAGGAAGCAAGCTCTCAAGAAGGTCAACAATGGAGGAGAGAGAGCCAAGAGTTGGGCAACCATTGGGGAAGAAGGCCCCTTAAATAGGTTGCCCCAAAATCCAACCGTTAGGGGTAGATTCGCGCAGGGGCGGTACTACCGCCGGGGTTGGCGGTACTACCGCCCCATGTGTTTCAGCCGACCAACGGCTAGGAAACGAGCCCGCACTGATGGTACTGCCGCTGGCGCGCAACAGAGGGGCTAAAAGGCAGCAGTGTTGGCGGCACTGCCGGCGGTGCTACACAACCCAGGGGAGGGCTCAAAGTCCCCAGCAGCGGTACTACCGCCAGAGGCGGCGGTACTGCCACTGAGGGCTAACAGAGCACCTCCCTGGTGGTAGTGCTGGCGGCACTGCTGGCGGTGCTGCACATCCCAGGAGAGGGCTCAAAGTCTTCAGGAGCGGTACTACCGCCAGAGGCGGCGGTACTGCCGCTAAGGGCTAACAGAGCACCTCCCTGGCGGAGTGAAACCTTCCGAACGGATGGACCGGCAAAATCTCCAAAACCGAAAACACAAGAGAAGATTCATACGAAATCCGTTTTCGGTGAACTTGGCCTTGTCATGACAAGCACGACAATTACCAAGACCACACCACAATAAGAGCCAAATAAAAACCAATAAAGATAATGCCAAGGATGCAAAGATTTGAGCTCTCTACGACGACACAATCAAGATAATTACTCGATAGCCCCTCTTGATAGTACGGCTATCTATCCTATAACCCGGTCTCTCAACTAACATTATGAGACCGATAAAATAGAAACCCTATCAAGATCATACCTTTGCCTTGCGCATAATGCACTTGAGCTAGATGATGACGATCTTTGTCTTCTCAAGATGGACCACCTTTCTTGATTGCGCTCCGCTCGGTGAATACTCGCAATGTGCTCCCCCATACACCAAGATGGGAGAGACACTCTTCGACATATATATCTTCACTTGGCCTTTATCTTGATGACGATCAGCACGTGACGTCATCCTCCATGGGCTACATAGGATATTCCTTTCGTTGTATACTCATGGAAAATGCCTAACCACACATAGAAATACAAGCACATAGATCATGGGTTAGTTCACAAGGCTATATTGACAATTGCTTATCATACCATGGAATCATACGATCCCTCATGGTACATCCCTAGCCTTATGTATTTATCAACTTGCACTTAGCCTTGATCAACATAAACTCTTCTTATTTTAGCATTGACTCCAATATATGGAGTTCAAGCATTGCTATGGACCAAACCTACAAGTATAGCTCAAAGCACATATTAGTACTTAAGGATTATCATTAATTACCAAAACCACATATGGGGCAACCATGCTCTTTCAGGAGCGAATCTATAAGCTTGCCTGGACCTCTTCTAGACATCTTGTACAAGTTTTATAGCCACGACATTAATAAAGTTTGAGAGATCTTCATCTACATTATCTTCGATTTAGCCCTGATGACCCAGTGGGGGGTCCAGGGCCATGTCAATGGGTATTCAAAATAATAATAATAAATACCAAGAACCGTAGAAATATCAGTGAAAGAATCATGTTTTATACAAGGTAAAACTATTTTTATGGCTCTATGACATGATTTAGATGGTTTGCCAAAACAAATTGGTACTCAACCGCATGCCCATGAATACACTTGTGCCCGCCACTTGTTGTTCCATAGCCGAAGCCACTGCCATTGACAAGTCACTCTAGCCTACTTTTTTGCAACAACACCGTGCAACCTACAGAATGCGTCTGCCGTACCGTGATTTAATCAACAATGAAGACGTCACAACCGCCATCAACCGCATCCAATTTGGTCGGTCACGGTGAGGAGGATGAGGAGGAGGAGCGAAAGAGGAGAAGGCCTCAGTGATGGCCGCGAGATCGGCACTTGTATGTGTCGCCCTATTAATTCATTATTAGTACTCCCTCTGATCCATTTAAAGTGTTGGAAGAAAACAACAACGTATGTACATCTAGTACGCACAACTCGCGACGTTTTCTTCCGGATCGGAGGAAGTAGTATTTGTTTCTTGTGCATTTCAGATAACATAGCCGAGGCCACATGAAAAACACATGATACACACCGTATTGACTTTTTAGCTGGACGCACGTACGCGCGCGCGGCCGTGATGTTTATCCGGCCGGTTCAGCGTCCGTGAGTGCATGGATGAAACGGAGCACGATCGAGAGCAGAAAAGGCACCCACGTCCCGTTTCCGTGTCAGTGTTGGCTCGAATGATAGAGCCAAACAGCAACGTTGTCTAGCTGGTGGGTCGGAGTGGTGACCGTTGCCTCGCCTCTGCGCTCGGTCCACGTTGGCTCCTCCATTCCGATCGAGCCATTACCATTTGAGAGAATCGCCAGAATACCACTAGTGAAAACCGAAAGTTCCAAAATACCACTCAAAAAACCAAGCTTGCCAAAATACCACTAGAATCTAGTTTTCTATGCCAAAATACCACTATGCTATTAACTGAGAGTAACCCCACACAAAAGTACTGATATGCCCTTACCTTTGCATACACCTCAACTCTCTCTCTCTCATTAAGCCGCATTTCAAATCCCTTTGACCAACATTTTGATAAGATGTCAGCAGTTTAGTTCAACCATGTATTTAAACATGATTAGACGACGGCAGTTTACTTAGAATTTATTTATTGTTTTTGAGTATATCAACATGTACAGGAGCGTTCCAGAGTCACAAAAAAAATTATGTCTGTCACTTTCCCATGCCTAATCTGAAGAACACAGAACATGAAAGTCAAACTAACACAAATATTCTGGGGCAGTACGTCTACTTGTCATCTATCATTTGGATCATGGAAAGCAAGATCGAATCAAATATTAGTCATTGGGATCCAGTAGTACTGCACGTAAAAAAGGCAGTGAACACGCAGCCCGCTAGCCTGCACCTCGGCAGGAGAGCAGGTACCGCGTACATGGTGGCCGAGCAGGGCGGATCGCGGCAGGGGAGCTGGGCAGCGTCGGCCAAGCAGGTCAGCTGGCTGCGGCCGAGCCAGTGCAGCGACGAAGCGGGGGAGTTGGGCAGGGACGCAGTGGAGCGAGGGGATCAGGGAGTAAGGGACCGACTGGGAGGAGCCACCGCCGACACATCGATTGGTTGGTCAGGTGCGCCGCCAAGTTAGCCGGGAGAGAGGAGAAGAGAACGGGGCTGGGTCACCTGGTCTGTCTAGGTTTAGATGAGGGTGTTTTTGCCATTCTAAAATGACTGACAAGAACTATATAGATTGACTAACGGAAATCCTTTGACATCTCACGGCAATGGCATTTTGGCATCAAAAACCTAAACGGTAGTGGTATTTTGGCAAGTCTGTTTTTTCTAGTGGTATTTTGGAACACTTGGTTTTAACTGATGGTATTGTGGCAATTCTCTCTTACCATTTAAGGGTCGTTTGGATCCCATTATTTATATGTAATTCATTTTTATATTTTATGCTCAACCTGTTTAGATGTCATGGAATTGAAATGCCATTTCATTTTGAATTCAAGAGAATGTCTTTGCAATGTTAAGTCAATTCTTTTTCCTAACCCTGTCATTTGTCTGGAATTTACTTCATTTCATTTCATTTGGTCCAAATGAAATGAAATGACGGGTGCCAAACGGGCCCTTAGCATTTACTAGGGTCCATTAAGTGGAGGAATTGTGCGTGTTTGCTGCAACTCTTTACCACTATCATCTATCTATATATTTAAAGACGGAACTTTTCGCGGCCTCACGACGCTCCGGACGCTGTAGCTAGGTACAGTGTTTACTGTAGCATGCTACAGTAGAAACAGTAATCGATCCGCACCGTCCGTTGTTGATCCAACGACCCGCACAGACACTCCGTGACGCTTTTGCAAAAAACCCCTCACATGTCGAGAAATGTCTCCGCAACTCACAATTTTGCACCATGAAGGACTAGAGTGTAATTTCGAAAAACATCGAGACCCTTTTCGATAAAACGGTCGCACAGCTCCCCTCTTCCCTTCCCTCTCCCGCGCGACGATGGAAATCGCCGCCGCCGCCGACGCGACGTTCCCTCGCTCCGGTCTACCCCGCTTAGATCTACACCCCGAGCGAGCTTCGCCGCCGTCTCCTCCACTTCCTCGGCGAGCGTTGCCTGCCGGAACGTCGCAGGGCCGCCGGAATCGTCCTCGCCGTTCACAGCGTCCGCAACGTCGAAATGCTCGCCGCCGGTGACTCCGGCAACCAAACCGCTCTAGCGCTGCCATCTGCGGGTAGCCCGCCTCCGCACGCGTTCCGCTCGCTCATCCACGCGCTCCGAAACGCGCTGATGCGCCGCCGGCGTCGAAGTCACGGCCGCGGCAGCCATTGCTGATGTCAGCATGACGCAGCAATGGGCCCAGATTGTCAGCTTTTTTTTTTCTTTCTAGCAATATTTTCAGAAAACTTTGCACTGCTGCCATGTGGGGCCACCACTTCTAAACAAATTCCACAAAAATATTTTACAATCAAAAGCTTCAAAAACAAACTAATTTGAACATTCCAACTTCCTAAATATTTCGAAATGCTATGAAATACATCAATACGCCCGAGGAAAAAAAAGAACAAAATTGAATTTCCAATATGCTTAAAAAATTTATTTGAAAACCTCGAAGAAATATATCAACATGCTCACATTTCATTTCCCTAAATATTTTGCAACCACGATACAATATTTCAAAAAGCTTACAAAAAAAAACACAAAGAAAATAAAAAATATTTGGACGTTCCACCATGCTTTTTTTTACAACAAAAAAAAAAAATCAACATGCTCACATTTCAATTTGCTAAACATTTGACGGTGCTCTACAATATATGAAGACACTAACAAAAAAAATACTACCTATTTCAAATTATTTTCCTGTAAAAAAACTACCACATTTCAAATAAATGTTTTAAAAAAATGCAATACATTTGAACATTTCAACTTGCTAGAAAATTGTAGACACTCTAAAATATATCTCACAAATTGCATTCTCCCTAATTATGGAGTTGAAACAAATATTTATAGTATGCTTCAAACATGTCGAAACATTTCAATTTTCTAAATATTTGAAAACAGTCGATATGACAAATTGCTTCTTCTACTCTAAAATATATCATAATTCTCACAAAAAATACATAGCACACATTTGAAAATTTCAATTTGCTAAAAAAAATACACTCCAAAATATATATATCTCACATATAATCTCATGTATTGCATTCTCCCTAAATATGAAGTTCAAATAAATATTTATGGCATCCACTATCCTAATTTGAAAAACATCAGTACAAAATCCAAATGAAGTTCCTCTGATTATGGATTGACTTAAACAAATGCTCATATAGTCTACATCTTCCAATTATGAAACTCAAACAAATATTTCGACATAATACACTCATATAGTCTACATCTTCCAATTATGAAACTCAAACAAATATTTCGACAGAATACAACCATATGTACATAGAGTATTTTAACTTCTTTTTGTTTGTAAGAAGTTTGATATGTTCTCACTTCATAATGAACGCATGTGAAATGAATTTGATACGCATAGGCCTTCATCTTGATGTCAAAGCCTTGATCTTGATGTGAAATATTTATTTGTAAAAAAAGGGAATTTGTATTTTGAAAACTTTCTTTTCATTATGAATTACATATTTGCATTTTTTACTTAGTCAAGTTATCTTGCACTTACCTTCGGACTATAGAACCGTTGGTTGGTTAATTAGATGGGACTGAAATAGCCAAATAAACTTCTGTGAATAATCTTTTAATATTTTCTTCCCATTTCCGTAATTTTATGTTTGTTCAAGTTTTTTTCTCCGTTATAACGAATTTAACTCTATAATCGGAGGACATACACTTTGTGAGCATTTATTAGATTAAATTTAAGTTCAATTCATAATTAGATGAAATTAATTTGTATTTTCTCCAAATATGCATCTAATAAAGTATTTTAAAACTTAGCTACATAGTTAGAGAGAGTTAAGTTTTGTTATCTTTAAATATGTTAAATAAATTGAATTGATGAAATATGGTTCCATGTTGTCATAATTTTTTTATTTAACAACTTAATCAGAGGGAATATATTATGTGAGCAATTTGTTTTAAAATTTATTCTATAATTAGGGGAAATTGAATTTCAAAATTTACAACAAATTACAAAGATACTTCACCATTTAAATTTATGGAATTAAATTAATTAAACGAATGCAGTTTGTTTACAATACTGCACATTTTAGTATGAATATGTAGAGAAGATAAGAATTTTTTAACCATCTAAGTGATTTTGTTACTTAATCTTCTCAATTCTAAATTATTCCTTCAATATGCTTTACACATCTGCAATACTTTAATAAAGCATTGTTCGCGAAATATTACAACAACATGTCGCCAACAAAAATTTAAAAACTAACAAAGACGCGTCGTGACGACGAGCGAAATTCCAGCCAATCTGAAAAATAAATCAAATTTTAGGCTACAAAATTAGCTAGACTTTTTCTATATTGAGTTAATTGTATTGAATCTCGAACATATCAATATGTATCAAACATTCGTGTATATTTTCTCTAAGCAACATAATCATGTTTTCCTTTCTTTATTTTTAACAATATGTTTTATCTGCATCGTGCAATCCTGATATTTAGATTTCATATACGATAGAGTATTATTAGCTATAAAATATGAGTACCCTTTTAGTTATTTTTAGATATGTTCCTTCAATTTTTTTTGTAAAGGACCCAATTGTCAGGACTTTAATAATAATTACATAAAATGTATGATATTTGTTAAATTTAAAACTAACATTTCTTCCCCACGCTTATATTTTCGACACCAATTTTAAACGTATTTCAAGTTAGTGACTGCAATTTGTGCGCTACAAGTTTTAAAAATTTGTCGACCACATAGGCACTTGCGACACAAATTTTTCAACATAATTTCCCAACAGTAATTTTAAAAGTCATTTATCTATCAAGAACAAATTTCCAATTATAATTTGCAAATTTTGCACCAGAGGCACGGCGTCACGACGCGCCAGAATTCAACTAGTCGCTGTTTACGTCCAAACCAAATAAAACCTGATATAAACCGTGACTGAAGGAAGTGCGGTGTTAGTGTTTTCCCAAACAATTTCTTAAGAACTGCTAATTCTAGCTAGCAGACACTCGAGTGCAGGGAGGGCAGGGCCAAGTGCAAGTGCGAGACAGAGCAGATGAGGATGGTCAGCAGCAGCTCCATGCAGGGAGGGCGCGCGGGGAGGGACAGGACAGCGACGGCCGGGGTTCCCTTTCCCTCCCAGACCCCGGACGGACAGAAAAGCGGCGAGGCGTCCGACGTCCAGCGCTGCCGGCCGCATCATTTCAGGCAGGACCCTCTCTGGAGGACCTTCCCTCCCTCCCTACTCGATCGATCGACCTCGCTGCTGCTGCTGCTGCTGTGTGTGTGTGTGTGCCTAGATGGATGGATTGCGGATAGGTAGGGGGCTGGAGAGTACGTCGTCGTCGTCGTGCGTGATGAGACGGCCGGCCGGCCGGCCATTGGGCGGTGTTTAACGGGCAACGTCCCGTGGAATCAGGGTTGCTCCTCGATCGAGTTCTTCTGTTCAACTGACAAGTGACAGGTTGACGACGGAGAGAAACTCAGAACCGCGCCGATTGAGGTGAAAATGGAAGACCTGAATGAATTTGTGCTTAATTAATATCCATGTAACTGAAACAGTACTCCACCAGTGATCACGATGGGTGGTGGAGCGGAGAGCTCGATCGATGATGGAGCTGACTGAGGTGCCCAACGTCCTTGCGTAGCGTCTTCAAAAATATTTTGCATTTGCCGACGGCTGGGCTGAAATTGTTGAACGGCGAGATCGGTGCATGCATGAAACTCGACTGAACAACTTCGGCCCAAAGCTATGCATATCCATTTTCCTCTCTGCCATATTCTAGTTCTTGCCACAGCTTTGGCGACCAAAGCATGCACACATGCGATGTTCAAGGTTGCACCGCTGAAAAGGCAGGCAGGCAGCAGAATGATCCCAGGAGCCCGGCCGTGTCCCCGCCCTGACGACGACGCGCGCACACACACACGACGGTGGTCGGGAGGGACACATTGGTCGTCATTGCCGGCGCAGCACCTGGCCCATGATTCTGTTCTGCCGGAACCCTATCTATATCCACGGAGTTCGCCCCATTTCATCATCTTGCTAGCTGCCTCCACAAGAGGTCCGACAAAATGCGCCCCATTTTTTTTTTTTGAACGCATATGCATCCATCTTGATTGGCTCTTGGATACTAGACGCCGCGGTCTCACTGTTGTAAGTTTGACTTGGGAATGGAATCATATCCTCACGTCACGTCCGTGGACACTGTAAATCTGGGATAAATTTTAGCGTCTTCTTTTCCATCAGCCGTGGTCAAGCGTCCGTCCCCTACAATCAACTCTGGGAGCCTTGCTTTGTCCTCGAGCGTTTCGTCCTCCACCGCGTTGGGTATCACATCACAGTTTGGCGCCATTACGTGCTTATGCAATACCAAGCTTTCTAATCCTGGCTCCTTAGTTCTTATCGTTTTAAGGAATTGCTAGTTTACAAAGAGCGTATGCTTTCAGGAAACATAATCATTCTTAAGGCCTCTTCTGTTAGTAAGATAAAGATTTGAAAACATAGGAATGTGAATGTTGCAGGAATATAATGTCATGGCACTTGGAATCCTACTTAAATCAGTATCAGGTGTATGGTTGCACAATAGGACAAAAAGCAAAAAAAAAAAAAATCTGTAGGGATTAAGTGCATCTCATAGTTGTCATAGACACATAGGAATTTTTCAAAGATGTCTCACATGTTGGTAAAATTCCTATAGGATTGTACTGTAGGAATGCAATCCTACGGAATTTTGAAGAATTCATTGTTTCGAATCAAATGGACGCTATACAAAAAATTCTTATGGACTCTATACAATTCTTTTGAACATTTGAACCAAAGAGCCACATCGTTAAAGATTCACATCAGCGTTGTTTCTCACAGGCCAAGAAATAGTAAAAAAATCCAGTTCTCTCAAGGCCTGAAGCCTGGTATATGTTGTCTGTTCAGTGGATCTATACATACAGTTCAGCAATGCACATCATTCATTTCGTAGGCCTTAATACAAAGTACTGTTGTCTCTGACCAATAAGCATAAGCATGATCTGACTACAACATCAACAATGAATAGACTGTACAAGACCAACATCAGCGTGTGCAACTTAGACAAACTACATAAAGACGGAAACACAGGAATCTCATCTCACTCAGTAAAGGATTGAAAACGACTAGAGCACATCAAGTACGAACATGACAGGAATGTGGGCAGAGTTAATAGGCCACCGCCCATGTAGAGATCCCTGAAGTTTTGGCTTTCGGTCATGCACTAGATTGCTCATTTAGATCTCACGAGATGCTAGCTCCGTAGAAGAAATCTTTGTTTAGAAGATCATGGGGACCAGCCACCCTGCCCGGATGCCCTTTGGTGGGAGGGCTAGCCTCGGCCATGTCTTCTTCCATCCGACAAGTGCTTTCATGCTTCATGGATTCCTAGGATCAACTTGGTTTTCCGTGAGGATGCTCGCACAATGGCCACTGAATGGTGAAGTGAAATTGTTGTTACATGGCTCATGTTCCACTGGCAGGGTCACATCTTTGTGTGCACGTTGGAAGTACAAATTCCCCAACCTGCAGCATGTCTAAGTCATTTCTCAATGTTGTACCAGCATCATACGGATAAAATGAAACAGCTAATAAACCAGCACCTTCTTTCACTTCTCGACGACGCTTAATTGGCTGTCTCCATTCCATGGCCTCTTCGCAACTGGTGCATCCACGCTCCATTTGTTTCTTCTTCTGTTACTCCAGCCACCGACGAGGTAGGGTTGGGCAATGGTGACAGCTCACCTCAATGCCATCTTCCTATCCGCTCATTGATGGATCTAAGAGTAAGAGAATAATCTTTTTTTGAGAAAAGTATGGCTGGAACTCCAACACTGTGTCTACTGAAAGCGAACAGATATTCCGAATTCTTGGCCCCCACTGAGTGACAACCAAAATGAGAAGACATGATGACACGTAGCATTCTTTGCTAATTCTTTTAGTATGACTCCACGAACTGTTTGTATGCACAGACAATTTTCAGACACGGGTACATGGAACTTGATTTATCACAATACCTGAATGAACTAATTTTTCATAGTTCGCTAAAAAAACTAATGGTTTTCATCTCCCAAGAAACCTAATGCGTTTACATCTAAAAGATGAACAAACTGGTGTCTTTTTTTAACAAAACAGGCAATATTGGTTCATTTTATTTAAAAAGGTACTGTAGAAGATAATTGACCGATTAATTAGCGGAAAACCAGCTAAAAACCAATCTGATGTCTTATATAACAATGTGTAGGAAATGCAAAGAAAATATTCATACTCCCTCCGCTCCAAAATAATTTAAGTTCTAGGTTTGTCCTAAGTCAAACCTAAATTTCACCAAATTCATATGAAAATGTGTCAATATCTACGACTTCAAATCTATATAGTACGAAAATATATTGTACGATGAATCTAATAAAACTAAACTGTTGTTGTAGATGTTGGTATATTTTTCTACAAACTTGGTCCAACTGAAAGTAGTTTGACTTGGGAAAAACCTAGAACTTCAATTATTTTGGAACGGAGGAAGTACATAATAAATAAGGTAAACCTACAAAGTAAGCAAAATACATGAAACTAGGTGAAGCCCGGAGGGGAAATGAATCTCTTTAACCTATTTACAAAAACAAATGCAACTTAGTGGTTTTCCATCTCAATCAGAATCATACTAAGAACAGGCTTAATGATGGCCCATCATGTCGGATGAAAGGTTTAAAGAAAGAGGAAACCAAGTTCTTTTCATCTGAAGAGAAGTCATTTCATAAATTTGATTGTTGGGACAGCAAGAGTAGTTAACTCCGTATTTACTTCTATGCAAGTACAGCTGCATTGTCCGGTCTCTAAATGTGTCCTTTGCTATATATGCAAGCATGCTATGAGAAATGTTATACATAAGTTTTAATAGTTCAACAAGCCAGAAAAATATGACTCTGAACTGAGCAGACACGAAAAGAATCTATTATCCATTGCAGATCCCTTATTTATTGCTGATTGTGCTAAAAACGATCGCCATCAGGTAGGTCTGGGAACTGCCAAACTATTTTGTTTATTAAAACCAAATGCTAATTATCACATGTCTCATAGAATTGTTGATTAAACTATACTACTGGCCATGTAGTGCAAATGGATGTAAAAGGTTTTATCTGACCTTAGGCCTCGGAACAACTACACTGATCTTGTGTCGTCAATATGCAAACATTTGACGACATAGCACCTCTGTTCATGAACTCTTAATACCTGTACACCAAGAAAAGGTAACAGAAAATACAATTAGTCATAGAAAGGAATGTTATCTACACAAAGAAAGCAATATCACTTACATGACCAGGGTACTAAATGCCAGTTTTGACAGCAAGTGCGTTCAATATGGGTAGATAATAAAGCTCGTTACTTTTCTGCAGAGCTCTAATAAGCACACGATAAACTTCAGTGTCTGGGAAAACACCAACAGATAACATAACTGGGATGAGCATAATGGCTTCTTTAGGAAATTTCCATTTGCAAAGTCGATTGATTGCAGCACTGAAGTCTTCAATAGAAGCCTCAAACCCTTCATCTATAAGCTTACCAATTAATGAAATGGCCTTGTAAGGCATTCCTTTTGCACACTGAGCTTTGATAAGTGTTGTGTATGCAAACTTTCTCAACTCGATGCCCTTTTCTGTGAGGGATTCCAACAGCATTTCTGCTTGAATAACTTTTCCCTTCAAGCACAGCACATTAATAAGCAAGTTATAAGTAACCGGTGTCGGCACTACACCACAGCATATCATACGGTCATATATGTGGAAAGCCATCCGAATGTCCTGTGCTTCGCAAAAGCCTTGTATAAGGTTATTGTAGATTATTGGGTCTGCAATAACACCTTCTACATGCATATTATCCAGAAAATGGATAGCATCATGGAATCTGAGCTTCTTACAAAGTCCTTTAATAATAACACTGTAAGTTACAGCATTTGGCTTGATCCCTTTTTCAACCATTTCGTAGAAAAGACTGAGCATAGTGTTAACTTGTCCAGCTTCAGAGAGTGCATCCATAAAGGTGGTGTATGTTACCATTGTTGGACATAGACTACTTATCTGGATACCCCTAAAATAGCTCTCTGCAGCTTGTAAATCCCCAAATTTACAATAGCCATAAAGAAGCGAATTACAAGTGATAATGGTCGGAAACATACCAGCTACAACAATCTGATCATATAGACGAACAGCATTACCAATATCACCAATCTTTGCATAACCATCAATAACTACATTATAGAGTACTACATCGCCTGGCTGATATCTGCTAGCTACATTTTCCAAATACCATCTTGCTTCAACTAACAGCCCTTTCTTGCAAAGTCCTAGAAGAATAGATAAATGGTTCGGTGAGGTTGGCATCACCTTCTGAGAATAGCACATAACATCACAAACTTGAAGCGCCCTTTCAATTTCCCCTAGCTTGCAGTACCCGTGTATGAGGATGGAATATGCAATGACATCCATATCTAGACCATTGCTGTGTATCTCACCAAGTAAGTTTTCAACCTCATAGACCAAACCCTTTTTGAAGAGAGCATTGAGAAGGACGCTGTATGTAACAATATTCAACTGAAGCCCTTGGTCTAGGATGTCCTTTCTTATTTTCATCCCTTCTTCAACATCACCACTTTCACAGTGACCAGCAATAAGTATTGTATAAGTGACAAGATCAGGTTCAATGCCTTGGTATCTCATAAACTGAATTATTTTCGGAATTTCTCTTGTCAAACCAAGCAAGCGGTAACCATTAATAAGGCTGTTGTACGTGACAGTCTCGAGTTTCATTCCTTCTTCTGTCACTCTCTCAAAAAGATCCACTGCTTCATCAATAGAACCAACTTTACATAGACCATGTATAAGAGTAGAATAGGTATACCTGTCAGGGTTTAATCCGTACTTCAGCATCAGACCTAAAAACGATTTTGCAGGCTGAACAAACCCCCAATTGCACAATGCGGACATCAGAATGTTAAAGGACATTGCCAGTGGTTTAAACTTTCCCCCTTCCCTTGCTTCCTGAAGGAAAGATAAAGCCTCTCCAACTTTATCTTGTTTGCAGAGACCATCAATGAGAATGCTATGTGAATATTCGCTGTGCGGGATACCATATGCCTCCATTTCTTCAAAAAGCTCCAATGCGATATCTGTCCTCCTTAGACCATACAATAAACTATCATAGGTGGAAACCGATATTTGCATGTTTAGGCTATTCATTTTACTGAGAACGTAAAGAGCATCATGAATCATCTGAGCTCTTGCATAACTATTTGCTAGAGCATCCCATACAACACTGCTGGAATCGTACTCTCTGAATTCACTCCACAAGATGTCACAGAGAGTGGCTGCAGATCCGGATCCTACAATAGAAAATGCAATTTCAATGTGATACGTGTGAGCTATAACTGTACGCAAATTACATTACAGCTGAAAATTATCAATGTAAAACACATATGGAATAATTTCTATGCGTGCATATGATGATAGTATCCATTTTACAATGCAAAAGGCCAATTTTAAACACTCTTGCGTTCACTGCTGGTTTGACTTTTGACCTGTTATGCGTGATAAAATGATCATGACCATGAAATAATACAAACTCCTTGCCATATCAACGTACTCCGGGTGAAAATCCATGATCCTCGGATCGGGCGGCGGTGGCGGCGCTTTGGCGTCGTGATCCTCTTGAGGACGCCACCTTGCAGGCCACAGTTTGTTGCTCTCTGAAGTTGGTGGTGCAGAGGCCGCGGTGCTTCTTCGGTTGGCGCGGGATCTTCATAGTGCTTTCTTCGGCAAAGCTTGCTTCTTGTTCTGCACCCTTGGTGTTTCTCTGCTTGGGCTCTCTCGTTAGAGGCTTGTCAGCTCCAGTGCGTGGGTGACGACGGTGAGCTCCTGTTGGCGATGCCTGTGAGGCTTGAGTGTGTTTGACAGTGTGCAGTGTTTGTTGGTGTGCCCGAGCTCTAGGGTGAGTTCCGGCCTGACAATTCTGCCCGTCTGCAAGTGTGCCCTCTCTTTGGCGTGGTTCTCCTTAGGCTCTTGTTGTGCCCTTTGCATTGTGTCGTCGTAGCCTCCTTAGTTGCCTTTCTTTTGTGTGTAGGTGTGCAATTCTCTTGTAAGCTGGTTTCAGCTCCCTGTATCTCTTTCGCCGTTGAGGCTGTTATTAATTTAACGTTGGGCCTTTGGCCTTTTATCTAAAAAAATTACATACGGACTAAAATGAGTGGACAAACACACTAAGGCCCCGCTTGGTTCGTCGTTAATTTGGCAAAACAAAGGGAATATTTCACAGACCTCCTGAGGTCCTGCTGAAAATCCGAGGCGCCCTCCGGAAAATATTACAGTCCATAAATTTAACCAGCTATCCAAGTGGGGCCTAAAATGCGTCTATATACATACAATTCAGAAAATGCTAGATCATCTTATAATTCAGAGAGGATGAAGTACCACTAAACATTGTTGCCCAGTCGCAATTGCTAATTATTGTACACAATTTCATAGCAAGCTCACCTTGTTCGCTGACCAACTGCGCCAAGCCGTCGCGCATCTCCCACCACCTCCTCTGTCCCAGCAGTTCATGGCAGAGCCTGACCCGCGCGGCAATTGATGCCTTCCTCTCGAACTCTGCCCTGTCTTCCCCAAACCTAGGCGACCGTCCTACCCGGTCATAAGGAGGCGCTAGCAGTGCGTCCCTAGCAACAACCACATCCTCCTCGGAATCCGTTGCCGCCGCCGCCGCCGCGGAGGGACGGGAGTATATCGGTCTGTGCGGTGGTGCGGGAGGTAGCGGAGTGCGGAGCTGGAGGTGAGGCAGGAGAAGGTGGAGGGGGAGGCGCGATCGGAAGCGCATCCGAAGGGGCAAGGTCTCATGGCGGGGGCGCGCCTGGCGGGCTACGGTGCGGAAGGTATCGAGCTAGCCACGGTGGCTTGGAACATGGGAGGAGCCGAGGAGGCTTGCCGGCGTCGGTGGCGGCGGCGTGTGGTCGGGTTTAAGCCAAGGGCTTTGCCATTTCGATTGAGGAGGGGAGGGGCAGAGGCCAGAGGCCAGAGGAGAAGCGGGCCGACTGAGGGTAAGCTACAAATTCGATTTTCAGTTTCAGAACGGCCTTGCCGCTACTGGGCCTCTCGAACTATGGGCCTTGTGCTTCCATCACGGTTTTTATTTTCTTTCAAGATGTAAGTAACAACTAGCATGATGACCCGGGAACTCCCCCGTCTCTCGCTACAGTAAGGGAAGGAGAAACAAAGGCGACTTCAGATCCCGTCTCTCGCCGGCGATTCCTTTGCTCCCCTTCGCCTCCGGCCGCCGCTTTGGCGCCGTGAGGTGGAGGGGAGCTCGGGAATTTGTCCGCGCGTGTAGATAGTCCCTAGTAGTTAGGGTTTGGGTTCGGCGGGCGGCCTCGAGACGGCGGCGAGGTCGTTGTTGTGCTGGAATAATCTCTCCCCCTCCTTTCCCCGTTCCGGCGTGGCGCCTAGTGTGCTAGTCGGGGAGGCCGTGGAGTTGGTTTCGTTCCCTTGCTTGGCTGCCGAGGCGGTGGAGGTGGTCGGGTGGTGGGATTTTGGTCCGGATCTTCTTCCCCGCTTTGTCGGCGCAGGCTCCGGCGCCGGTGATGAAGATTCCGGGGTGTACAGGAGTGTGGAGCTGGCGGCGAGGTGTCTGGTGCCGCTGGCTTCTCCCGGTCCTCGGCCGTGCGGGTTTGTTGGAGGCAGTAGCGGAGCTGGCAAGCAGATCCTGCCGGTTTCGTCGACGGAGGAGGCCGATGGAAGGTGGTGGAGTTGGTGGGAGAGGGTGCTGGCCGTGACCGATCATCGTCTCAGGTACCGTCACTGTGTGGTGGGCGGATCTTGCGGCCGTCTTCAACTATCGAGGTGCTCTCAGTCGGTGGTTTGCTGGTGGATCGGTTTCTTCTGCTCCGACGACGGCGGTGGTGGCTCTGCTTTGTTGTGCTTTGCTTATCTTCGTTGGGTGCTCTATTCCATCTTCACTTCTCCGGCCGGCCGAGGTGGCGAGGGGAGAAGGTGGTGGTTGTGGGCGATCTGTTTTTGGTGGTGGTTCTGTAGGTGGTCTTCTTCTTCGGCGACTCTGCTCCGGCCGGCCTTGGTGGCGAGGGGAGCGGCTTCTGCTGGAGTTTGGGCGATGCGGTTGGTGGGCCTAGACGGCGTTGCGTCGGCTGGAAGTTGGGTGGAGTTGGGGAGAGGGTGATGTCGAGGGATCAACTCGGCAGTGCCCCTCCTTGAGGGACTTGGGTTTATGGAGAACTTCATGACGTGGGTGACACCGGCGGCTAACAAGGGACACAGGAAATCGCCGGAGGTTCGGATCCCCAGTGAAGCAAACGATCTGTATTCTCTTGCTGATTTGTGTTACAACAGCGCCGTAAGGGCTTGTGGTGGCGATGCGATCTAGCGTCCCCTCTCCCCGGCGGCTCCTCCCAGCCTTTATAGTAGGCTGGGTCTCGGGTGTCCGTATCCGGGTAGATTTACAAGGTCTAAAACGTAACCCTAACCCTAAACTGGCCCAATAGGGGACCTTGCGCTGTCCCTTAGCTTGGGCCTGGGCCTTCCTCCAGATATGCTTGCCAATGAATCATTTCGAGTAATGGCCACCGGGTGCCCGACAGGTGGGACCCGATGATCATAACCATGTCAGTAGCCCCCGAGTCTTCGGGTGATTCGTAGAATCAGGTGGAGACTCTAACTCGAGTACCCGACCATCACACGATTCCTTGACTAAGAGACCATTACTCGAGTCTGGAGATGCCGACGGTACAAGGAGATTCGCAAAGATATCATTTTAACGAGTCTGAAGGACTTGACAGTTCGAGTCCAGATAACTGTGTTTAACAGGCTATTTCGAGTCCAGGTTCCTGGAGTTAAACACTGAGCTAGATAAGCAAGACTGAAACCCGAGTCCGGAAGAGCATCGGAGCAGGTGAATTTGTGGGGATGACGCTTAGCGAGCCTGGAACGCACGACGGATCGGGTCCAGTTAACTGCACTCGGGCAAAACAACACTAAGCTACTTCAGATTCGGGTCCCCGGACCCGAACCCGGATAAGGCAAGCGTAGCCGGATTTTTGCCGCTTGAGGTCTTACGAAATCTCGACTCTTGCAATATGATGGGTACCCAACGTGTCCGTCAGGGTTTTCTTCACACCGTAGGCGTGGATATTTTCTGGGCACTTCATAGTCTGAGGCGAGTCCCAGGCCAATCGGAACAGATCCGTTGGTCTTACCTTCACGTCGTAGACGTGGCATCCAGAGATCTGTTGCCGCGGAGGCAATCTGGGAAGATAATAATTTGCCTAGGATGCGATCAACTAGGGCTTAGTCGAATGACTACGAGTACGGTTCGCTGGAAAGGAGCTGGAGTCCTTATGACATCATGGACGACATCACCCCTGAGCGCTTGATTTGACCTGACTCTGTGACAGTTGCCAGAGCAAAGCCGCCTCGCACGCCGGTTCAGTGGCGCATTGACTGCCCGTGGCACGGAATACGGAACGACACCCTCGATTCCCGTGCCCGGCGGTGTAGTGGGGGGTGTCAGTTCACTCCCTGGCAGACACGTGGACGGCTCGATGCAGGGCTGGAAAACGCAACCGCACGTTCGACGGTCATGATCACCAGCCGTGAGCCTTGATAAGGGGCTGAATTTCTCAATGTAATTCATCTCCGCTGCCATTCTCCTTTTCCCCGTTCTTCTTCCTCGCATCCGTCGATCTGCTTTTCTCCCCCACTCCTTTCGCCATGGGCAAGAAGAGCAGGAATATTTCCAGCAACATCGCCGCGCCGCCGAAGAGAATGAAGGGAGACTGGGAGGCGTCCACCGTCAGCGACCGCCAACTCTCCGCTTTGAGGGCCGACGGCCGCTTGCCAGCGACGGCGAGCAACAGGGTGCGCTGTGCCGGGAACGAGGGAACACCTTCTCCTCGTGCCGGCGAACGCGTCGTCTTCATGGATTTCTTGACGCGAGGCCTGTCCTTTCCTCTCCATGAGTTCGTCCGAGGCCTCCTGTACGCTTATGGCGTGCAACTGCATGACCTTACACCGAACGGCGTCCTCCACATCGCATGCTTCATCGTTCTTTGTGAATGTTTCCTGGGCGTGCATCCCCATTGGGGATTGTGGCGTCGCATTTTCTTCGTGAAGAAACACACGGTTGCTCGATGCAGCCTGGCGACCGGAGGCTTTGGCATTCAGACTCGCAACGATGTTCCCTACTTCGACATCAAATTTAGCGAATCCATGCAAGGATGGAGGAAACGCTGGTTTTATTTCGCAGTCGAAGGAGAAGCAGAGGTGCCCAACTTCTCCCTCGAGGCTCAGGTAAAAACAAAAAGGACCTGGAGGCATGACCTGAGTCCCACGGAAGAAGCAGAAGCCAATGACCTCTTATCCCGAGTTGCTGCTCTTCGCTCTGCACCCGGCAAGGAATTGACTGGGATGCAGCTTATCTGCACTTTCCTGAAACGGCGGATTCAACCACTCCAAGCAAGAGTCCACGGTATGTGGGAATACTCTGGGCTTCAGGACCCGACAAGGACGTCACCCGAAGAGATTTCGGTTGAAGAGCTGGAGGCCCGGGTGCGCCAGATCACTCACCTCAAAAGAGATGACTCCTTCGTCGAGTCCACTGCCGCGACTCCTTTTAGTAGCGAGAATCCTCTTCCCGAGGTAACCGAAACTCTTAACCTATTTGGCACTTCTTTCGATTTCACAAACCCTTTGACGAACCTTCTTTCTTTGCAGGGTCATGTTACCTTGACTTCCTACCCAGACATTCCTTCGGGTAAAGCTCCTGTGAACACGGACGAGCCTTCGGGTTCCGTGTCTGAGGCTCTTGCCGAGGAGTCTTCCGATGATGACGATGAAAACAACACTTCTCCTCACGCCAATGAGAAAATCGTCTGAAAGCGCAAACTCGATTTTGCCAGCGAGAACGCGGATGCGGGGAAGGACGATCCTTCTAACGCACCCAGTGCTCCTGCAGTCACCTCGGGTTCTTCTCCTACTCCGAATTCACCCATTTTGGAGGACACGGAAGTAATAAATGCGACTCCTCTGGCATACAAACCTCCTCCACCGGCGAAGAAACCTCGGGTGTCGAAATGGTGGAACATTTATAACAAGGTGCCTATGATAAATGTCGAGTGCGACAGGTGAGGAACTTTCGTCCTTAACCCTGATAACTTTTTGTCTTTGTTGCGTCTTGCTTAGTCATCTACTATCTCTGCCAGAAATGATCCTGCTGGTGGCTCGTCTCCACGTGCTAGCGACTCGGCTCCTTCTGCTAGTGGCTCGGCTCCTCCTGCTAGCGGTTCAGCTCCTCCTGCCAGCGATCCGGCACCACCTGCTGGCGATTCTTCGAGTCTGCTTCCGAGGCGCGAAGGACACGTGAGTTTCCATCAAATCGCTGGGTTCTACCCTTAGTAGCCCCCGAGGCCGTGCGTAATTGTATGCAATTGGGCGCGGGCTCTTGTTTTTGCCTTTGATCTTTTTACTGACCCTTTCCTTCACAGCCTTACATTCACAAGATGCTGGACTTGGCTTCAGACTATTTACACGTGGAGACTGAGAGGGACGACTTGCGGGGGAAGCTTGCGAGCTCGCAAGGTACCTTTTCCCCTTCCTTGTTGTCTATGTGCTTGTTGCCCATTTGTATTGTTCTGATTCCTTCTTAACTTTGCGGTTCCTCGCAGGATCACTTGATGCTGCGATTGCAGAGAACCAAAACCTTGTTCGCCACGCTACCGATCTGGAGACTCGGGTCGCCGCGCTTGAGAAAGAACTAGAGGACTTGAAGAATCAACGGGAAAAAGAATCCCGGGAAAACTTCAAGCGCGATGAGGATTTGGCTGGCCAGGCGACTCTGTTGGCGACTTCCTTGTCGAGTAAGTTTAGCTGTTAAAGCTTACATTGCTTTGACCCATGTGGTTGGCTAACTCGGCTTTCCTACGCAGGTGCTCTAGGTGTGGAGCTCAATCTTGCGGGTCGCGAGCGTGTGGACTGCCTGTCGGATGCCATATCTCTGGCGTGGGATTATGGCAATCGTACTCGCAATCTTGTGGTGAAAGCCACGGGTGTGTTCTCCTCAATCAGGAAAAATATGTATCCTGAGGAAGAGGACGCACCCGAAACTTTCAATGACCTTGTTGAGTCCTTCGGCGCAGAGGGCGACCCGCTTGGCGAGTTTAGTCGTGAACAGACCATCTGTGGTGCGGAGACTGTGTTGTCGCTCGCGATGGGGCATGGAGTGCAAGGTGACCTTGACAAAGTTACCTCGGAGTTTCCAAGGGGACCCGACGGCGTGGAGGTAGACCTTCGACCCCTTCAACCCCGTGCGCGTAAACTTGCGGAACAGCTGTCGCAGATGCTGGAGCGGCAGGCCTGTACCTTTGATGCATCTGCTGCTCCCTCTTCTTAGTTATTTGGTCTTGTAATGCTTCTGTTATGCTTTGTATTTGTAAGCTGTGTTGAACTTTGGGAAACAATTCTACTTTTGCCTGTACATGAGTATGTGTTGTCTCTTGGCGGGTTGTCGCGTGCGAGTGTATTGCTGTGTCCTTAGGAGCAGCAACTAACCCGAGCTTTACCAGGCCAAACAGGAGACTTAACATTTTTGCTTGGTTTTGCTATGTTTGTTCGTCAGGCTGGTTGTTCCAACTCTTCTTCCGTTTCGCCGATCTGTGATAAACAACCACGCGCCTCCTCCATTTCTGCGTCGCCAGAAGAAGAAACTTTTCGAGTCAATCGCTTGCGGGTACGGGCTGAAGAGGCCGAACGTCGGCTTCGGGTAGTCGAAGCAAATCTAGCTGTGCTGAAGTCGAAGCATGCCGCTGTTGCTGAACAGGAAAATTTTATCCTTTCCGAGTTGCGACGGCTGAGCGACCATCTTCTTTGTAAGTCTTGACTCTGCCCGTCCCTTAGCGATTTTACTATAGCCTTGTTTAACTGGGCTTCTTTGACAGGTGTTCAACTTGATTCTGGCGAAGAGGTTCGGCGGGTCCGGCTTAAACTTAATGCGGTTGCGGGTCTTGTTGCTCGTGGCGCACCCAGCTTCTGGTCGGACCGAGATAGAGGTCATGTACTTGTTACTCTGCAGGATCGGGTCGATCAGGTTGATTCCTTTGTTGAGTCTTGCCGTTCTTCCTTGGAATTGGTTTACAAGGCCTTGTTTCCTCTTAACCCAGCGCCTCGTAGTTTGGCTGACTTGTTGAAGAAATTTCATCGTGGCGAGGCTATTGAAGGATTTGTGCGGGAGCAGTTGGAGGCGGGTGCCCATTTTGCTTTTGCCCTTGTTCTTATCCACAATCCGTATCTGGATTTGGGAAATATTTCAAGAGGGCCACCTGCTGGTTTTGACTGGGAGAATACAGTTCTGGATCCCTTTTATGCGGCTGCTGATGTACCCGCGAAGAATGCGGTTGCTCTCCTTGAAAGGGAGACTGCTGCAACTCTCCGTCTTCTGAATGCTGATTTGTAGCCCGAATTGTCTCCTGTAAATCCATGTACCTTTGTGTAATTGCGATGATTTGTGTAATTCTTCTTGTCTGTTGTATGGCGAATCGATCCAAGATTTATCTCCTTTACTCGAAATGATGCTGGTAGGTACGACCCCGTGCATCGGGGGTATTGCGGGCTGAGCCAAAGGAGACTTAGGTCGGCTCGTATTAGAGTTTGGACGAATTTTTTCGAGTAACTTGAGGGGCGCAGCCCCCGAGTGTCGGGTGCGGCCCAAGCTAAGTCGACTCTTAGTAGAGGTTTTGCGATCTTTTCGAGTAGCTTTGTGGGGCGTAGCCCCCGAGTGTCGGGTGCGGCCCAAGCTAAATCGACTCTTAGTAGAGGTTTTGTGATTTTTCGAGTAGCTTGTGGGGCGCAGCCCCCGAGTGTCGGGTGCGGCCCAAGCTAAGTCGACTCTTAGTAGAGGTTTTGTGATTTTTCGAGTAGCTTGTGGGGCGCAGCCCCCGAGTGTCGGTGCGGCCCAAGCTAAATCGACTCTTAGCAGAGGTTTTGCGATCTTGTCGAGTAGCTTGTGGGGCGTAGCCCCCGTGTGTCGGGTGCGGCCCAAGCTAAATCGACTCTTAGTAGAGGTTTTGTGATTTTTCGAGTAGCTTGTGGGGCGCAGCCCCCGAGTGTCGGGTGCGGCCCAAGCTAAGTCGACTCTTAGTAGAGGTTTTGTGATTTTCGAGTAGCTTGTGGGGCGCAGCCCCCGAGTGTCGGGTGCGGCCCAAGCTAAGTCGACTCTTAGTAGAGGTTTTGTGATTTTTCGAGTAGCTTGTGGGGCGCAGCCCCCGAGTGTCGGGTGCGGCCCAAGCTAAGTCGACTCTTAGTAGAGGTTTTGTGATTTTCGAGTAGCTTGTGGGGCGCAGCCCCCGAGTGTCGGGTGCGGCCCAAGCTAAGTCGACTCTTAGTAGAGGTTTTGTGATTTCTCGAGTAGCTTGTGGGGCGCAGCCTCCGAGTGTCGGGTGCGGCCCAAGCTAAGTCGACTCTTAGTAGAGGTTTTGCTGCTTTGAAATCTGAATATATGCGCATACCCACTTTATTGATGCTTGTTGGTGAAAAAAAGTAGCGAGATGGTCAAGAGACCTTATTTCACAAGATGTGGCAGTCCCAAAAAAAAAAGAAAGTATCTAGGGGTAGAAACGTCGTGGGTGCGCAACATTCCACGGGTTGGGGTAGACGATGTCCGTTGCCATGTCCTTTAGCCTATATGCACCTTTGCCAACGATCTCGACGATGGCGTATGGTCCTTCCCAGGGAGGAGATAGCTTGTGGCCTTTCTTCTGTTTTAACCGCAGTACCAAATCGCCTATGGCAAAGGATCTGTCGCGCACTCGTCAGCTGTGGTAGTTGCGCAAACTCTGCTGATAGACCGCCGATCTCGAGAGTGCAGCGTCCCGTGCCTCGTCGACTTCGTCTATACCGTCTTCGAGTGCTTTGTTTGACCCAGCTTCTGTATAGGCTGTCACTCGAGGCGAGTTGTGTCGGATCTCGGCGGGTAGTACTGCTTCGGCTCCATGTATCAGGAAGAAGGGGGTGAACCCTGTTGAACAGTTTGGCGTTGTGCGCAGGCCCCATAATACTGATGGTAGCTCTTCGACCCATGCGGCAGCAGCTCTCTCCAAGGGCGCGAGAAGGCGTTTCTTGAGAGCGCTACTGACGAGCCCGTTTGCACGCTCGACTTGTCCGTTGGTTTGCGGACGCGCGACGGAGGCGAAGTTGAGCTTTATCCCTAGCTCCTTGTAGTATGTCTGGACTTCGTCGGCGATGAAGTTGGACCCATTGTCCGTGATGATGCTGTGAGGTACTCCGAAACAGAAGACGATGGACTTGACGAAATTTAGTGCTGCAGTTGCACCCGCGTTGGTGACCGGTTTGGCCTCGATCCACTTGGAGAATTTGTCCACTGCCACTAGAAGGAATGTGTGTCCCCCGGGAGAAGATTTTCTCAACGGGCCTACCATGTCGAGTCTCCACTGTGCGAAGGGCCATGCGATTGGTATCATGTTTAGCTCCGTTGCGGGGGCGTGCGGTTTGGTTGCAAACCGTTGACACCCAGCACATCGGCGGACTATCTCCTTTGCGTCCTGCATGATGGATAACCAATAGAATCCTGCTCGTCGTGTTTTGGCTGCGAGTGCCCGACTACTCGCGTGATGTCCACATATGCCTTCATGAATATCGAGTAGAATTTTCCTCCCTTCTTCTGGTTCGACACATCGCAGTAGTATCCCTGATGCGCTTTTCTTGTACAGCTCCCCCTTGACCGTGACGAATGCTTTGCTGCGCCGAGTGACTCGGTGGGCTTCGACTGGGTCCTCTGGCAACTCTTGGCGTAACAGGTACGCTATGTATGGCTGAGTCCAGGAGGGTTCTACAAGAAAGACCTCATAAGAATTGGCTTCTGCTGGCTTGCTCGTTTGTTCTTTTGATTGCTCGAAGCCGACGGCCGGGGCTGCTGCTGCCGGAGCGTCGGGGTCCTTGTACTCTATGGAGCGTTTACTTATCTGCTCAAGGAAGACTCCAGCGGGTACGGGTGCGCAGGTGGAGCCAATGTTGGCTAGTTTGTCAGCCTCCTCGTTGCTTCCTCGTGCGATGTAGCACAACTCGCACCCGTCAAAGCTTCCTTCCAGGGCATTGTAGAGGTCCCTGTAAGCTGCCATGTTGGCGGATATTGCGTCGCATTCCTTCATCGTATGTTGGACTACGAGGTTCGAGTCTCCATAGATCATGAGTCTCGTTGCCCCGCAGGCCTTTGCCATCCGCATGCCGTGCAGTAGGCCCTCGTATTCTGCCTCGTTGTTGGATGCTTTCTTGAAATTCATCTGCAGTACATATTTTAGTTTGTCTCCTTTGGGTGAGATCAAGATAACACCTGCTCCGGCTCCTTCGTGCCTCTTCGACCCGTCGAAATACATGATCCAAGAGTTGGACAGGTCTAGGGGACCTGGAGTCTGAATTTCTGTCCATTCTGTGAGGAAATCTGCCAAGGTCTGGGACTTGAGTGCGTCTCTGGGTCGATATGTGATGTCTCTGGGCGACAATTCGATTCCCCACTTTGCTACTCGACCTGTTGCCTCCGGGTTGTTGAGTATATCCGACAAGGGCGCATTTGTCAGTACCGTGACGGGATGCTCAGAGAAGTAGTGCGTTAGCTTTCGCGCTGTCATGCATACTCCATATGCGAGTTTCTGGTAGTGCGGGTACCGTTGCTTTGACACCGATAGTACCTCGCTGACGTAGTAGATTGGGCGCTGGACACCATGTATCTTTCCTTCTTCTGCTCGTTCGACTACGAGCACTGTGCTGACCACTTGTTTGGTTGCAGCCAGGTACAGGTATAGAGGTTCCCGTTCCTGGGGTGCCACCAGAACTGGTTTCGTTAACAATGTCTGCTTGAGCTCAGCAAATGCCTTACGAGCCTCCTCTGTCCACTCGAAGTTGTCTGCTTTCTTCAGCAGCTGGTAGAACGGGAGTGCCTTTTCTCCTAATCTGCTGATGAATCTGCTTAAGGCTGCGACTCGCCCCGCTAAGCGCTGGACTCCCTTGAGGTTGGTTGGCTCCTCCATTGACAGGATTGCTTGTATCTTTTCAGGGTTCGCCTCGATGCCCCTGGCGGATACGAGGAACCCGAGCAGTTGCCCGGCGGGTACCCCAAACACGCACTTCGTTGGGTTGAGCTTTATGCGATACTTGTTGAGTGCTGCAAAGGTTTCGGCTATGTCGTCGAGGAGCGTGGCCTCATCTTTTGTCTTGATGACAATATCGTCTACGTATACTTGGACGTTTTTGCCGATCTGGTCCTTAAGGCAGGCTTGCATGCACCTTTGGTAGGTTGCACCCGCGTTTTTGAGACCAAATGGCATGGTGGTGTAGCAGTATACGCCATAGGGTGTGATGAATGCTGTCTTCTCTTCATCTTCTTCTTTCATGCGGATCTGATTGTAGCCTGAGTAGGTGTCTAGGAAGGACAGACGAGCACATCCCGCGGTCGAGTCAATGATTTGATCGATGCGTGGGAGGGGAAAGTGGTCCTTGGGACAATGCTTGTTGAGAGCCGTGAAGTCCACACACATGCGTAGTACTTTCGAGTTCTTCTTCGGGACAAGGACGGGGTTTGTTACCCAGGTGGCTTGTTTTATCTCCCGAATAAACTTGGCCGCGAGGAGCCGGTTGATTTCTTCCCCAATGGCTCTACGCTTCGGTTCTGCAAAACGCCGGAGGGACTGTTTGATAGGTCTGGCCTCAGGGCGTATCTCAAGTGCGTGCTCGGCGAGTTCTCTGGGGATGCCTGGCATGTCCGCAGGACACCAAGCGAATATTTCCCAGTGCTCACGGAGGAACTCGACGAGCGCGCTTTCCTATGCAGAGGGCAGATTGGCGGATATGATTGCCGTTTTGGTTGGATCTGTTGGGTGCACTTGATGGGTTCTCGTGTCACTGCTCTTGTTGAACTCTCTGTCGGGTGCCGTTGACTGAGTTACTGGTGGTAGGCTGTAATCGGTCGAGGAACACAACTGTGAGAGTTCTTCGTGCATCCCGAACGACTCGGAGATCTTGCTAAAATCTCTGTCGCTGCTGTCCGACGTCCGGTAGTCCCCTCGAACGGTGATTGTGCCGTTTGGTCCTGGCATTTTGAGTAACAGGTACGCATAGTGTGGTACAGCCATGAACCTTGCGAATGTCAGGCGGCCTAGGATGGCGTGGTACTGTGAGGGCCAATCGACGACTTCGAACTCGATTTTCTCTTTGCGGAAGTTTGCCGGGTCCCCGAAAACTACGTCCAGATGGATTTTTCCCAAGGGATATACAGCCTTCCCGGGTACTATTCCATGGAACGAAGTGTCAGAGTCTACAAGGCTAGCCGCGAGCGAGATCTTCATGCGGCGCAGTGTGCTGGCGTAGATGATGTTAATGCCGCTTCCGCCGTCCATGAAGACCTTACTCATGACGTACCCACCGATTTGGGCTCCGAGTACTAAGGCGGCGTGACCTGGTCGTGGCACCTGCGGTGGGTGGTCCTCTCTTGAGAATGCGATTCTATACTCGGACCAGTTGAGGTAGTCAGGAGTGGCTGGGGGTGCTGACACCGCTAAATTGACCTGTCGGGTTATCAACTTTTGGGTCCTGTTCGAGGGACGCCCCTTTTGTATCATTCCTACATGACCGACCGGGGTGGGGAAAGGTTCTGCCGCAGCCGGGGGTGGTAGCAATTGCTGGGGTGGTGGCACCCGCTGGATTACGGATGCCAGTTGCGGCGGGGGGAGTGGTAGCGTTTCGGGTGCATCTTGTATTATTACTCCAGGGATTGATGAGTACCCTTTGTTCTGCGCGGCTTGATGGATCCACCTGTATGCCGCTAATGACTTCTCAAACTTACGGCATTCTTTCAATTGATGACCTGAACTGATGTTGCCGTGCTCATCCTTGTATGGGTGGAAGGGGCATGGACCTGTGAGCATTTGCTCTCCGTCCTGCTCAGGTTGTCGCTGCCTCCATTCTCTCCTGCGGCGATTCCCTTCTCGATCGTTGTGGAAACCAGCCGCTACCATCTCGGCTAGCTCGTTCGGGTCAAAGTTGGGGAATTTCCTCTTTTTCCTGGGGTCGTAGCCGCGGCTTCGTCCCGAGTCCTGTTGATAATCACGATCATCGTGCCCCCTGGGCCGGTCGTTGCGCATGTAATCCTCACCATTTGCCTAGTCGTTAGCGACATCCATCAGCTGGGCTACTGTCTTCGGCTTCTGTCACCCCAGTTCTTCCTTGAGCTCTCGCCTTCGCAATCCTCGTGCAAAGGCATCCACTGCGTTTTCTTCTGATATCTCCTCCACGGTGTTCTTCATTATTGTCCAGCGCTGGATATAGGAGCGCAGTGACTCGCTTGATCCTTGGACGCATGTTCTGAGTTCTTCCGCCGTGGCCGGGCGCTTATAAGTACCTTGAAAGTTTTGGGTGAATGTGGTGACTAAGTCGTTCCAGGACCCGATGGTGTCTGCGGGTAGACTCTTAAGCCATGCACATGCCGAACCCGTAAGCTGCAGCTGCAGATACTGCATCGCTGTGTTCCGTGTACCGCCCTGGCACTGTACCGCCGTGAGGTAATCTTCTATCCAGGTTTTCGGCTCCTGTAGGCCGTCGTATTTTGGAGTTTCTGATGTCAGCTTGAACCCTGTTGGCATGCGGGACTCGCGTATGCGCCGGATAAAACACTTGGCTCCACATGGCTCGTCCTCCTCTTCCTCCGGGTCTGGCGCTCTCCGGTTCTCCTCGACTACCACACGTGGGGCCATGCTACGATCCTCACCACGTGCTCGGCGGTTCCGATCCACTGTTTCTTGCGCACGCCTGTCACGTGCTGTCATTGTTGGGTGCTCCTGCCGAGGCTCGACGTGATGCCGGGGTGAGGCTTCTCGGTGACGTTCGCGTCTGGGCGGCGGGTGCGCTGGCTCTACTGCTGTGGCCGGTGGCCCGGCAGTTTGCAACGCGGTTCCGAGCATGACGACTCCTCGTATCATCTGCCTGTGCAGTTCTGCTCGCGGATCATCATCTTGAGGCTGCGTGGTGAGCAAATATGTCGCCAATGCCATGGCAGCGTCTTGCGGTGTCTTGGGTAGTACACAGCCGTTTGCATCTACCGTGTTGAAGGAGGACTCGAGGCTTCGAGTCGCTTCCCGTCTAGACCCCTTGGGCATGTCGTCGAGTCTTGAACGGTGGCGGGTGTGCCTCCGCTCCCTAGGGGTGTGCACTGAAGCGGAGGAGTGAAGGGATGACAATGCTGCCCTCTGCTCACTCGACTCTTGTGCGCGGCGTTGTCGGTCGTCAAGTTCTTCTCGTCGTCTCTTCAAGCGCTTGGCCTGGTCGTGGAGAAGGTGATGGTAAACCATCAACTCTTCCCTTGTTGCGTCGGGTCCGAGCGGGGTTGCGTTTTGCACAGCCGCCTTTATCCTGGCCATTGCGGCTTCGCCGATTGTGATGGTTTCTCGGGGATCTTGTGATCCTTGCGAGTCACCGGTCCTCTCGCTAATCATGCAGATTTGGATAGGACGGGTAGAGGCGGTTTTCACCGAATCAAGGGAGCAGTTTTTGCTCTGGGCGTGTTTGTCAGCGTCGGGTTCGACGGGACTAGTGACGTCCTCGGCATAAACAACATCGTCGAGATAGAGCGACGAGCACTCGGACCCGGCTGTTTCCAGGGGGTCGTCGATGAGATCGCTTGGCAGGTACTCTAGGAGGGGAGTTGGCGATGAAAATCTGGACTCAGCCGTTTCCCGGGAGTCGCTAGTGAAACCGTCTGAAGGATGTTCCGGAGGCGAGATTGGTGATGAAGATCTGGACTCAACCGTTTCCGGGGAATCGTTGGTGGGGCTGTCCGAAGGGTGTTCCGGAGGCGGGATGGGCGGTGAAGATGAATCCGTCGCTGCTCGAACGACATCAGGTAAACGAAGGATACCGTGCCGATCTGCCAGGAGTCGTATGATTCCAAACGTCAAGGAGACGCTGCCCTGCAGGGAGCCGAAGATCGCCTGCGCCTCCTGCACGTGCGGGGTGAAGCAGAGGGAGCCGAAGTAGATCGGGTCCTCCAACCCTGCGGGATCTTGGATTGTCGGTGAAGGGGCCGCAGATGCCTGGATTCCCACATCGAGGTTTCCCACATACGGCGCCAACTGTCGAGGGATCAACTCGGCAGTGCCCCTCCTTGAGGGACTTGGGTTTATGGAGAACTTCATGACGTGGGTGACACCGGCGGCTAACAAGGGACACAGGAAATCGCCGGAGGTTCGGATCCCCAGTGAAGCAAACGATCTGTATTCTCTTGCTGATTTGTGTTACAACAGCGCCGTAAGGGCTTGTGGTGGCGATGCGATCTAGCGTCCCCTCTCCCCGGCGGCTCCTCCCAGCCTTTATAGTAGGCTGGGTCTCGGGTGTCCGTATCCGGGTAGATTTACAAGGTCTAAAACGTAACCCTAACCCTAAACTGGCC
The DNA here is from genome assembly GCA_012064385.1 of Puccinellia tenuiflora. Lineage (NCBI taxonomy): Eukaryota > Viridiplantae > Streptophyta > Magnoliopsida > Poales > Poaceae > Puccinellia > Puccinellia tenuiflora. The sequence goes on along the minus strand of QRDG01001541.1, from coordinate 726,983 downwards.
CAATAGGGGACCTTGCGCTGTCCCTTAGCTTGGGCCTGGGCCTTCCTCCAGATATGCTTGCCAATAAATCATTTCGAGTAATGGCCACCGGGTGCCCGACAGGTGGGACCCGATGATCATAACCATGTCAGGTGCTGTGGCCGTGTTCGATCAGCGACCTCTTATTCCGTCGCTCGGCGGCGGATGACTCTTGCGGCTGTCTTCTACATGTGGTGGCTCCTCTTCGCCGGCGGTTGGTGGTACGGCGACGCCGGCGACGTCTTGGTTTCTCGGGAGAGTGGTGGTGGATGAGGCCTAGGGTGCTTTGTGCTTTTTACATGGTTCTTTTGTGCTTTCCCTTCTTCGTTGGACCTGGTTGTAATTTGCACTCAGTTTCCTATTAATGTATCAGATCCTTTTCCTCAAAAAAAAAAACTAGCATGATGACCCTCGCTCAAAAAAAAAAAAAAGAAGATCGGAGACCACTGCTAAATGTAAACGGTTCGGATTGGAATTTACTGTTACCATAATTTCTACCAGAAAATTTCATCGGATTTTGAGCAGAGCGAATAATGATCGGTTACACATTCGAACCGGATATATTAGATCACAAATTCGAGATTGAGACGGAGCAAATTTGGGAAGGAAACAAAATTAATTAGATAGGTACGCGCATAATTACTTCGGCAACCATGTGTAACAAAAAAACTGTTCACTCTCCTAGTAGCTTAACAATGGTGTACTCTAGAGTCGGTACAATCACTACTATGTAAGTGAGTTGTTATTTAACGAACTCGTCAACTCACTAACTATTAATTATGTTCTATTAGTTTATAGGATTCGGTAGAAAATCAAATTATTCAGTTTTAAACCATAAGATAATCCTATTTATTTACGGATAATCCATATTCACTGCTATTTGACATATCATATCCTATACCGTATCTTTGTGTCAAATAATGGGAATCGGATATCCTTATCCATTGGATTCCTTTAAACCAGATATGTATTCTATAAAACGTTTTCGTGATCGAATTTGATACATAAATTATCCTCTGTTTTCACCCATAACCCCATCATCTCCAACCGCCCCCACTTTCTCCTTGTACACCGGACGGACAGTCAGGACATGGCCCAGATAAAAATACCGGGCCAATCACACCTCCTATTACTCACCCAAATGTTCGATTATCCGACAACTCTCATATCTAGTCCATATGTTTGGCGGATTTGGGGTTTCCCTGACGCATTCGGACATGTCCGCCACTTAGAATCCGACAGTCTGGACCCACCCCAAATACCTCCAATCGACCAAATTGCTCCAAATCTACCACCCCTCCCAACTTCATCCTCCATGTCACGCGACCACGTAGTCCCTCCTCCATCGTAATCGTCAACGCACGCACTGTCGTCCGCCTCCAACATGGAGAAGGAACTTGCGGAGAAGGAATGTTGGGAGAAGGAGTCATGCGTGAAGGTTTGCGTCCTTCACCACACCCGCGACAAAGGTTGTGACCAGGCATCTGAATAGTTTCACGGAGGACGAGGACACACCCTCAGACACGGTGTGTGACTCGTTGTAGCTCCAACGGTCAGGACTAATGTCGTTCCTCTTTAGCACCGGATATGTCTCACCAACTGTTCGATGTACCAAAATCCGGAACCAAATGAGTAGTTTTTTTCTTATCCTATATGCATTATAAGATCAAATTTAGGATGGTCGTGTAATGGTGATGCGTGCTTAGGACATGACTATGACGGATACAATCACTTATGGTAAAAAACCTCCAAGTTATGAGATGGGTGATACCCTACTCCCTTACTTTAATGTTATATAAGATGTCATTCTTCCCGTTTCTAATAGCGCTCTGGCATAGCTCTGGGCATAACTGTCACGCCAATCAATATCGGCTGTCGTGAGGAGGAAGAAGCTCTTAAGTAGGCACTGGTGGAAAAAGGACCTTTTGTCCCGGGCCCAGAGGGCCTTTAGTCCCGGTTGCGCAACCGGGACTGCGCAATCGGGACTAAAGGCCCCAACCTTTAGTCCCGGTTGTGTTACGAACTGGGACTAAAGGGTCCACACGTGGCCGCTGCCGAACGCCCGGGGTCGGAGACCCTTTAGTCCCGGTTGGTAACACCAACCGGGACTAAATGTCTGCACGCTGGGTTTTAGGGTTTAGGGTTTCTTTTACCGTTTTTCGTTTCAATTTCTTTTTCATTTATTGTTTTTCTTTTTAGGGTTAAGGTTTTGCATTCAATTCGACGGTACTACATATATACAACAAAAAAGGAACCATTACACAACATCGTCATAAATATAAGATCAAAGTGTGACCTATTTCTTCGTCCTCTTGCAGTCGAACATATTACATATGTAGTACCATATATATACAATATATGCAATATCTCATACGATTACTACTAGTAGGGATAATATTCTCCGTCTTTAGATATGACATGATCTAAGAAGAATGCCGCCAACTCCTCTTGAATTGCTCGCAGGCGTTCGTTTGGTAGGAGCCTGTCCCGCATCCGTTCAATCTAATTTAAAGAAGGGGGTCAATATATATATGAATGAATCTCAACACAATTGATGATAATAAAAAAATATTGTGAACGTACTCGAAGTTGTTCTAAGATTCTGCCCCTCTCACAGGTCGTCTCGCGAATGAACTCGCAGACGTAGAATCCACATAAATTATTCCCGGATCCCTGCCTCGGGCACTTTACGAGAACAGAGTTCAATCAAAATAGTAATCAAGCATGATAATGTTATTCAAAGTAGAATCAAGCAGATGCGCTGTCGTGAGGAGGAAGAAGCTCTCAAGTAGAGGCAATGTTTTGGTACCGGGAGGTATTAGGCTCTTGTGCAACCCGTAAGTTGGTTTTGTTTCGGTCCACGAAAAAGTGACGGCTCACGCGCTCGACGCGTGGAAATTTTTTTGGTACCCATGCGTTGACCATCGCATGGGAACTATTTTGGTGCGGCGGGGCACTCGCTCTTTTTATTATGGCATCATTATTTGTGTTCTCATGCATGCACACAGTCCATATCACATGTTCTATTTAGAACTCTACCTATCTACTTCCTCCGTTGATGCTCAAATGGGTGTATCTAGACATATTTTAGCAAACGAGGCCTATTCGGTTCGGCCGATTCGGAGGGGTCGTTTGATCTAGCATCTCAATGATATATTCTTGTATCTGGGCGGATCAATCAACGTGAGTTTGGAGCAACTCCACCGGGTGGTCATAAAGGAGCCCCCTAAAGGCCATTTGGGGGTGTCAGACACAAAAATCGGCCACGCCAGGGGTCCCGAAGCTCTCGTCCGGCCCAAATACTGTCCACACCGCCAACCGGGCCTCCAACTCTGGTGTGTGTGGGGGGAGGAGGGGGAGGGGGGCTCGGCGGTGCCGTACACTATCCGGCCCGCGCCTCCGATAGATTGGGCCCACCTGTCATCCACACGAAACGACTGTCGCCAAATTTCCCCCCTACATTACTGCGTCGGCCACCAAAACAGCTCAAACATATTCCCTCCATTCTCACAAACCCCTCTCCTTCTTCTTCCTCGCCACCCCCTCCGACCTCTCCTTCCTTGTTGTCGCCATCACCTCCAACCTCTCGTCGGATCCGATGGCGCTGGGGGGACTGAAGAAAGCGAACCAGAACAAATCCACAAAGACACCGGGGGTGGTGAGGACCGAGCTGATGAAGGCGTCGGCGATGAAGGCGAAACAAGTGGATCTGTGGATGGACCCGGAGACCTTGCGGTCGGCTCAGTACATCTCACGAGCTGGCCGGCGACGACGACAAAAATTGAAACAAGCGGAGCTAGGCCTTCTCTCTGTCGCCCAATCTCCAGGCGACCTGAGCCAAGGGAGCTCGTCGACTCGCCAGCCTCGGGGATCGTCGCCATCTTCCCCGAACAACTTCAACGAGACATCTGTACCGCCATTGCAGACATCGCGCTTCTCTAGTTCGCCCGACTAGGCCAACGACGTCCGGAGCATCGACCTCAACCAGGACGCCAACTTGACCGACTCGCCCGTTCTGCGTCGATCTGCAGGCGCCGCGGTCGTGGCACCGCATCAGCTGTTCGGTGATGAGGAAGCCGACGCCACCAACATGTTCGGCGGAATGGCGGCAACCGAGGTATGTTTTGAATTATGCATTTAATTATGTCGTCGGCAATTTGAATTGTGCATTTAATGATGTCACGATTAGTTAGAATTGTGCATTTATTGTGGTACAATGTTTATAAACTAGGACGCCATGAATACTATTATTCATGGCCTGATCCCTCCTAACGACGCCGGCCAGGAAGCGTACGAAAGGCCAGTACGAATACAGCCAAGATGAGGAAGGCCAGGAGGAGGAGGAGTGTGGGGAGGATGACGACAACCAGCTTGTGCACGATGTTGAGACTGGCGATGATATCAAGCTGCCGAAGGGCGGAAGGAATAGAGGCAAGACATGGAGGATCAAGGAGGACCATGCGTTGTGTGAGGTTGATACGTGCCAAACATATCTATAATTTTTATTATTCCATGCTTGTTTTATATCAATGACATATGTTTTTACTATCATATTATATCATTTTGAGAAATTTATTGAACTAACCTATTGACAAGATGCCCAGTGCAAGTTCCCTATTTTTTGTCATGTTTTTGTTGTAGAAAGTTACTTCTGGAAATATGCTCTGAATTGGACGAAAAATTACGAGGATTTTTTATCGGACAAATGAAGACCGGAGCCAAAAGGGCGACCCCAGGGGACCCACACAGGCCAGGGGCGACCCCTGGCCGCGGCCTAGGGCCCACCCGCAGGTGGGATCCGCCCCTTCCCTGTGGAGCACCCCTCAGCCGCCTCCGATGCCTATAAAATCACTCTTGACCTAAAAACAACGACCCTCGAAGGATTTTTCCAAATACGATACAGAGCTCCGCCGCCATCGCAGACAAGTTTTGGGGGTCAGATTGTTCCTATTCCGGCACCTTGCCGGGACGGGGATTGGCCCCCGGAGCCATCTTCATCGCCATCGCTGCCTCCGGGATGTGTTGTGACCAGTTCCCCCTGGACTACGGGTCTATGGCAGTAGCTAGTTGGTAGTCTCTTGATATGTCCCAGACGTATCTATAATTTTTGATGTTCCATGCTTGATTATATATCAGTGCCACATGTTTTTATAATGTTTTCACATCATTTTGGAATGATTTATGGAACTAACCTATTAACAAGATGCCCAGTTCCAGTTCCTGTTTTCTGCTATCTTTTTGTTTCAGAAAAGTTGTTCGGGGAAGTTTCTCGAAATTATCTGCATATTTACGTGAATTATTTTCATGAAGAAACAAAGACAAAGCCAGGAGGGGAGCTGCAGGGGTCCCACAGCCCCCAGACGCCACCCAGGCATGGCCCAGGTGCTGGACGCGCCGGGGTCCCACCTGGGTGACTCCGTCACCTCCTCGAGTCACCCTTTCGCCAATAAATTGTCTTCGACGTGGAAACCCTCGATACCAGATCATATTTTCCAAAAAACATCCGAGGCCGCCGTGATCGCCAACCCTAGATCGGGAGGGTTCTAAAGCTCTTCCTGGCACCCTGCCGGAGGGGGAGATCGTCACCGGAGGCATCTACACCACCATGCCTGCCTCCGGAGTGATGCGTGAGTAGTCCACCACGGGACTACGGGTACATGGCAGTAGCTAGATCATTGTCTCTTCTCCTTATACTCCATTGCTTAGATCTTGTGAGTTGTCTATCATGATCAAGATCATATTATCTGTAACTGGTACATGATGTGTTTGCATGGATCCGATGAATTGTGGAAATCATTACTCTTGTTCATCTATATGTTATGTTTTATCTATGATCTTGCATGCTCTCCGATGCTAGTGGATGCTTTGGCCAAGTAATTGTTAGTATCTTCACAGAGGGTATTTATGCTAGATAGTGGTTTCATGTCTTCTTGTGCCGAGTGCGATTGACAGAAATGCTCATGCCAACGAATGTGTTGTTGCCACTAAGGGGAAAACAGCGGTGTAATTTCCTTGTGTTATTTACATTGGTTATATTATGCACTTTGCTTATTGCAATGATCTGTTGCTTGCAACTTAATACTTCTGGGAGACATGCTGGATAGCGATCTCGGGAGTGGATTATTAGTCATAGATGCAGTTGGATAACGGTCTATGTATTTTGACGTAATGCCCATATTAGATGAAACGGTGAACTATATTGTTTTATGATATGATTGTTTTGCGCCTACAATTTTATCAATTGCCATGCTGTAATTTGTTTACCCATCATGTGTATCTTTTGGAGGGATAGCACTAGTTATTTGTGGACCCCTGTCCTATTTTCCTACACTGTTTACAACTGTTTTGCTAGCTTTCCGTTCTCATTTGCTCGCTGGTTGCTTATGACGTGATCAAAGTTCAGTGGGAAACCCCAAGAGGAAGGTATGATGCACTAGAGCAGCAGTTTCCCTTAATTACAAAACCAAGGTTGTCAGATCCAGTAGGACTTGGAGAAGACTTAGCGAGGTGTCAATCTACTCTGGAGCTTGTAGATTAACGCGGACCTGCACACAATCACAAACAAACTACTTTGCCCAAACGAAACAGAGAGGTTGTCAATCTCTCCGGCTTGCTGAACACAAAGAATTAAATGTGTGGATGTAAAATATGATGATAGTGAAATATGATCAGCAAACAAATGATGATGAAAAGCTATTAAAACGGTTGTAAACAATGTAGGAAAATAGGACCGGGGTCCACAGATCACTAGCGGTGTCTCTCCAAAAGATATACATGATGGGTAACCAAATTACAACATGGCAATTGACAGAATTGTGGGCGCACAACAATGCTATCATAAAACAATATAGTTCACCGTTTCATCTAATATGGGCATTACGTCAAAATACATAGACCGTTATCCAACTGCATCTATGTCTAATAATCCACTCCGGGATCGCTATCCAGCATGTCACCCAAAAGTATTAAGTTGCAAGCAACAGATCATAGCAATAAGCAAAGTGCATAATGTAAGCAATGTAAAAAACACAAGGAAATTACACCTCTGTTTTCTCCCTAGTGGCAACAACACATCTCTAGTCTTAATCGTTTCTGTCAACCCGAGCTCAGACAAAGAGAGCCATGAACCCACTATCTAGCATAAATACTCCCTCATATAACACTAATAAATACTTGGCCAAAGCATCCACTAGCATCGGAGAGCATGCAAGATCATAGATAAAACACAACACATAGATGAACAAAAGTAATGACTTCCACAATTCATCGGATCCATGCAAACACAATCATGTAGCAGTTACAGATAATATGATCTTGATCATGATAGGAAGATCACAAGATCTAAGCAATGGAGTACAAGGAGCAGAGACAACCATCTAGCTATTGCTATGGACCCGTAGTCCCATGGTGGACTACTCATGCATCACTCCGGAGGCAGGCATGTTGGTGTAGATGCCTCCGGTGTTGATTCCCCTCTCCGGCAGGGTGCCGGGAAGAGCTGCAGAACCCTCCTGAACTAGGGTTGGCGATGGCGGTGGCCTCGGACATCTTCTGGAAAATATGATCGGGTACTTAGGGTTTTCGGGTCGAAGACAATTTAATAGGCAAAGGGGCAACTCGAGACGGTGCCGAAGGGCACCAGGTGGGACCCAGACGTGGCCTAGGGTGGGGCCGCACCTGGGGGCATCTGGAGGCTGGGTGCCTCCCCTTCGGGCGCCCTCCTGGCTTCGGACTTATTTCTGCTTGGAAATAATTCCCGTAAGTTTTTAGCGCATTCCGAGAAACTTCACAAAACAACTTTTCTGAAATAAAAAGACAGCAGAAAACAGGAACCGGCACTAGGCATCTTGTTAATAGGTTAGTTCCATAAATCATTCCAAAATGTTATAAAAACATTATAAAAACATGTGGCACTGATATATAATCAAGCATGGAACATAAAAAACTATAGATACGTCGGAGACATATCAGCATCCCCAAGATTAACTCCTGCTCGTCCTCGAGTAGGTAAGTGATAACAAAATAATTTTTGAAGTGACATGTACGAACACAATCTTGATCATGTAATCATGTAAAGCATATGAACTGAATGCATTGATCCAAAACAAAGGTTCATTGAATTAAACAAACAATGATCAAACAGGTGTAACATCTAAGCTATAATTAACTAGAAAAGAGTAAATTGGAGATTTAAGAGTATAACACTCGACAATGATTGATATCTCACAAAGAAATATTAGTTCAACAAAGGAGTTTGGCCAACACAAAGGAAGATTTAAGTTTTCAGCAAGAAGCTTCAACTTTGAACTTTTTTATCTCAAGATAAAGTCAATACAAAGTTTTTCCAGTTAGACACAAAGATAACATGAAGTAAAACATGAACCAAAGTTGACACCAAGTGATTGCTTGAGGAGTTAAGAAGAAAGAGGAAAACTGACTCAACATAAAAGTAAAAGAAAGGCCCTTCGCAGAGGGAAGCAGGGATTAGTCATGTGCTAGAGCTTTTTATTAATTTTTTGATTTTTTTGACAGAAGTAAAACAGTTTTGAGATATGCATGCTTTCGTCAACGACTTCATAGTAAAGAAACTAGCTAATCCCCCATTTCAATCAAGGCTTTTATACTTTTGAGAGTGGTTGGTTTTAGATGAATGAGGTCGCTCCTCTTTTCTCCTTTGTTTCACCACTAACCAATGTTTTGACTGATTTCTCAGGTTTTCATTGTGCGGAGGAGAATGGTGAGTTATATTTATATTTTTCTTAAGCCGCTCTCGGGTCAAATTCAAGTGAGGATGTGAACCATCAAGACCGGGTGAAAAGGGGGGGGGGATGACCTTGCTTGTCACAGGTTATATCTAGCTTCCCACCGCTTCCTCATGAGCTTAAAAATAGAGGCACAAAAAGGAGAATTTTGAAAGTTTAAAGATAGCACGTGAAAATTTTACTTGGAGTGGCAGGGAAATACCACATGTAGGTAGGTATGGTGGACACAAATGGCAAAGATATTTGGCTCAGGGAGTTGGATGCACGAGAAGTATTCCCTCTCAGTATGGAATTTTTGGCTTAGCAGGATATCAAGCAAACACATAACATCAACTTGGTTCAATGAATGACTATAGATATACATCATGCATAACCACTAGACTTCACACTGTCTACCTTGTTAGCCAAACCAACTCTTTGCAAAAAGAATATCTACACTTTGAGAGCTACCAAGCAGGACAAGCACCACAATTTTAAAGCTTTACATAAGTTCTTTAGTAATCTATTCTTACTAGATGATCCACAAGTTTAATCATTAATCTACTTCATATCTCTAAACAATTGACAAGTATCAAAGAGTCAAGACAATGATCTACAAGATTAAGCAGCACTTTTCACACTTCCTACATGATAATTTCCACTCAACCAAACACCAATCAACTTATTTGACACAAAACTAAAAGGGTGAAACAACAAGAGAATTACTTCCTAACTACAAAATCTAACAACTCTGAACAAGAGATGCTTGAAAACAAGAACTGGAAGCAAAATAACAAAGGCTAAACACTCAACACATATAAGTGAAGAACAGGAGTGCATAATGAAAAAGCGGAGCGTGTCTCTCTCCCAAACAAGCATGCATGGATCCAAATTATTGCAAAGACCAGAGAACAAAACACAAACAAACTGAAAGTAAAAACAAACTAATGCTCCAAGAACAGCACATAATGTGTAAAGGAATAAAGATATAGTACCATGAGAAAAACCGATGATTGTTGATGAAGAAGGGGATGCCTTGGGCATCCCCAAGCTTAGACGCTTGTGACTTCTTGAATATTTCGGAGGAGGGTCCATGGGGAGCCTCCCCAAGCTTAGGCTTTTATCCCCAAGCTTATTTCTGCATGGAAATAATTCCTATAAATTATCAGCGCAATCCGAGAAACTTCCCAGAACAAATTTTCTAAAACAAAACGACAGCAGAAAACAGGAACTGGCACTGGGCATCTTGTTAATATGTTATTTCCATAAATCATGCCAAAATGATATAAAAACATTATAGAAACATGTGGCACTGATATATAATCTAGCATGGAACATAAAAAATTATAGATACGTCGGAGACGTATCAGCATCCCCAAGCTTAACTCCTGCTCGTCCTCGAGTAGGTATGTGATAACAGAATAATATTCGAAGTGACAAGCTACCAACACAATCTTGATCATGTAATCATGTAAAGCATATGAACTGAATGTATTGATCCAAAACAAAGGTTCATTGAATGAAACAAACAATGATTAACCAGGTGTAACATATAAGTAAGAATTTACTAGAAAAGAATACCTTGGAGATTTGAAAGTATAACACTTGACAATGACTGATATCTCACAAAGCAATATTAGTTCAACAAAGGAGTTTGGCCAACACAAAGGAAGATTTAAGTTTTCAGCAAAAAGCTTCAACTTGCAACTTGTTTATCTCAAGATAAAGTCAATACAAAGTTTTCACAGTTAGGCACAAAGATAACACGAAGTAAAACATGAACCAAAGTTGATACCAAGTGATTGCTTGAGGGGGTTAAGAAGGAAGAGGAAGACTGACTCAACATAAAAGTAAAAGAAAGGCCCTTCGCAGAGGGAAGCATGGATTAGTCATGTGCTAGAGCTTTTTATTATCATTTTTTTTGACTTTTTTGACAGAAGTAAATAGTTTTGAGATATGCATGCTTTCGTCAACGACTTCACAGTAGAGAAGCTGGCTAGTCCCCCACTTCAAGCAAGGCTTTTATACTTGTGAGAGCGGCTGGTTTTAGAGGAACGAGTACATTCCTCTTTCTCCTTTGTTTCACCACTAACCAATGCTGAGCTGATTTCTCATATTTTCATTATGCGGAGGAGAATGCTGAGTTATATTTATATTTTGCTTTAGCCGCTCTCGGGTTGATTCAAGTGAGGACGTAAACCATCAACACCGGGTGAAAGGGTGGAAATGACCTTGCTTGTCACAGGTTATATCTAGCTTCCCACTGCTTCCTCGTGAGCTTAAAAACAGGGGCACAAAAAGGAGAATTTTGAAAGTTTAAAGATAGCACATGAAAAATTTATTTGGAGTGGAAGGGAAATACCACATGTAGGTAGGTATGGTGGACACAGATGGCAAAGATATTTGGATCAGGGAGTTGGATGCACGAGAAGTATTCCTTCTCAGTACGGAATTTTGGGCTTAGCAGGATATCAAGCAAACACATAACATCAACTTGGTTGAATGAATGACTACAGATATACATCATGCATAGCCACCGGACTTCACACCGTCTACCTTGTTAGCCAAACCAATTTTTTGCAAAAAGAATATCTAGACTTTGAGAGCTAACAAGCACCACAATTTTAAAGCTTTACAGTTGTTCTTTACTAATTCATTCTTACTAGATGATCCACAAGTTTAAGCATTAATCTACTTCATATCTCTAAACAATTGACAAGTATCAAAGAGACAAGACAATGATCTACAAGATTAAGCAGCACTTTTCACACTTCTACATGATAATTTCCACTTACCCAAACACCAATCAACTTATTTTAAACAAAACTAAAAGGGTGACGCAACAAGAGAAATACTTCCTAACTACAAAAGCTAACAACTCTGAACAAGAGATGCTTGAAAACAAGAGCTGAAGCAAAATAACAAAGGCTAAACACTCAACACATATAAGTGAAGCACAAGAGTGTATAATGAAAAAGCGGAGCGTGTCTCTCTCCAAAACAAGCATGCAAGGATCCAAATTATTGCAAAGACCAGAGAACTAAACACAAACAAACTGAAAGTAAGAACAACTAACGCTCAAAAAACAGCACATAATGAGTAAAGGAATAAAAATATAGTACCATGAGAGAAACCGATGATTGTTGATGAAGAAGGGGATGCCTTGGGCATCCCCAAGCTTAGACGCTTGTGACTTCTTGAATATTTCAGAGGAGGGTCCATGGGGAGCCTCCCCAAACTTAGTCTTTTATCCTTTTTGATCTTCCTTCATCACCTCGCACTTGGATACTTGAAAACTTTCTTCATACAAAACTTATAGCAACTTCATTAGAGGGGTTAGTCCACAAAAACAATATCTTCCTTCAGTTCAAAGCACATATCATGAACTTATTTTTTTACAACATTAGCTACTATCACAAAGGTATAAGTAAAGCTCCAGATTTGTAAAAGAACTTCACTTTGCCCGTGAAAGAAGCAATGCAAAATTAAGGACATAATCTATCAAAAACAAAACAGACTGTAAAGATGATTTTTTTCGGGACACTTCTGTACCTCAAATCAGAAAACTTAAAGCTAGAGAAAGGTAGACAAAACCCCGATGCTTGCTGTAAACAATATTCAGCCACATATGACGTTCTGTGATGTTTTGGATTTTCGAACAGTAAAGAACAGAAATCTGTTTCTAGACAGCAACCTCACCGATTAGTCATCCTCTCTTTAGAGGATATTCTTGGCACCAACAAACCAAAACAAAAAGATACAAGGGAGTTGTTACATAAGTAACATCACCCAAGACTCAAACAAACCAAAAAGAAACAGAAGGTAAAATAAAATGGGTTGCCTCCCATAAGCGCTTTTCTTTAACGCCTTTTAGCTAGGCAAAAAAGGCAAATTAAAGTTTTATCAATAGAACCCAATTCAAAACTATTCTTTGGCTTACCAATGGAATCAAAAAGTTTCTTTATCCTCTTCCTAGGGAAATGTTTCATCCCTTTTTTCAGTGGGAATTGAAATTTAATATTGCCCACTCTCATATCAATAACTGCACCAATAGTTCTAAGAAATGGTCTTCCCAAAATAACAGGACAAGGAAGCTTAAAATCAAGATCCATAACAATGAAATCTATGGGAACATTATTACCATTAACCATGATGAGGACATCAATTATTTTACCCAAAGGTGTATGCAAAGTGGCATCAAGAAAATTCACATTTAAATCACAATCTTTTAGTGGTCCAAGATCAAGGGCATCAAATAACTTTTTGGGCATAATAGAGATACTAGAACCAAGATCAGATAAAGCATTACACTCAAAGTCATTTACTTTCATTTTAATGGTAGGTTCACAAGCATCCTCTAATTTCTGAGGAATAGAGAATTCACATTTAAGCTTTTCTTCTCTCACCTCAATGAGATCATTAGTAATATGCTTAGTAAAAGCCAAGTACATTTTACTAGCATTAGGTGTTTTAGCAAGCTTTTGTAAAAACTTTATAACTTCAGTATGGTTACAATTATCAAAATCAAGATCATTGTCATAAAAAATAACAGGAGCATTATCACCTAAAGAATCCATATCATCAAAACTAATTTCAGCATTTTTATCAACAACAGTTTCTGTGTTGACTGATAGTTTTGGGTTCTTCTTAGGTATGGTAGAAAATTTTCCAACTCCAATTCTTTTACCATTAGCATACTTAGGTGCTGTAGATGACTCTTGAGCATTCAACATTTTAACATCATAATTAGTATAAATTGTGCAAACATTAGCAACCTTACTAATTTCATCAATTTCAGCAGATTCAGTTTGGCTGCCATTTTGTTTATCAAAGAGGATTGAGCTTCAGACATATTTGAAATATAGGTTTCAGTATTGGAAATCCTAACTTGCAAATTAGAAATCTCTTTATTCAATCCCTCAAGTTTTTGGCTTATATTTTTCAGTAAGAAAGAATGCTCATCAATTTGTTTCATAAAGCTCTTATTTTGTTCATATTGAGTTTGCATGAAAATTTTAGTGGCCTTCTAAATCTCAAAAATCCTTTCATTACTAAGTGTCTTTAAATTACCAGAAAAGCTACCATTATAATTTCCATAAGGATTGCCATAATTTGAAGGATAAGGTTTATAATTGTTATTACCAAAGTTGTTCCTATAAGCATTGTTGTTGAAATTATTTTTAACAAAATTAACATCAACTTGCTCCTCTTGAGCAACCAAAGAAGCTAAAGGAACATTATTTGGATCAATAGGAACTTGTTTGCTAGCAAGCATAGACATAATTATATCAACCTTATCACTCAAAGAGGAGATTTCCTCAATAGAATTTACCTTTTTACCACTAGGAGCTCTCTCGGTGTGCCATTGTGAACAATTTGCCATCATTTCATCCAAGAGTTTTGTTGCAGCACCTAATATGGTAGACATGAAGGTACCTCCAACGGCCGAGTCTAACAGGTTCCTTGAAGAAAAAATTAATTCTTAGTATGCAGCACCTAATGACCATCCAAGTAGTCAGTCCATGAGTGGGACAGTTTTTAACTAGAGATTTCATTCTTTCCCAAGCTTGAGCAACATGTTCGTTATCAAATTGTTTAAAGTTCATAATGTTACTCCTTAGCTGTATAATTTTTTCAGGTGGGTAATACTTCCCAATAAAGGCATCTTTGCATTTAGTCCAAGAATCAATACTATTCCTAGGCAAAGACAATAACAAATCTTTAGCACGTCCTCTTAAGGAAAAAAGAAAAGTTTCAGTTTTATGATGTCGCCCTCTACTTCTTTATATTTTTGCATATCACATAACTCAACAAAGTTATTTAAATGAGAGACGGCATCATCACCACTAGCACCAGAAAATTGCTCTTTCATGACAAGATTTAATAAAGCTGGCTTTATCTCAAAAAAATTCGGCTCTGGAAGCCGGTGGAGCAATAGGTGTGCATATAAAGTCATCATTATTCGTGCTAGTGAAGTCACACAACTTGGTGTTCTCAGCTGAACCCATTTCCACAATTAAACAGCAAGAAACTAAGCAAAACAAAAAGAGACTAGTTGCTGGAATTTTTAATTTTTTTGTGTTTTTCGGTTTTATAGAAAAAAAAGGCAAAACAAGACTAACAAAAAATATACTAAGCAAGACAATAACAAAGTAAAGTGAAAGGATGTGTGAAACTCACCTAGCTGAAGCTTCCAAGTCCCCGACAATGGCGTCAGAAAAAGAGCTTGATGACGTGGACCACACGTTCGCTAGGAGACCCCAAGAGGAAGGTATGATGCAGCAAAGCAGCAGTTTCCCTTGATTACAAAATCAAGGTTGTCAGATCCAGTAGGACTTGGAGAAGGCTTAGCGAGGTGTCAATCTACTCTGGCGCTTGTAGATTAACGCGGACATGCACACAATCACAATCAAGTACTTTGCCCCAACGAAACAGAGAGGTTGTCAATCTCTCCAGCTTGCTGAACACAAAGAATTAAATGTGTGGATGTAAAATATGATGAGAGTGAAATAGGACCAGCGAGCAAATGATGATGAAAAGCTATTAAAACGGTTGTAAGCAATGTAGGAAAATAGGACCGGGATCCACAGTTTACTAGAGGTGTCTCTCCAAAAGATATACATGATGGGTGAACAAATTATAGCATGGCAATTGACAGAATTGTGGGCGCACAACAATGCTATCATAAAACAATATAGTTCACCGTTTCATCTAATATGGGCATTACGCCAAAATACATAGAACGTCTTCCAACATCATTTATGACTAATAATCCACCTTGGGATCGCTATCCATCATGTCACCCAAAGGTATTAAATTGCAAGCAACAGATCATATCAATAAGCAAAGTGCATAATCTAAGCAATGTAAACAACACAAGGAAATCACACTGCTGTTTTCTCCCTAGTGGCAACATCACATCTCTCGTCTTAATCGTTTCTGTCAGCCCGAGCTCAGACAAGAGAGGCATGAACACACTATCTAGTATAAATACTCCCTCATACAACACTAATAATTACTTGGCCAAAACATCCACTAGCATCAGAGAGCATGCAAGATCATAGATAAAACACAACATATAGATGAACAAAAGCAATGACTTCCACAATTCATCCGATCCATGCAAACAAAATCATGTAGCAGTTATAGATAATATGATCTTGATCATGATAGGCAGCTCACAAGATCTAAACAATGTAGTACAAGGAGGAGAGACAACCATCTAGCTACTGCTATGGATCCGTAGTCCCGTGGTGGACTACTCATGAATCACTCCGGAGGAAGGCATGGTGGTGTAGATGCCTTCGGTGTCAATTTCCCTCTCCGGCAGGGTGCCGGGAAGAGCTACAGAACCTTCTAAACTAGGGTTGGAGATGGCGGCGGCCTCAGACGTCTTCTGGAAAATATGATCGGATGCTTAGGGTTTTTGCGTCGAGGGAGAATTTATAGGCGAAGAGGCGACGCGAGGAGGTGGGCCACCTGTCCAGGTGGCACCCCGGCGCGACCTTGGGGGGGGGGGGGGGGGGGGGGGGGCGGCCAGGTGGCGTCTGGAGCCCCTGGGGCTCCCCTCCGGGCATCCTTCGGGTTCCGTCTTTGTTTTATATAGGAAATAATTCCTGTAAATTATCAGCGCAATCCGAGAAACTTCCTAGAACAACTTTTCTGAAATAAAAAGACAGCAGAGAATAGGAACTGGCACTGGGCATCTTGTTAATAGGTTAGTTCCATAAATCATGCCAAAATGATATAAAAACATGTGGCACTGATATATAATCAAGCATGGAACATAAAAAATTATAGATACGTCGGAGACGTATCCCTCCACTCTGTTCCGCTGTTGCATCTAGGGTTATACTTGTTGTAGTTCATTGGAATCACTTTTCCGGTGTTGATTGCCTTGTGTAGTTGATGCTATTGAGTTTTATCGGTGAAATACTTTTATGACCAGATTGTTAATCATTCATTCATCACCTCTGATTATGATCCATATGATGTCTTGTGAGTAGTTCGTTTAGTTCTTGAGGACATGGGGAAGTCTCGTTGCAAGTAGTGGAATTATGCTGAGTAATATTTAATGGTTTAATATTTAAGTTGTGGTGCTATTTTTCTAGTGGTGTTGTATGAACGTCGACTACATGACACTTCACCTTTATGGGCCTAGGAGAATGCATTGTGTATTTAGTTTGCTTGTGAGGTGGTTGCATGTATGACAGAAACCTAAACCCCCGCCGGTAAACTAGTGCATTAGGGAGTGTAGGATCTCAGAGTTTAAGGCCGTGGTTAGTTAATTTCTAAATACTTCCTTGCATTTGCGGATGCTTGTAGGGAAGTGTAATCACAAGTGTGTTCTAGTCCAAGTAAGGGCGGTTCATTAGCATAGGTTCACCCACACAACACTTAGTAAAACATTAAACATTAAGCAGCAGTATGAAGCGAAAGTGACTTGACATAACTCCCATGTGTCCTCAAGAGCGTTTAGCCATCATAAGTAGAATCGCTGGCTTGTCCTTTGTGCTAAAAAGGATTGGGCCACTTGCTGCAATAATTATTACTCTCTTTTATTTACTCGCACTTTATTTATTTGTTACTATAAAAACCCATAAAAATCCTTTTGTTAGTGTTTGCATTGAAACCTTGCATGAATCTACAAGCCAACATCTTCTGCTCCTCGTTGGGGTTGACACTCTTATTTATCGAAAGTACTGCGATAGATCCCCTATACTTGTGGGTCACCAAGACTATTTTCTGGCGCCGTTGCTGGGGAGCAAAGCGCTATTGGTAAGTAGAATTGATAAGGAACACTTTTACTACAAGTGCTGTTTTTATTTTTACCTGTTGCTCTACTTCATTATGGAGCCTTCTGAGTTTGAATCAACATTTGGAGACACCCTCTCCGCTACTCTTGTGGCAGCAAGAGGTCCTCCACCCATTGAAAACGTTCCATTTAAAATACCTATGGGAATTGTTGATCGTATTATGAGTAACCGTTATGCAGGAGTCGGAACGGTTCATCCTGGTTATCACTTGCTATTTATGAGAGAAATATGTGGTTTGTTTAAGATTGCAGGTGTTTCTATAGAAGTAATCATGCGGAAATTATTCTCATTGTCACTGAAAGACAAAGCTATGGAGTGGTATAGGCTATTGGATGATACTCATCTATTGGATTGGGATAAAATAGTGCCTCTCTTTTATGCTAAATTTTATCCTCTGCATGAAATTCACCAAGACAGGAATTTTATTTATAACTTCTGGCCTCGCTAAGGAGAAAGTATTGCTCAAGCTTGGGGTAGATTGAAAGCTTTAATGCTTAAGTGCCCTATTCATGATATCCCCAGAAGCATTATAGTTACAAATTTTTATGCAAGACTTTCTCGTCATGACAAGGACTTGCTTGATGCTTCCTCAGATGGATCTTTCACAAATCAGAAGATTGATTATAAATGGGATCTTCTTGAGAGAATTCAACGCAATACTGAAGATTGGGAAATAGATAAAGGTAATGAATCAGGTATAATTTGTGATTATGAATGCATGAAATCTTTTGGTGAAACTCCTGATTTCCATGAGTTTAATATGGTCTTGATTCTCAAATCATTGTTGATCTCTTTAATGCTTTTGCCTCTTATATTGATATTCCTAAGCAAAAGTGGAATAAGTTCCATGAACCAATTAAAGAAATCAAAATCACTCCTATCACTGAAAATGCAATACAAGTTTACACACCTGATCCTATTTTTCCTGTTTCTTATGTTGAGAAATTGCTTTTCCTGTTAGAGTAAAAGAACATGCTGTGATTACCAAAGTTGTTAAGAAAAGTGGAAAGAGAGCTAAAGAGCATGATGAACAACTAAAAGTTCAACCTTCTGTAGCTTTAGTTAAGGATTTAACAGGGGAAAATGTAGAAGGAGGTCATATAGTCTTTTGTGAGGAAGCTTCTGACATTGTTAGGCCTCTTAAAGGTAAAGTTAAAAAGGTTGGTGCACCTGTTATATCTGTGAAAATTGGTGATCATTGCTATTATGGTTTGTGTGATATTGGTGCTAGTTCCAGTGCAATACCTTTTTATCTATATCAAGAAGTAATGCATGAAATTGGGACTTACGAAATTGAAGATATTGATGTGGTTATTCAGCTCGCTAATAGAGATACTATCTCTCCGGTGGGAATTGTTAGAGATGTTGAAGTTTTATGTGGTAAGACTAAATACCCTGCTGATTTTCTAGTACTTGGTTCAGTTGCAGACAATTCTTGTCCAATTATATTTGGTAGACCTTTCTTAAATACTTGCAGTGATGTTATAGATTGCAAAAAGGAAAAGGTTTTTACTAAATTTGATGGTGAAAGTTATGAGTTTAATTTTTCCAAATTTGCTAAGGAACGTCATGAAAAAGAATTGCCTAATGAGGATTGTAAAATCGAAAAGCTTGCTGATATTGCTGTTGCTCCTAATGATCCTTTGCAGCAATTCATGGAGGACCATGAAAGTGAGGTTTTCATGCAGGAATGGAACGAGTTGGAGGACATCTTCCTCCATTAACCTGCAATTCTTAAACAAAATTTACCGGTGGAATCCTTAGGGATGCCGACCCCTCCTAAGGGAGATCCTGTTTTTGAACTTAAAATTCTTCCTAATGATCTGAAATATGCATTTATTGATGAGAAGAAATTTATCCTGTTATTATTAGTGCTAAACTTTCAGGACAGGAAGAGGAGAGATTATTGGAAGTACTTCGGAAACATCAAGGCGCGATGGGCTACACTCTGGATGATCTTAAAGGGATTTCTCCTGCTGTATGTTGATACGTCCAAAACGTATTTACTTTTCCGAACACTTTTGCTGTTGTTTTACCTCTAACTTGTGTGATTTGAACGTAACTAACACGGACTAACGCTGTTTTCAGCAGATTTTTCCTGGTGTCTTGTTTTTGTGCAGAAAGTCAAAGTTTCAGGAAAATTCCCGAAAAATTACAGAAATTCTATTTTCCCAGAAGACCCACGGAGCCAGAAGACAAAGCGGAGATGGAGCACGGGGGATCCACACCACCCCTCGGCGCGGTAGAGGTGGTCTCGTGTCGAGGCCTGGTGAGGCCGCCTCGTGTGGCTCCTGGCGACGCCCTTTGGACTACATATTGCCCCTGACCTAAAAACGCCAAAAACAACAGACGATTCCTCCAGAAACACTCCAGAGCTCCGCCGCCACCGAAAACCCTAGTTTGGGGGTCAGAAACTCCGTTCTGGCACACTGCCGGGACATGGAATTGGAGGAGATCATCGCCATCGTCATCACCGCCGCCTCTCAATCAACCATCCATGATCCCCCCATCCATGTGTGAGTAATTCCCCGCTGTAGGCTCAAGGGGATGGAAGGGATTGAATGAGATCGTTCATGTAATAGATGTAAGATTGTTAGGGCATGTGTCGGAGATTGTCCCCAGGAACTAGGGGTGTCTCCAAGGTATCGTGTAAGGGGCTGAACACGGAGTCAAACAATCCACAACGTGCTCCGGCGACGGTGCTCGTCAGGCTCGCTGCGGACGACACTGCAGAGATTGACACAAGGTATTACCCAGGTTCAGGGCCCTCTTGTGGAGGTAAAACCCCTACGTCCTGCTTTCGTGTATTGCACTGCTTGGAGAGTTTTACAGTACAAGGAGAGCTTGTCGAGCTCTGGGTGGCTAACAATGGCTACTTGCTAGTCTTTAGATCTAGGGTTAGGGTTTGCTAGAGCTGCACCAACCGAAGATCGAACCCTTTGCTAGGGCGTGCTCCTCCTCCTTTTATAGGCGCCCTGGGCCTCTTCTGCCCAAACATTTGGGCGGGAAGGGCTACCACATGGCGACGAAGGAGGAGGCGCGGTGCACCGTAAAGGTGAGGCCTACCATAAAGGTGAAGCTCGTGGACGCGGTCCACGGCAGGGGAACGGCGTCACCAAAGCTGAAAAGGGGCACCGACCAGCTGGACAGTGGGCTGGCGCTTGCCGAGGTGGGAGGTGACCCACGGTGACGTCGTCCTTGGAGCGTAGCTGCAGACTGTTCCCTTGTCACCAAAGAGGCAATACTCGTTGTCCGCTTTGCTTGGCTTCGCTTTGTTGACTGCTTTATACATGGAAACGGCAACTGCGGCGTTGTCGTCATCGCGCGTAGGCACGCGCGTCACTCTGCACATGGCGCAGAGCCCATGTGCGCTCTGCCGCGGGGGCAGAGATGGCTTCACGAGGAAGGCGCTTCGTGAGGCGAAAGGCCTCGCCAAGCCCTTCAGCTTGGTCCTTAGTAGAAATTGCGGGCGGCGTCGGAGACGCCTTGTCGAGGAGCGATCCCTCGCCGAGGGAAAGAACCCTTGACGAGGAGAAAAACCCTTCGCGAGGGGAGAAAACCTCGCGAAGCTCGCCAGGCTTGGAGAGCCTGGTCCTTAGCGAAAATCATCCAAAGAATCTTGTGGGCCCTGGCAGGCCGGCCCGTGGTACCCTGGTTTCCACTGTGCCGACAGTAGCCCCCGGGCCCGCGATGGGCACGCCGAGGTCCATGGACGAAGGCGAAGCGTCGAGGGGCCAAAGATGCCTGGCAGGGCCGCGACACGTGTCACGCAGCGGTTGCGCCCGCGGCCACGACCTCCTCGGCTCCAACGGGCGACGTGGCGGGGCCCGCCACGACTCGAGTGCTGGTCAATAAAGCCTGGGCGCGCAGGCGGCCCCCATTACTTCTCCCGTAACTCCTCCGCACACTTCTCCCCACGCCTCCAATCTCTCCAGAGAGCTCCAACTCCAGAGTACTCTTCTTCTTCTTCGGTCGACCGATGGCGCCCAAGAAAGCAGCCACCGACTTGAAGGGCAAGGCCACCGCGCAGGCGAGCTCGTCGGCAGCGATGGCGCGGGCGGGCATGTCCGTGGCGATGGCGCGTGCCGCTGCTCTCGAGGGAGCACTGCCGCGGACGCGTGTCACCGCGGCGATGATAGCGACGGTGCGTCACCTGGCGGCGGCGAAAACCAACGAGCACGGCGCCACCGAACTGAGGCCGGCCGGTAGCAGGCTCACCGACACCTTCTACCCCATCTTCCTTCATACTCTCTACGCCGGCCTGGTACCACCATTCTCTGATTTCCTCCTGGCGATCTTGGAGACGTACCAGATCCAACTTCTTCATCTTCATCCCAACTCCATCCTCATCCTCGCCATCTTCGCCCACTTCTGCGAGGCCTACCTCGGCATCCGTCCCTCGGTGGCGCTCTTTCACAGCTTCTATTCTCTTCGGAGCTCCGCCAAGGGCGAGCGGCTCGGATGCGTCTCTTTCCGCATCGCCGACGCCCGAAGCGACAACTACATCCCCATCGCCTGGTGTGGTGAGGACGCTGTCACCAAGGTGACGAAGAAGGTGGACAAGTTCTGCGAGAAGTGGCTCTTTGTCGACGCCAAGGCCACACACCCTCTCCTGGAGGTGCCCGAGGGGCCGCCGAGGAAGTGGGCGCGCTGGGCGAGCGCGGACTTCAGGGGCTCGAAGCTTGACGCAGTGTACGAGTACATCCGTCAGATCCGCGAGGCAGGGGTCACCGGCCAGATGGTGGCGAAGGACTTCACCAGGCGCCGCATCGCTCCCCTCCAACAGCACGCCGAGCCGGTGTGGCGATACGACGGCAAGGACGATGCAATGCGGCTAAGCAGGGACGGCTTCGAGCCTGATGTGCTCCGCCAGATTATGAGCGTTCTCTTCACGTCGCCGGAGATCCCGTCCGCCAGGAAGGAGGCGGCCAAGCCGCTCATTGTCTTCACCGAGGAGAGCATCGAGGAGCAGCGCTCGCATATGCCCACGTTCGACGAGTGGGGAATCGTGCCCGCGGGGCACTGCGGGCCTCGCCCTAACCCGTGGGCGGCGGAGCCGGAGTACATGGATGAGGCTCCTGAGGCTGAGGAGGCCGAGTCCGCCGAGGAGGAGGCCTCGAGAAGCGAGGACCCCCTTGGCGAGGACGAGGCTTCAAGGGGCGCTGACCCTGTCGGCGAGGGCGCCGGATCCTCGAGGAGCGCCCACGCCGAAGTGGACCTCCAGGTGCTCTCCTCTGGCGACGAGGAGGACGCCTTCAGCATCGTCCGCTCCCAGCGCGCCGAGGAGGAGGAGGAGACGAGCGGCGGCGGAAGAGGGTGTTGCGAGCCCCGCTCCAAGGCCGTCCACAACAGGAGGGCCGCAACTGCGGGAGGCATCCCTCGCGCGGAGACAGGAGCGGCCCGGGAGGAGGCCGGAGCAAGCCTCACCCAGCCTCCCAAGGCGAAGAAGAGGGTGTGGGTGATGGCCGGCGAGTAAGCCCTCGACTTCTCTTTCTCCTTCGATATTTCACTTTGAGAATTCCCCCCTTTGAAGGATTTTCGACTTGTCTTCCTTTCAGGCAGCCGGCGGAGCCAAAGAGGCGGCGGCTCGGCGGGGCTGGAGAGACCACCAGCGTCGCCGCGGAGACGCCTGCGGCTGGCGAGCCGCAGCAGGCAGGTGTTCCTCCCGCGGTCGAGCACCGCGTGGGGACGGTGGTGGCCGAGGAGAGCGTGGCGTCGCCGATTCGGGCGGCGACTCCTCCAGCGGCGGAGCACCGCGTGGAGGAGGAGACCGCAGAGGCGGCGCCGTCGCCAACCAGGGCGGCGACTCCTCCAGTCCAGCAGGAGACGGAGGAGGAAACCGTGGACGAGGACATCGCCGCGGAGCCGCCTCCAGAGGAGGGGGCCTCGAGAAGGGCTGACGCGCCCGGGGCCGCGGCGGACGTGGCCGTTGCAGAGGGGGCCGGAGGCGCCCCTGTGGAGCAGGAGGCAGAGACACCTCTGGAGCCCCCGAGCGACGGGGCCAGGGGCGAGGAGATGCCCAGCCCCCTGAGGGCTCTCGGTGCGGGTGGCGAGGGAGACGCCCCCTCAAGCCCCCACGCTGCGGCGGGGGCCGCTACAAGTTCGGGGCAGGATGCCCTAGGCGCCTCGACAAGCGTCGAGGGAACTGCACCTAGCAGCAGCGTGGGAGTCTCCTTGGCGCTGCAAGCACCACATCGTCAAGCAGCCCATCGCCGGATCGTCCTCAACCGGGCGCGGCGAGCGCTCGACAGGCTGGAGGAGCAGCTCGCCAAGGAAGAAGACGCCCTGGCGGAGGAAAGGGCAAGGCTTGGCGACGCCTGGATTCTTCTCCATGAGAGGGTGGAGATGTGTCGCCGGCAGGACGCGTCGGCAAAGGCGGCTCGCGAGGAAGCGATCCGCTTCGCCAAAGAGACCCGCGACAGCGTCAAGCGGGAGGCGCAGGAGGTGATGGAGGAGCTCGACGCCGCCAGGGAAGCGCTCGAGGTGGAAACCACCTCCAAGCATGACGAGCTGGCGGCCGCGAAGCAGAAACTCGCCGCCGACTCCGAGGCCGCCAAGGCCAACCTGAATGAGCTCCGCGAGCAACTGGACGTCCGCGAGGGGCAGCTGGCGCCTCGCGAGGTCGAGCTGAAACGGCGCGAGGAAGAGCTCGCCCTCCAGGAGAAGGAGCTGCAGCGGCGCGAGGAGCAGATCCAGCTGCTCATGAAGGACCAGGCCACCCGCGAGGGGCAGCTGGAGGAGCGTGAAGGTCGGGTGGCCACCGACGAGGCCAACCTAGCGGCGGAGCATAAGAGGCTCCAAGAAGAGGCTGACCTCAAGGTCAAACTCGTCCACGAAAGCCTCTCAAAAGAGTATGACGAGAAGGTCGCGAAGCACGAGGACCGCCTCAAGACCAAGCGCAAGGAGCTCGAGAAGCGCATCAAGGAGCTTGAGCAGGAGGAAAAGCGGTTGACCTCCTGCCTCGAGGTCTCTCGGGAGGCCCAGGCGCGCGCTGAGGGGAACGCCTTCGCCCTGGAGAGGGACCTGAATGAGCTCCGGCAGCAGGTGGGGCCTGCCGCGGCTCTGGCGGAGCGGGCACGGGACCAACGCCAGGTTGACCGGCTCATGACGCGCCAGCGCCAGAGCATCCTCCAGAGCTTGGTGAGCCGCGTGCGCGCGGTCGGGAGAGACCTGAGGATCGACGTCCCCTCCTTCTCCGCAGCGACCGACGACGAGACCTCGTACTCGCACTTCTTCGAGCAGTTCCTCGGAAAGCTTGAAGGGGTCGCGAAGAGCTTCGACAAGCGTGTCGTGGAGGAGAGTCGCGACCTCCTTGTCGTTGCCGTCACCAACGTCTTCAGCAACCTCGTGAGGCTCCAGCCCTCACTTGATCTTGAGGACGCGATGGCGCCACGCGCGCCATCAGCGACAAAGCGCGGGAGACCGCCACGAAGGCCGCCATCGCGTACGCCAAGAAATTCGACCAAGTGGTGATCGAAGGCGACGACGAGGAAGCCCTGGAAGAGGTGGAAACCACCGTGGATCGCGCAGGCACCTCAGGAGGCGCGACGGCCTGAGCTCCTTGCCTGTAGCTGGACGTGCCGAGGGCACATTTATCTTAGCCATTTTGATTGTAAACTTTGTAAAGAACTTATCAAGTTATATTTGAGTGTGCTTGTGAATGTCCCTCGGGAAGCCTTTGTCCTTCCCCCTCATGTCTTTTCGCTCTACGTCTTAGGACCCTCTCTTAGCGCTACACCACCGCCGCTTCGGTATGTGCGAGTCAGTGCTCCACAAGTCCGGGGGGTGCGTGAGGCCTCAAGAAGTAAGAGCTCTGCGAAGCGCGATGCTTGGGGCTCCCCTTTGACGTGCAAGCAGCCCATGAGGCGTGGGAGAGAGAAAAGAGACTCGAGGGGCAAAAACCAGCAAGAGCAGGTTCTACCAAGTTCTTGTACTTAGCTTGACGAGGCGTTTCCGCCCTGAAGAGGGTGTTGGTTCTCTGGCGAGGCGTTGTTGCCTTGGAGAGGGTGCCTGAGGCTTGGAGAGCCTGTTTCCCTGCACTTGGAGAAAAAGGCATACCCACAAGCAATAGATAGCTAAAGAATCTTATGGTGCTCGTAGGTTCCTTCATGTGTGTCTCACGAGGAGAACAAGCACCAAGGTTTTGGTGATCCTTGGTGAGTTGACGTGCGCGGGAGCTGACCCATGAGTTCAGAGCTCCTTGGGAGTTGACATGCATGAGAGCTGACCCGCAAGTTCAGAGCTCGGATCCCTTGGGTTTTAGGTGTTGCCGGGATGCTCCCGTGGCATGGCACCCTGCTAGCCCCCGCTCGTGAGATACACAGGAGGGATCATACGAGCGAGAATAAATAGTAATAACAGCTTTGCCGAAGTCGCAAAACATGCTGGCACGATGCGCAAAGGTTCAGAATGACCTGAAATAGGTGTTCATTACACTGGCGTGGCCAGGAGTTTTTCTTCTTTGACGACGAAGTGTTGCTCCTCCGGGAGCGCGCTCCCCTACTTAGGAGGCAGGTTGGCGCCGATGGTGACACAAGCCCCCGAGCCGCTCGCCTCCAGAGACACTTGTTTTGTCGCGGCCTTCTCCTGAGAGAACAGCTGCTTCTTCGCGGGGGGCCTCGGGAGGGGTTCTTCATCCTCGTCAGCGGGTGACGCCACCGCGGCAGCCTTGTAGGCCGCCTGCGCAGCGTACAGGGCGTCCGAGACCACGCCGCGGATGACAATGGTGCCACCCGAGCCAGGGAGCTTGACGAGGTTGTAGGCGTGGTGGGTCACCGCCATGAACTTGGCGAGGGCGGGGTAGCCGAGTATGGCGTTGTAGGGTAGGCCGATGTGCGCGACGTCGAAGTCGATCAGCTCGGTGCGGTAGTTGGCCTGGGTGCCGAAAGTGACGGCGAGCCTCACCTGCCCCAGAGGGGTGGTGAGACCCTCTGTCACTCCCGAGAAGGGCCTGGTAGGCATGAGCCGCTCGTAGGGCACCTGCAGCTTCTCGA
Organism: Puccinellia tenuiflora; assembly: GCA_012064385.1. NCBI lineage: Eukaryota > Viridiplantae > Streptophyta > Magnoliopsida > Poales > Poaceae > Puccinellia > Puccinellia tenuiflora. The sequence goes on along the minus strand of QRDG01001541.1, from coordinate 700,415 downwards.
ATGTCTCGACGGAGATGACGTTGAGGCCAGCACCCCCATCAATGAGCGTCTTAGAGACGGCGATATTGTTGATGGTGGGGGTGCAGACCAACGGGATGGTGCCAACGGTTGAAGTGGACTTGGGGTGGTCGCCGGAGTCGAAAGTAATGGGGCACTGGGACCACTTGAGGGGCCTGGAGGCCTCGACTCCAGGAAGGGCTACTTCGACCTCGCGAGCGAGCTGCTTGAAGTGGCGGTTGGAGCGAGGGGCCTGAGCCCCTCCAAGGATGCAAGCGGCTCCGCGAGGTACCTGGAAGCCTTCATCAGCCTCGGTAGGCAGGTTGTCGTTTGCGGGCTGGGCAGCGTTGGCCTGGGGGTTCTGCTGGTAGTTGTCGTTGTAGTTGTTGTTCCAGCGTCGCCCCCCGCGGCCGCTGCGGCCTCCGCCGCGGCCTTTGCGGCCTCCGTTTGCCTCGCGAGCCTCGCGAAGCCTCTTGATGTCGAAGCAGTCCTCGGTGGCGTGAGAGTGCCTGTTGTGGTAGATGCAGAAAGGACGATCATCCTTCTTCTCAGGTCCTGCGGCTAGAGTGGCAGCTTGGCGAGACTGCTTGGCGTCAGGCTCTGCCGCGAGGACCGCAGTAGTCTTGCGCTTCTCAGAGGATTTCTTCTTCTTGGACCCCTCGCGGGGTCCCCTGGCTCGTTCTTGACGAACAAGCGGCCCTCTTCAGCCTTGGCGCACTTGTCCGCCAAGTCGAAAAGCTTGACGACGGTGGTGATGTTGTCGTGGATGCCGAGCTTCTCGAGCATCCGCACGTCTGTGACCCCAGCTTGGAAGGCCGAAATGACCTGCGCGTCGGTGGCGTTGGGGATCTTATTGCGCACTTGGCTGAAGCGCTGGATGTACTTGCGGAGGGTCTCGCCGGGCTTCTGACGCACGGCGCGGAGGTCGTTGTAGGTGAGGCCGCGCTCGTACGTGCCCTTGAAGTTGGCGACGAAGCACCGGCAGAGCTCCTCCCAGGAGTTGATGGACTCGGCGGGGAGGTTGGTGAGCCATGAGGATGCAGAGTCCTTGAGGGCCATGGGGAACCAGTTCGCCATGACCCTGTCGTCGCCCCCGGCGGCCTGGATGGCCAGAGAGTAGAGCTGCAGGAACTCCAGGGGGTTGTTCTTGCCGTCGTAGCGCGGAGGGAGGTCCGGCCTGAACTTGACCGGCCAAACGACGCGACGAAGGCTGCGAGTGAACGCGGTTGTCGTGCTGTAGGTGACCGTGCCGTTGGCAAGGGTGGCGCGGAGGTGGCGCCCGGCGGTGGCGACGTCCTGGACGGCGCGGTTGCGGCGTTCTTGCCCGCGTTCGATGCTCACGCGTGCGTCCTCAGGGGCTCACTGCACGATCTGGCAGTCATGCGGCGACGACGCGTGCGATGCAGCGCGGCCGTCGCGAGGAGGAGCCCCCGCTGGAGCAGGTTGCGGTGCAACCGGTGGAGCCGGAGCGGGTGCGGGATGGAGAGGAGTCGCGGGAGGTGCGCCGTGCGCCACGTCCCCACGAGCGCAGAAGGAACCAAGGAACGAGACGGCGCAGGTGCCGCGGCGCGAGCGGCGCCGATGAGCTCGGCAACGCGGTTGAGCCAGGCCTCCTGAGCCGCCGGCGTGGGGCGGTACTGCAGCAGCTCCTGCGCCATGAGGAGCGCAGTCGCCGGGCTGGGCGCAGGGCGGCCCAGTGAGGAGGCAGCACGGTCCCGCGACGGGGGCAGGGAGGAGGCCTCCTCTTCGCCGAGGTCGTCCTCAGCGTGGTCGATGTCGTCATCGTCGGGTGCTCGACGCGGGGCTCGGGGTCGACGCGGCGCTCCGGAGCAGAGCCCCCACGCGGGCGGCCGCGCGGGCGGCCTGCGGGAGCGGTGGCGGCGCTAGCCGTCCGGTGAGCGAGACGTTCGGCACGAGAACCGGCCATGGCTGTGTCGAGGATGAAGACGCGCCTCAGCCCCCTACCTGGCGCGCCAAATGTTGGAGATTGTCCCCAGGAACTAGGGGTGTCTCCAAGGTATCGTGTAAGGGGCTGAACACGGAGTCAAACAATCCACAATGTGCTCCGGCGACGGTGCTCGTCAGGCTCGCTGCGGACGACACTGCAGAGATTGACACAAGGTATTACCCAGGTTCAGGGCCCTCTTGTGGAGGTAAAACCCCTACGTCCTGCTTTCGTGTATTGCACTGCTTGGAGAGTTTTACAGTACAAGGAGAGCTTGTCGAGCTCTGGGTGGCTAACAATGGCTACTTGCTAGTCTTTAGATCTAGGGTTAGGGTTTGCTAGAGCTGCACCAACCGAAGATCGAACCCTTTGCTAGGGCGTGCTCCTCCTCATTTTATAGGCGCCCTGGGCCTCTTCTGCCCAAACATTTGGGCGGGAAGGGCTACCACATGGCGACGAAGGAGGAGGCGCGGTGCACCGTAAAGGTGAAGCTCGTGGACGCGGTCCACGGCAGGGGAACGGCGTCACCAAAGCTGAAAAGGGGCACCGACCAGCTGGACAGTGGGCTGGCGCTTGCCGAGGTGGGAGGTGACCCACGGTGACGTCGTCCTTGGAGCGTAGCTGCAGACTGTTCCCTTGTCACCAAAAAGGCAATACTCGTTGTCCGCTTTGCTTGGCTTCGCTTTGTTGACTGCTTTATACATGGAAACGGCAACTGCGGCGTTGTCGTCATCGCGCGTAGGCACACGCGTCACTCTGCACATGGCGCAGAGCCCATGTGCGCTCTGCCGCGGGGGCAGAGATGGCTTCACGAGGAAGGCGCTTCGTGAGGCGAAAGGCCTCGCCAAGCCCTTCAGCTTGGTCCTTAGTAGAAATTGCGGGCGGCGTCGGAGACGCCTTGTCGAGGAGCGATCCCTCGCCGAGGGAAAGAACCCTTGACGAGGAGAAAAACCCTTCGCGAGGGGAGAAAACCTCGCGAAGCTCGCCAGGCTTGGAGAGCCTGGTCCTTAGCGAAAATCATCCAAAGAATCTTGTGGGCCCTGGCAGGCCGGCCCGTGGTACCCTGGTTTCCACTGTGCCGACAGCATGGTGCCTAGTATCTATTGTTAGTGCTTTATGTCGTTGTTGCAACTTGTTGTACTTAATGCTTGTCACTTAGGGGCCGAGTGCCATGATCTCAGATCTGAACGTGTTATTGTTTCATGAGTATAATTATTGTTTTGGATCATATCTACAAGTTGTATGCACATGTGGTTGTCCGGAACCCGAGGCCCCGAAGTGACAGAAATTGGGACAACCAGAGGGGATGGCTGCGATGTGAGGATCACATGTGTTCACGGAGTGTTAATGCTTTGCTCCGGCGCTTTATTAAAAGGAGCACCTTAATTACCAGTAGATTCCTTTGAGGCCCCGCTGCAAACAGGTTGGTAGGACAATAGATGTTGTGCAAGTTTCTCATTGCGAGCACGTACGACTATATAGGGAACACATGACTATGATTGACCAGTACTTGGATGCTTAATTATTATTATCTACCTGCAATTGCCCTATATATGATTATTTCATGAACTATCTTATCCATGCAACGCCCGTTCATCCATCCCTATGCCTACAGTATTTTAAACCTGCTGTTTACATCAATCACTACTGCTGTCTTTATTTTGCTGCTGCTGTATTTCACTACTGCTACTGTCATAAAACTGTTGCTACTGATAAACTGTGTCGAGCAAGCTTGTTTCCAGGTGTAGCTGAACTGACAATTCATCTGTCAAGGCTTATAAATATTCTTTCGCTCCCCTTGTGTCGAATCAATAAATTTGGGTTTTACTTCACTCGAAGACTGTTGCGATCCCCAATACTTGTGGGTCATCAAGACTATTTTCTGGCGCCGTTGCCGGGGAGCATAGCTTTATTTATAAGCTCATCTAAAAGTAATATTGTTCGCTGCAATCTATTCATCATGGGTAAACCTCGTGATGGGAAGATCACTATATTGCCTTCCACTACAAGGAAAGGTACAACTCTAGACACTTCTGCTGCTCTTGATTCGCCGTCTGTTATAAATCAACTTGTCACACCACCACATACACATGCTTCACGTACTGCTACTACTGCTAAATCTGAAAACACTTCTGATGATTTCGATGATGCATCTACCGTGCTCTATGAAGTTGGTTCACTAGGTCCTTTTCTAGATGCCACCATTGCTAAATCTAAACAAATTGAAAATGCTGAAACCTTTAATGCAAATCTTATCACGCATGTTCATTCACCTGAGGAGAGAGAATGTCCTAGTAATGATTTCGACGGAGCTTATGTTGAACTTGATGATGACGTTATTGAAGAATGCATGAATTGTAACTCTTCCATAGATACAAGAAATCTTCTTGAAAGACATGCTGTTAATTATAAATTGTCTCCTGACCCTAAGTTTGCTACATCTCCCATAAATATAAAAGATAAGGAATATGATTTCTCTGTGGATTTGTCACTATTACTACTGTTGAACCTTTTCTAGGTACTGAAAATGAAAGTGCTGTAGAACACATGAACAAGCTTTCTGCTTTACGTAGCTTGTTTTTTGATGATATTAAGAAACATAGTTACTTCGTTACTAAAATATTTCCTTTCTCATTAAAAGATGAAGCTAAAACTTGGTTTAATAACTTATCTCCTGGATCTATTGAGAGTCCTCTAGGTTTGGTTAATGTTTTCTTTTAAAAATATTTTCCTGCTAGTGCCCAACATGCTGCCTTGCAGAGAATCTTTAACTTCAAACAATTAAAAGCAGAGAAAATACCCGAATCCTGGACAAGGTTTTGTTCTTTAATTAGAGTTCGGCCTGGACACCAACTAGCTAAGAATGAACTTCTTGATATATTCTATAATGGACTAACTGTTGAATCTAGGACATACCTAGATAGTTGTGCTGGCTGTGTTTTCAGGAAAAGAACTCCGCAGGAAGCTGAGGAATTAATAACTAAAATAAGTCAGAATCATGAAGATTGGACTATACCTGAACCAACTCCGGTGCCCACACCAAGAAAAAGAGGTGTTATTGAATTGAATGATGAAGAAATGAGAGAAGCCAAGAAATCTCTTAAGGAGAGGGGGATTAAATCTGAAGAAGTGAAAAATCTGCCGCCAATAGAGGAATTAAGGTACACTCTCTCGAATATTTTGACGATGGGGATATTCCTTACTCTAAACCTCCTGATCGATGCTTAGATGAATTTGATAATTTTATTGTTAAGCAAGATCACTTCAATGTGAGAATACAAGATCAATTGTTGGAAAATTCTCGAATTATTAGTAATTTGCATGATGTTTTGGAAAGGACTGCTAATGATGTTAAAGGACTTGTTAAACATTTTCATATGGTTCAAACTCAAATAGAGCAAATTACTAAGGTACAAAAAGATCTGCTAGTTAATACTTCTAAAAACAATGATAAACACGCTTGTGGTGTTGACACTAGGGGTGGTGTTCTACTCAAGATCCCTTGTATCCTGAGGGGCATCCTAAAAGAGTGGAGCAAGACTCTCAACTAGCTAATGCAACTGGTACTCCTAGTAAGAAAAAGAAGAAGAATCATAAACATGTTGTAGATTCTCCTGAACCCATTAAAGACAATGAACAAGTTAATGATCCTAATAGTATATCTATTTCTGATGCTGAAACTGAAAGTGGTAATGAACATGCTAATGATAATAATAAGAACAATACCTCTGATAAAGAAGAAAGTGAAGATGAACCTGAAAAGCATTCTAAAAACAAAAAGTATACTAAAGAGGATTTTATTGCTAAGAAACATGGGAATGAAAGAGAACCTTGGGTGCAAAAACCAATGCCTTTTCCTAATAAGAAACATAAATCAAAACAAGAAGAACACTATAATAAATTTTGTGAGTGGATGAAACCTTTGTTTTTGCAAATTCCTTTGACTGATGCTATTAAGTTACCTCCTTATTTAAAATATATGAAAGATATTGTCTCTAACAAAAGAAAGATTCCTAGTGAGGAAATTTCTACTATGCTTGCTAATTATTCTTTCAATGGTAAGGTTCCAAAGAAGCTTGGAGATCCAGGTATACCAACTATTCCTTGCTACATAAAAAATAGTTATGTTAGAACTGCCCTGTGTGATCTAGGAGCAGGATTGAGTGTGATGCCTTTCTCGCTTTATAAGAGACTTTATTTGGAAAAACTGATACCAACTGATATATCTTTGCAAATGGCCGATAAGTGCATTGCTGTCCCTGTTGGTATATGTGAGGATGTTCCCGTTCAAGTGGCTAATAATTGTTTAATATTAACTGATTTTGTTGTGCTTGAAATGCCTGAAGATGATAATATGTCTATTATTCTTGGTAGACCTTTTCTTAACACTGCAGGGGTGGTTATTGATTGCAACATAGGGTGTCGGCATAGTGGAAACCAGGGTACCATGGGCCGGCCTGCCAGGGCCCACAAGATCCTTTGGATAATTTTCGCTAAGGACCAGGCTCTCCAAGCCTGGCGAGCTTCGCGAGGATTTTTCCCCTCGCGAAGGGTTTTTCTCCTCGCCAAGGGTTCTCTCCCTTGGCGAGGGATCGCTCCTCGACAAGGCGTCTCCGACGCCGCCCGCAATTCTGCTAAGGACCAAGCTGAAGGGCTCGGCGAGGCTTTTTCGCCTCGCGAAGCGCCTTCTTCGTGAAGCCATCTCTGCCCCCGCGGCAGAGCGCACATGGGTTTTGCGCCATGTGCAGAGTGACGCGCGTGCCTACGCGCGATGACGACGACGCCGCAGTTGCCGTTTCCATGTATAAAGCAGTCAACAAAGCAGAGCCAAGCAAAGCGGACAACGAGTATTGCCTCTTTGGTGACAAGGGAACAGTCTGCCGCTACGCTCCAAGGACGACGTCAACGTGGGTCACCTCCCACCTCGGCAAGCGCCAGCCCACTGTCCAGCTGGTCGGTGCCCCTTTTCAGCTTTGGTGACGCCGTCCCCCCGCCGTGGACCGCGTCCACGAGCTTTACCTTTATGGTGGACTTCACCTTTATCATGCACCGCGCCTCCTCCTTCGTCGCGATGTGGTAACCCTTCCCGCCCAAATGTTTGGGCAGAAGAGGTCCAGGACGCCTATAAAAGGAGGAGGAGCACGCCCAAGCAAAGGGTTCGATTCCTGGTTGGATTCCTGGTAGGATTCCTGGTTGAATCTTCGGTTGGTGCAGCTCTAGCAAAACCCTAACCCTAGATCTGAAGACTAGCAAGTAGCCATTGTTAGCCACCTTGAGCTCGGCAAGCTCTCCTTGTACTGTAAACTCTCCAAGCAGTGCAATACACCAAAGCAGGACGTAGGGGTTTTACCTCCACAAGGGGGCCCCGAACCTGGGTAAGACCTTGTGTCAATCTCTGCAGTGTCGTCCGCAGCGAGCCTGACGAGCACCGTCGCCGGAGCACGTTGTGGATTGTTTGACTCCGTGTTCAGCCCCTTACACGATACCTTGGAGACACCCCTAGTTCCTGGGGACAATCTCCGACATTTGGCGCGCCAGGTAGGGGGCTGAGGCGCGTCTTCATCCTCAACACAGCCATGGCCGGCTCTCGTGCCGAACGTCTCGCTCGCCGGACGGTTAGCGCCGCCACCGCTCCCGCAGGCCGCCCGCGCGGCCGCCCGCGTGGGAGCTCTGTTCCGGAGCACCGCGTCTGTCGTGGTGGTGTCACGGCAGATGCCATAGGATGGCTTGAAGTGTGGGGCCGATGGACGCTGGAGGCACCCGGGGAGGGCTTGCGCACACGAACACGCTCACGAAGAACACAACTCACACACTCACACACACGGTTTTACCCAGGTTCGGGGCTCTCGTGAGGAGATAACACCCCTACTCCTGCCTATCCGATCTGTATATATGATCTACTAGTGATTTACAATCGTGCTCCTTGAGCTGGATAGAAGAATAGCACGATCTAGGCCTCCAACCGAGTCTCGGAAGCTCTCTCTAGCTCTCTACTGACTATGAAAGAAATGCTCAAATGCGTATGCTCGAGGCAAGTATGCGTGCCGGCGTCCCCGTAAGAGGAGCCCCTGGTGCTCCTTATAAAGGGAAGCCCAGGGCACAAGTTAGGGCTGACATCAGTGCTGGCGTAGCCCGAACTGTAGCCACGCCCGGTCCTCTGACCGCTTCCGTCACCACACCGTGGCACGTCCCACCTGTCTCCTCCAACGCACTGCTCCCTGGTACCGCTTCGGTCAGCGGCATGGAGGTCAATCACTCTGGTCAAGTGGCCTCGTCCCATCGTGCAAGTGGTTCTGCGTCCTGACCCGTGATTGTAGGGACAAGACCTGCGCCTTGACCATGGCCCGAGTAAGCTTCCTTATTCGGCACCGGCATGCCGAATCCCCTGTAACTCGGTTTCGCCTTCCCTGCACACAAGAAGAACAAAGAACGACCCGACATATAACTCGCATGATCCGACATAACTATATGTCGGTTAATCACGACCCGGCCAGCTCCGAGTAAGCCGGTACAGTTATGTCGGTTTCAGTGACCCGGTCAACACCGAGTCAACCCTTATATCGCCGCTTTGCCCATATCCGGGGGTTGCCCCCCGACATTAGTCCCCGAAGCTGGCGCGGTCCTGCAGCCTCGGATGAAGGGCCACGGCAGGTTTACCCGAAAAACCAGCATCCTTAACTGATCTCCGACATAACATATGCCGGCGAAAATCATATGTCGGAAAGCACTTTGTAATCCTACTTGATATATCACCTTATGTCGGATCATTCCGACTTACAGGGAAAACCCCTTAACTCCTCCGAGTCATCGGCTTGCTACGTGGCAGAGCATCTCTGCCCAACGCCTCGATCATCGTGCACGGATGGACGTGCCACAGGCATGCGTGCCACCTGTGTGACGCCGGTCGTCTTGGCCACTGTGCCCACGTAAGCACTTGAGTGCACCCTTGACCGTGCGTGCGTCTCCTCGGGTCTCGCCCGATCGCGTGTTCCGCCCTTGGACCGTTGGCCTCCTATGGCCTCCCGTGTGGCCGATCGTGCGGCGGTTAAGCCGCAACGGGAATCGTGCCACAGATCGTGGGGTGGTAACCTCTCGTCCGTTACGAGATCGTGCGCAGTAACTCCCGCACACACGATCTCCTCCGCCGCCCATAAATAGTAGGGAGAGGATACGGCTCTCTCCTTCGTGCTCATTCATCTTCTTCCTTGCCTCCTTGCTCTCCTCCTTCTCCAGCGCACGCAGAGCCCGGAATCTGCCGCCGCCGCACGGATTCACGCACGCCGACGAGCCGCCGATGCACAGCGCCGCCGTCGCACCTCTCGACACCGCGGTAAGGCTTTCCCCTCTTCCCCTCTCTTTCTTCCTTTGCGCATTAGCGCTTTAAATCCACGGGAACTCCTCCGCCATTATTTCTTTACTTGCTTTTGTTCGTGCCCTTGCTCTTCACCGCGGCGACGCATCGCGCGCCGCCGGTGACCTCGCGGCCATGGTTGCGGTGCGCCGCCGGCGGGTTAGCCGCCGCGGCACCTCTTTTCTCCCTCTCTACCTCTCCTTTGGATCTAGCATTTGTTCACATCTACCCGCATTTTCCCCCCTTTTTCTTTCTATTTTCACTATGGCACACACCACTCACAGGAGGTGAACTTTTTTGCAGATCTCGGTATTCCTCGCCGATATGTCGGACGACGCCGCCCTCGAGGTGATCGACTCGGTTGAAGAGACCACCGTGGAGGGATCCACTCGGGCCTCCTGGGAAGGCTCTGATGTCGGACGAGCCGAGATAGACTGGTTGGTCCGGACGCGACGGATCCCGCCCGGAGTCGAGTGCCGAATGCCCGGCACCGAGACCACGCCGAGTCTCAAGGAGGGCGAACGAGTCGTCTTCGTTGCGCACTTCGAGCGGGGATTCGGGTTACCCGCCAGTGTGTTCTTCCGAAACTTCCTCGACAGTTTCGGTCTCCAGCCTCACCACTTACCGGCCAACGCCATCACCACCTTATCTTCCTTCGCTTCCTTCACCGAGGGTTATCTCGGTCTCAAGGCCAGCGTCCGCGCGTGGTCCAAGTACTTCGGATTCCGGAAGCAGGTTATTCCGAATCCTGCCGACCCGGCCGCCCCCAAGATGATGACCCAGTGCGGGGCCGCCACCGTCACGCCTCGGCGCGGCTCCATCTTCCCCCGGATCAACGGCTTGGAGTCATGCCGGAAATGGCAGCGCTCCTTTTTCTATGTCAAGAACTCGACCGACGTCGACAAGATCAACTTGCCGGATTTCGTCATCGGCCCCCCCACAGCGCAACTCAACTGGGGGTACAATCCAACCGACAAAGAGGTCGAGGTCAACCAGATCCACGAGGTCGTGGGGCAGCTCCGAGCAGAAGGATTAACTGCTGACGATCTGTTGGCGACATTCATCAGCCGCCGGGTCTCACCCCTTCAGCGCCGAGTCCACAAGATTTGCCACATGAGTGGCCCTCTTGATCCGACCCGGATAAGCACGGTCGAGCTGACCAAGGCCCAGATCCGGCAGCGGGTCAAGGCCATAGCCCGGACAAGGATGACGGAGGAGTGGGAGTGGGGAATAGAACCTCACAGCCGGAACAACCTTCCTCCCCAGGTAAATGACTTGTACCGACGTAACTTTCCTGCCGATATAAACTCTTAAGTCGGTTCCCTTTTATACTTGGCCTTAATCTTTCTCCGTTTCCATTGTTCAGAGATTCGAGCGGCAACAGAAGGAGGACGGACGGGATCCGGCTGCCAAATGGGGTCCAGACCGGGTCGAAGCTGACTCGGTGGACCCGGATAACGAAGACAACATGCCGATCCCTGATGTCGGCACAGTTCCTGTCACCGGTAAGGCTCGCGTCCGAGATTGGTCAGATGATGATGATGACGACTGTCGGATTCTAGAGGTAGAAGATCCTCTCCCGGTTTCGTTTGCTTACCCGGTGTGCTCGCCCCCAGCTGACGCGGACGATCAGGTGCTCGAGGTGGAGCCCCTCGCCGTGGGATCCAAGGGCGCAGTTCGGAAACGCCCGGCAGCAGCGACCGCCGGTGCCGGAACATCCGGCGCTCCCGCGAAGAAGCAGCGGCGGGTAAAGACTGCAGCGAAGCGCCGCGAGCGCCCCGTCACTAAGGGGTGAGATTCCCCTTTCACCGACATAACCTTATATGCTTAGCCGTATTTACTTTTCTCCCTCTGACGATATACCTTGCTGTTTTGCCTTGCAGCTCCGCTCCTCTGGAGATTCCCACCGAGCCCACTGACTCGGTTCCCCTCAGGACTCCGACGCCGCCTCGGCCGGACGACACAAGCCTGCCGAGTCCGCCACGGACCAGCCCGATAGCGCCTCCAACAGTTCCGGGATCCGGGACCGGAGAGGCCGAGTCGGTAACGACCGACATATCCAAGAATCTCGGGACCAGCACGTCGGCCCCCGAAACAGAGAAGACTGCGGCTCCAGAAGATTCGGCCCATCCGAGTCAGCCGCAGCAAGAACCGCCACAACCGCAACAGCCACAGCAACAGCAACAGCAATAGCCACCACAGCAACAGCCACAGCAACCGCGACCGCAGCCACAGCCCGCTCCGACACAACCACCACGGCCATCGCCATCTAAGTCGAAATCCGCATCGACATCCTCGGCCAAGCCAACACCGCCACCGACACAACCAACGGCCAAGCCAACACCGGCACCGGCACAACCGCAGCCACGGCCACAAACATCCAAGGCTCCAGTTCCTGCAACTGGGGTAACAACTGGAAAGGCACCGGTGACGACGGTGTCGGCTAATCCGGAACGGCAGCTGGTTGTGCCACCGAGTCAAGGGACACCCTTAGTGGCCCTAACCAGCATTCAGCCCGCTGACTGGGTGCACGCCCCACTGCGAACGGCTAGCGGAAAAAGCCTTGGTTCCCTCGAGCACTACAACACGGAGTGGAACGCTGCCGACATGGGCGAAGTGAGCTCGAGGCCACCCGCGAGCCAAATCCTCTCAGAACATCCGGCGAGTCCGAGTCTGGTTGGCCAAAAGATGGCCGCAGTAAAATCTGCCCTTTTCGCAGCCGACCAAGCAGCCGCGGTAAGCTATGCCGAGTAAATATAACTCGGTTTATTTTTCTTTAATTTATATATTATCCATCCCCAGTCCCCGAGATTCGGGTCGAGTGACTGAAACTCGGCTGAGTAAAGATAACTCGGGCTGAATCTTTATCAATAATATTAATATCTCTTCCTTTCAGATCTGCATGACCAAGCGCACGCATGTGCACCGCAAACTTCTGCTGGCCCACAAAAGCCTCTCCGATAAACACAAGTTGCTGCGAGCCAAGCTGGACCAAGTAGCTGACTCGGCGCTCAAGGCCGAAGGATTGGAGAAACGGATCTCGGAAATCGAGTGTAAGCCACCCTTTGCCCTTTCAATTTGCACTTGCATCAATCTGCTTATTCTAACACTTGTTACCTCGGCACAGCCGCACATAAGGAGCGCGAGCTTGCACATCAAGCCGAGCTAAAGAGGGAGCAGGAGGAGGTGCTCCGGCTGAAGGCCGAACTGGAGGAAACTCGGAGTCGAGCCGCCGAGTCGGAAAAGAGCGCTACCGAGGAAAAGCGGCTCCGAGTCGAGGAAACCCGGAAACTCCAGGAGTCGCTTGCCGAATCCAAGTCTGAGGCTACCTCGGCCAAGAGCGAGCTTCAAACTTTGCAGGCCAAGATCGCACAGTGGCTGGTGGACATCTCCAAGATCAACTCCGAGATGGACAGTAAGCTCTCTTCCCTTCTGCCCTTATTCCTCCTTTCATCTTTCTTCATCTGTAACTTATTTCGGCGCTAGCCATTCCCTACTCAGAGCGCTTCCCACACACCAAGGCTGCCACGGACAAGAGCGCGAACGAGCACCGGTTCGAGAAGATCCGAGGTGGCCCTATCTCGGCCGAGTGGGATATGGATGCCCACTTGGTGGCTCTGAAGGCTCGCTTGGTGCCGATGAGATTAATCGGGATGAACCTCCTCACTGCTGCCATCCGAGCATACAACGTTCTCTGGCCCGGGTGCGAGGCCCCTCTGGTTGTTGATGAGTTAGCCACATGCCTGCTGGGCTCCGAGGACAGGCTTGATGACTGGCGATCGTCCGCCGCCCGAGTCGGAGCGGATGAAGCGCTGATGTACGTGCTGTCCTGGTACGAGGGGCTCGATCTCGACAAGCTCAAGACTCTGCGCGACGGGTCAAAGTGGCTCACTGATCCGGATCACATCCGGCGTCGTCAAGAATTTGCCCATGCTCTCATCCAGTACGCCCCGGTGCACTCCTTTGTCGCTGGCGACCGGGTTCCCCAATCCGAGGAGATCCCGGTTGAAGGAGACGAAGGAGAAGACGAAGACGAGGCCGTCGACGAAGAAATCGAAGCAGACACTCCACCCGAGTCAGCCACCGGCACTGCTACCTGGGTCCACCGCCGAGGAAACCGCAACTGAGACTCCAGCCTCTCCTTCTGCCCGAAAGGCCTCGGACGCTGCTGCTTAAACTTTTAAGAAAAAACTCAATTCGTTAAATCCCCGGAATGCCGGGTGCAGATGTAATATATACCTTGCACTTTTTATGGTTGGTACTTGACTTTTTACTTTGCAAGTTTTAACAAGTTTAGCCGTATGCCGGATCACATTGAACCGAGTCCCCGAGTTCAATTTCTTGTTTACTATACTTCTGCCATCTCTGCTCTTGCCTACCATTCTTGGTGTCAGGCAGTCGAGTCACAAAACGACCGTTGTACAGCATACAGTACTTAGAAACTTGCGAAAATAGCCAAGGCCATCCGACATAAGGTTATTAGAAGGAAACCGAATCGCTCCTGGACCGAGTCCCCGAGTCGGTTTTCTTGTTTACTGCACCGTGTAACCTTTGCTCTTGCCTACCTTTTTCGGTGTCAGGCAGTCGAGTCACAAGATCACCAGAACACAGCATACAATACTTACAGACATGGTGACACAGCTTTTAGAGCCATCCGACACAAGGAATTAAATACAAGGATAAAACACAGATTTGTTCAACAAGGCAGTCCCCGAGTCACTTCTCGGGGTGCCGACATTTCATTTCTTAGTTTCGAGATACATACAGTGGGTCCTTAAGAGTAGAAAGGGCGGAGGAGAGCTACATTCCAAGGGCGTTTGGTTTCCTCTCCGGATCGGTCCATCCTGTTCTTCACCTGTTTCTGAGCATCTATAAGATAGTAGGCATCATTGCTCAAAGCTTTGCTCACGATAAACGGTCCCTCCCACGGAGGTGATAGCTTGTGCATCCCGGCCGTGCGCTGCACAAGCCTAAGCACGAGGTCTCCTTCTCGAAACTTGCGAGGATTCACCTTCCGACTGTGATAACGTCGGAGATTTTGCTGATATATCGCTGACTTGGACAACGCCAACTCTCGTGCTTCTTCGAGCAAGTCGACATCGTTTTCTCGGGCTTCTCTTGCCTCTGACTCGGTATATAAAGCAACTCTCGGCGAGTCATGCTCTATGTCGGTTGGCAGAACTGCCTCCGCTCCGTAGACCAGGAAGAATGGCGTATAGCCGGTAGAGCGATTCGGTGTAGTCCGTAGACTCCACAGTACTGCCGGGATCTCATCCAGCCAACACCCCGGAGCACGTAACAGTGGCTCGATTAGCCGGGGTTTTATGCCGGATAAGACCAGAGCATTTGATCTTTCCACTTGCCCATTCGACTGCGGGTGCGCGACCGACGCCAGGTCGAGTCGGATTCTCTTTTCTTGGCAAAACCGAGCAAAGTCTCCCTCGGCGAAATTTGTGCCGTTATCAGTGATGATGCTGTGTGGGTGCCCATACCTCAGGATGATATCCTTTAAGAACGACACAGCTGTACGGCCATCACACTTTCTTATTGGCTTTACCTCGATCCATTTGGTGAACTTGTCCACCATCACCAGGATGTGAGTCATGTTACCTCGGGCTGGCTTGAACGGTCCCACCATATCCAAACACCATACTGCAAATGGCCAAGTGATGGGGATAGTTTTGAGTGCCGAGGCCGGCATATGAATCTTGTTTGCAAATCTCTGACATCCTTCACACCTCCGGACTATGTCCTCTGCCTGCTGCAGAGCATTCGGCCAGTAAAACCCATAGCGGAAGGCTTTGGCCACAATGGCTCGGGAAGAAGCATGATGACCGCATTCTCCCTGATGGATATCTCGGAGGATCTTTTCTCCTTCTTCTGGTTCGACACACCGCTGAAGAACGGTGGTCACGCTTCTCTTGTATAACTCTCGGTTGATGATGGTGAAAGACTTGGATCGCCTCTGTATCTGCCTGGCCGAGACCTCATCACTCGGTAGGGTGCCCTCCAACATAAATGTCATGATGGGTTGGGCCCATGTCGGTACCGGACGAGTTCCGAGTTCAGGCTCATCGACCTCCATGGCTTCAACCGACATAACGACACCCGACATAGGCTGACGAGTCCCCGAGTCCTCCCAAAGGATTCCCGAGTTCCGCCAAGCGGCTTTCCAATTTTCCAACTCTATCCTTGAGTCCGACATAACACACGCGACATCCATGGAAGTCCCCGGGTCCTGCGGAGCAGTCCCCGGGTCCTGCGGAGCAGTCCCCGGGTTCAGCGGCTTGCCCCCGACGTCAACGTCCATCGGGACGACATCGGATTCTGGATTACCCGGGATGAATATTGAGTCTGACTCGGGTGAAGGCTTAATTGATGGCTTGTGAAGATGCTCCAGAGACACTCCGGGTGGAATGGCCTGTCGGTATGATCCAATCTTGGACAGCATGTCTGCACTTTCATTCTCGGTCCGCCGGATGTGATTGAACTCGCATCCATCAAAGAAGCCCGAGATCTTTTGGACATGGA
Source organism: Puccinellia tenuiflora (assembly GCA_012064385.1). NCBI lineage: Eukaryota > Viridiplantae > Streptophyta > Magnoliopsida > Poales > Poaceae > Puccinellia > Puccinellia tenuiflora. The sequence goes on along the minus strand of QRDG01001541.1, from coordinate 684,591 downwards.
ATCGGTACGCCGCCATGTTGGCATCCAGGGCGTCCCAGTTGCCCGAGGTTTGCTGAATCACCAAATCCGAGTCACCATAACAGATTATTCGGCGAATCCCGATTTCCTTGGCCACCTTGAGTCCGTGGATCAATGCCTCATACTCGGCTACATTGTTGGATGCCGCGAAATGAACTTGCAGCACATATTTCAACTGGTCTCGCTTTGGCGAGGTGAGAACCACACCGGCACCCAGGCCTTCTTTTACCTTGGACCCGTCAAAGTGCATCCTCCAGTAATTGGAGTCCGGCAGAGATGGTTCATATTCCATCTCGGCCCAGTCCACGAGAAACTCGGCCACTGCTTGAGACTTGATGGTATCTCTTCTCGCGTATTGTGGTGCATACGCCGCCAACTCGATGGCCCACTTGCCTACTCGACCACTTGCATCTCGGTTGCCAATGATTTCCGAGATAGGAGCCGCGCTCACCACGGTTATCTGATGCTCCTGGAAATAATGCTTCAGTTTCTTGGCCGCCAGGTACACACCATAGGTCATTTTCTGGTAGTGTGGGTAATTTTGTTTCGAGGTGGAGAGTACCTCACTCAGGTAATACACCGGCCTCTGCACGGTGGTTCCCCCTTCTTCTCTTTCTACTACCACAACGACACTGACGACTCGATTAGTGGCTGCAATGTAAAGCAACATGGGCTCTCTTGGTAATGGCGAAGCCAATATCGGCGCAGTGGCCAACACCTTTTTTAGCTCAAGGAATGCCGAGTCCGCTTGCGGGGTCCAGCTAAATCTATCAGACTTTTTCATTAGTTGGTACAAAGGCAGGGCCTTTTCTCCCAACCGACCTAGAAACCGACTCAGGGAGGCCAGGCAACCCGTAAATTTTTGGACATCTCGGAGGCATCTCGGTAGCCTCATATTTTCTATTGCCCGGATCTTAGTCGGATTCGCCTCGATACCTCGGCTCGACACGAGGAAACCGAGTAACTTGCCGGCCGGCACACCGAATGTACACTTATCCGGATTAAGTTTTAGTCGGAATTTCCGCAGGTTTGCGAATGTTTCTCTGAGATCATCTAACAGAGTATGCTTTTCTTTTGTTTTTATGACTATGTCGTCGACATATACTTGCACGTTTTTTCCTATCTGGTCATGCAAACATTTCTGCATACAGCGCTGATAAGTAGCGCCGGCATTTCTCAAACCAAAACACATGACACGATAGCAATAAGCCCCGTACGGGGTAATAAAAGCAGTTTTTATTTGATCATCCGGGTTTAACGGGATCTGGTGAAAACCAGAGTAGGCATCCACAAAAGACAACAGCTGACATCCGGCCGTGGAGTCGATCACTTGATCGATCCGGGGCAACGGGAAAGGATCTTTGGGACAGGCCTTGTTCAAGTGGGTGTAGTCGATACACATGCGCCAGACAGTAGGCGCATCCGGTTCTTCCTTCTTTTTCTCCACCAGGACCGGGTTAGCCAACCAGTCCGGGTATTTTACTTCCACGACGGCATTCGACGCGAGTAACTTGGCTAACTCGTCACCCACCGCCTTCCTTCTTTCTTCGGCGAGACGCCGAGTCGGTTGCTTCACAGGCCTAGCATCTGGCCTGACATGCAGAGAGTGCTCAGCCAACTCCCTCGGAACACCCAGCAAGTCCTGACTGGACCATGCAAAGATATCCCGATTCTCACGGAGGAAGTTGATGAGCTCGCTTTCCTATTTCTTGTCCAACCCGGCACCGATGATGACGGAGCGTTCCGGGTTAGCCTCGTCGATGCCGACCTTCTTCGATTCCTTCGCCGCCTGGAAGGTTGCAGTCTGCTGTGGGTTAGCCGCACTCGGCATACCGAGCTGAGATGCCTGGGCCAAAGCCACCACCTCATGGATTCTCCTTTTCTCGGCGGCGATCACCAGTGATTCGGCCAGGGATGACCCGGCTGAGGCGCACTCCATGGAACGCTTGTAGTCTCCCGAGATGGTGATGACACCATTTGGACCCGGAAGCTTCATCTTCAGGTACGCCACATGAGTAGACGCCATGAACTTGGCGAGTGCCGGTCTGCCGAGTAAGGCATGATACGGGCTCTCGAGATCCACGACCTCGAACAGCAGACTCTCAGTCCGGCAGTTGCTTTTGTCACCGAAGGCGACATCAACCCAAATCGTGCCCATGGGTGCATGTGATACACCGGGCACAATGCCGTGAAAGGTGGTTCGGCTGGGCTGCATCATATTCTCGGTTATGCCGAGTTTCACCATGGTATCCCGGTACATGATGTTGATGCTGCTCCCGTTATCAACGAGGACCCGGGAAAACCTGACATTGATGCTAGGCCCGACGAATGTCGGATCCAACACTAGAGCATAACCTCCTGGGTTGGGCATGACCCTTGGATGGTCCCTGACGCTCCAGCTGATCTCATCCTCGGACCAGTACATGAATTTCGGCACCGCCGGCATAACGGCGTTTACCTCCATCGCACGCCTGTGCTGACTCTGCTTGTCGTTGGGCTCGGTCACAAAGACCATGTAACTCTGGTGAGGTTCTCGGTATTGATTTTGCCGACTCGGGCCAGCGTTGCTGCCGGGATAGTTGGAGTTGTTGTTGGTGTTGGCCATGTTGGCCACTTGGTTGACATCTTCAGGTCTTGTCTGGGCGTTCACCGGGATAGCGTTCGCACCCGTGAGTGATGCGGGTCGAGTTGCCGGGCCGGTGTTCTCCTGCGGGCGCCTGTTCCGGCTGCAGTTCCGGTTTGAGTGCTGAGCCGGTCTGCTGGGGTGCTTGGTGTGGTAGCTGCAGGGATCATTCGGCATCGTCCCACTGGGGCTAGCCCACTGCCTCTTGTCGCCGTTCCACGGCTTCCTCTCGCCATTCCACGGTCTTCTTTCGCCGTCCCACGGCCTCCTTCCTTCCGAGTTCTGACCCCACGCTGGACCGTCATTCTTTTGCCTCTGGCTGCTGCCGGCACCCATCTGATCTTGGTCGATGGCAGCAACCTGGTCTGACCCATACCGGTAATCCGGCCTCTCTTCCCTTCTCTTTCCTCGGTAATCCGAGCGATCACCTCGCCGACCCGATATGTCTCTGTCGACCGGGGCCAGTAAGGGCTGTGTCGGATCACCGAGCGCATAACTGTCGGCAATTGACATTGTCTCGGCCAAGGTGGCCGGCATCTCCCTCTGGAGTCTCTGCCAAAGCATGGAGCCATGTCGGCATCCTTGCGCAAACCAGGCAATGGCTTGTGACTCAATCACTCCTTCACAGGAGTTCCGGATCGTGCTCCACCGGGTTAAATATTCCCGGTCTGTTTCGTCTTCTCGCTGCCGACACATGGACAGCTGCTGAGGTCGATTCGGCCTCTTGTAAGTACTGGAGAAGTTGCTGACAAAAGCATCGGAGAAGTCAAGCCAGCAGTCAATACTGTTCTCCTCCAGGTTATTCAGCCAGATTCGGGCTGGTCCCTCTAGCATCTGCGGCACGTACCGCACTGCCCATCTGCGACTTCCGCCGGCAATGTGCACAGCGGTGACATAGTCTGTCAGCCAGTCCTCCGGCTTGGTGCTGCCGTCATAGGTCTTTGCACCCCGAGGTAACTGGAAATTCGGCACTGGGGCCTGCTTCATGATCCGGGGTCCAAAACATGCCGGACCCGGCGGGCCTTGCTCCTCCAGGAGCTCGGACAGATAGATTCTGTCAAGCTTGTTCCGGACATCGTGTGCCGGCAACTGGCGAGTTCCCAGCCTTGCGCCGAGTGCACCCTCGGACGCCAAATCTCGGTATCTTGTGTACCCGGCCCGCTCCATGGCCGAGTAACCATCATCATATCGGTCAGCGGCCGGCTCGGCATACCCGGCACCCGCTTGACGACGAGGTGGAATGGGTACCGGATACCGAGGTGGCTGACCTTGATTCGCCGGGATAACTTGGTTCTCTTCCTGTCTGCCCTGGGCGGGTCCTGACTTTCCCCGACCGGCACTGCCTTGCTCGGCTACTTTCTTTCCGGCATAGGCCGGATCGTACGCTTGTATCTGCTTGTTCTTGCCAGAGTTCACACTCTGGCCCCTGCTCCTGCCGACATACGGCGAGGAGGCTTGTCCCTTGGACACTCCTCCGGCTCCACCATCCGAGTGAAGGAACCGAGATCCACCCGCATCCGGGTTAGCCTTGCGATAGGCCTCGTTCTGTCGGTTAGCGACAGCCACCAACTCATTGACTCGGTCCTGCTGCCTACTGCGAGCTTCACCGGATAAACCGGCCAACTCGGCTATGGCTGCCTCTGCCGCCCTAAGGTTCTTTCCGGGCGTGCTGTATCTCGGCTTTTCGGCCGACACATGACTAGCAGTTCTAGCAGATCTAGCTCTACCATCTCTAGCTATCTCTGCATTAAGGTCTCTACCTCGGGCACGCACCTCGTCGATGCGACTAACTGGGTTTGCTGCTGGAGTAAAACCATGAGCCGAGTTATACTCACGCATTGATATGTCGAACTCCTGCCTGACTCGGGCCACCTCCTGGGCTTCTCGGAGTATCTCCTGGCGCTGCTGCTCCAACTCCACCTGAGTCAGAGCAACATCTGCACCCGGTGCGACTGGTGTTGCCAGCTTCTGAATCGCGTCCTGAAGAGGACTCGGCGTCACCGGCACGCTGGATGTGCTGGCCTGTGCCGCACGGTTCTCCGGTTTCTCCAAGGGCGGACGCCCTGTTCTTGCCAACCTGGTGCCGGGGTCAGCCTCGCCCGCCACGGCTTTGCCGATACCGACGCCCGGGGCGGTCATCATGACTTCCACGCAACTAGCGGGGCGAGCGGTACGCCGACCGCGAGCTGCGCAGACTGCGGGTGGATCCGCTCCCAGCTGCACCCTTTCGGGGAACCTGCAAGGGACCTCGGTGGCGACGTAGACCGTGAGCGTGCCGAAGTCGATGAGGCATCCGTTCCGGGGCAGTGGCCTGCTGCCGAAGCAGCCTGCGTTGTCGCTGATGACGTTGAGGGAGCCGAATCGGTGGACAAGGCCACAGACCACGCGCTCACCCGACGCGATGATAGAGCCCGTCCGGATGAAAACTCCAGCCAGCGCCGCTGCTGGCCCCACGGTGGGCGCCAACTGTCGTGGTGGTGTCACGGCAGATGCCATAGGATGGCTTGAAGTGTGGGGCCGATGGACGCTGGAGGCACCCGGGGAGGGCTTGCGCACACGAACACGCACACGAAGAACACAACTCACACACACACACACACGGTTTTACCCAGGTTCGGGGCTCTCGTGAGGAGATAACACCCCTACTCCTGCCTATCCGATCTGTATATATGATCTACTAGTGAGTTACAATCTTGCTCCTTGAGCTGGATAGAAGAATAGCACGATCTAGGCCTCTAACCGAGTCTCGGAAGCTCTCTCTAGCTCTCTACTGACTATGAAAGAAATGCTCTAACGCGTGTTCTTGAGGCAAGTATGCGTGCATGCGTCGTCGTAAGAGGAGCCCCTGGTGCTCCTTATAAAGGGAAGCCCAGGGCACAAGGTAGGGCTGACATCAGTGCTGGCGTAGCCCGGACTGTAGCCACGCCCGGTCCTCTGACCGCTTCCGTCACCGCGCCGTGGCACGTCCCATCTGTCTCCTCCAACACACTGCTCCCTGGTACCGCTTCGGTCAGCGGCATGGAGGTCAATCACTCTGGTCAAGTGGCCTCGTCCCATCGTGCAAGTGGCTCTGCGTCCTGACCCGTGATTGTAGGGACAAGACCTGCGCCTTGACCATGGCCCGAGTAAGCCTCCTTATCCGGCACAGGCATGCCGAACTCCCTGTAACTCGGTTTCGCCTTCCCTGCACACAAGAAGAACAAGGAACGATCCGACATATAACTTGCGTGATCCGACATAACGATATGTCGGTTAATCATGACCCGGCCAGCTCCGAGTCAGCCGGTACAGTTATGTCGGTTTCAGTGACCCGGTCAACACCGAGTCAACCCTTATATCGACGCCTTGCCCATATCCGGGGGTTGCCCCCCGACAGTACCTCTCTTAGAAAAGACAAACCGGTAAAACCTCCAACATAAAAAATGCAACAAGATTTTCATGAAATCCGTTTTTGATGAACTAGAGCTTGCTATGAAGATGAACACAAGCTCTAAATCCTCGCATGGATAAAAGCCAAATAACAACCAAGAAAGATTATGCCAAGGATGCAAAGTTTTGAGCTCTCTACAACGATACGATCAAGATACTCACTCGAGAGCCCCTCTTGATAGTACGGCTTTCTATCCAATAACCCGGTCTCTCAACAAACATCATGAGACTGGTAAAATAGAAAACCTATCAAGATCAAACCTTTGCCTTGCGCATAATCCACTTGAGCTAGATGATGACGATCTTTGTCTTCTCAAGTTGGACCACCTTTCTTGATTGCGCTCCGCTTGGTGAAGACTCACATGATGCTCCCCCATACACCAATATGGGAGAACCACTTCTTCGACATGTCTTCACTTGGCCGTTATTTTGATGACGATCACCATGACGCCATCCTCCACGAGCTACATAGGATCTTCCTCTTGATTCATACTCATGGAGAAATACCTAACCCCACATAGATATACCGAGCACATAGATCATGGGTTACCATACCATGAGATCATACGATCCCTCATGATACATCACTAGCCTTGTGTGTTGATCAACTTGCACTTAGCCTTGATCAACATATAATCTTCTTCCCTTAGCCTTGACTCCAACATATGGAAATCAAGTAATGCATATGGACCAAACCTACTAACAAATCAAAGCACACATTAGTCCATAGAGATTGTCATTAATTACCAAAACCACACATGGGGGCAACGATGCACTTTCAACTGTGTAGGATGGTGGCGCTCTTTATGTCGGAGAACTGTCCCAGGAACTGGGTGTGTCTCACTGAGTAAGGAATCGAGTAAGGGGCTGAACACGGAATCAAACAACCCTCAACGTGCCTCGGCGATGGAGCTCGTCGAGAATCGCTGTGGGACGGCACTGCAGAGATGAACACACGATGTTACCCAGGTTCAGGGCCCTCTTGGAGAGGTAAAACCCCTACGTCCTGCCTTGGTTGTATTGCACTGCTTGGAGAGGTTTTAGTACAAAGAGAGCTTGGCGAGCTCTAGGTGGCTAACAATGGCTAACCCTAGATCTCAGATTGCCAACTGAAGAAGAACCAACTTCCGACCCGAAGAACCCTTTTGCCCGAACGTGCTCCCCCTCCTTTTATAGGTGTCTTGGACCTCTTCCCCCAAATATCTTGGCGGGAAGGGTTACCACATGGCGACGAAGGAGGAGGACGGGTGCACGATAAAGGTAGAGTCCATGGACGCGGTCCATGGCAGGGAGCGGCGTCACCAAAGCTGGAAAAAGCCACCGTCCAGCCAGGACGGTGGGCTGGGGTTGCTGAGGTCGGGAGGCACCCCACGGTGACGTCGCCCTTGGAGCGTAGCGGCAGACGGTCTCCTTATCACCGGAACGGCAATTCTTGTAGCTCCTTTGCTTGGTGCAGCATTGTTGACTGCTTTATACACGAGAACGACAACTGCGGCGCTGCCGTCACCGCGCGTTGGCGCGCCCGTGACTCTGCGGAGGGCGCAGAATCCATGTGCGCTCTTTCGCGGAGTGTCGTGGTGGTACACAAACAGATGCCATAAGTAGGCTTATCTTGGGGCCGATGGATGCTGGAGGTACCGGGGAGGGTAGGTGCGTGTAGAGACGCACACGGAAAGACACGAACACACACTGATTTACCCAGGTTCAGGGCTCTCATGAGGAGATAAAACCCCTACTCCTGCTTGTCTGATCAATATATGATGGATTACCCTTGAGTTACACAACGCTCCTTGAGCTGTATGGAAAAACTAAGAACTGAGGGCACTAAACCGAGTCTCGGAGTGACTCTGGTGTTCTACGGAGCAGCGTTCCGAGTCTGGTGAGGCGTGGTCTCAGCGGTCGTTGTAGGCAGCACTGTGGCCACGCCTGGGCCTCTGACTGCTTCCGTCGTGCCCGCGTGGCATGTCTAATCCATCAACTCCTGTGCACTGCTCCATGGTACTGCATCGGTCAGCAACATGGAGGCCTAACTCCCCATACCGTGACCACCGAGTCAAGGAGTAGGCAGCACGTCCCATCATGCCAGTGGCAGGACACCTGCCCCGTGATTGTCGGGACAAGACGTGAGCCTTGACTGCTCTCCGAGATAGACTCCTGACTTGGTTTCTCCTTTCCTGCACACAAGAAGAACAAAGAAGGATCCGACACACAAGTTGTATGGTCCGACATACAGGTATGTCGGTTTAACCTTAACCCGGTCGACTTCCAGTATGCCGGTATGGTATGTCGGTTATTGTTGACCCGGTCACCTCCGGGTCTACTTGTACCTCGTCCTCTTGACCTCATCCGGGGGGTTGCCCCCCGACATTAGTCCCCGAAGCTGGCATGGTCCTGCAACCTCGGCTGAAGGGCCGCGACAGGTTACCCGAAAAACCAGCATTTCTAATATAAAACCGACATAACATATGCCGGCCAAACTTATATGTCGGAAAGCCATTTACCTCCCAACTTATTATCATACCTTATGTCGGATTGTTCCGACCTACGGGAGCATTCCTCGGTTTTTCCGAGTCATTGATTCCTCTACGTGTCGACGCATCCCTGCTTGACGCTTCGGTTTTCGCGCACCGATGGACGTGACAGTGGCACGTGGCGCTCCTGTCGCGCAAGCGCTCGACTAATTTGACCGCTGTGCCGCACGACGCCTCGGGTCACGCAGCAGTTACTGCGCCGTGCTGGCAGTTAAGATCCCGATTGCGATCTGTGGCCCATTATGTGGCCGATCGTGGGGCAGTTATCCCACGATCCACGCCGATCGTGCGCAGAAGATCGTGGGATCATGCCATTGCCCCCGAGGGGATAAATAGGAGGGAGGAGGGTAACTTTCTCCCCCTCCGCTCATTCGCCTCCTTCGCCTCTTCTCCTTCTTCCTCCTGCGCACAGAGCACACCGCATCACCGCGCAGCTCCGCGCACAGCGCCGCCGCCGCACGCACCTGCGCACGCCGACGAGCCGTTGGACGCCGACGCCGCGCACACACGCATCGACGAACCGCCGCCCGCCGACGCCACTCGCCGGTAAGATTTCTTCTTCTTCCTTCTTGCGCATTAGCACTTTGCATCTATAGGTACTCTCCGTTCTTGCTTTTTCCCTTTGTTCTTCCTCTGTTCTTCACCGCGGCGATGCGTCGCGCGCCGCCGGTGACCTTGCGGCCGTGGCTGCGGTGTGCCGCCGGTCACCTCTTTGCCGTGCTTTATCTTTTTTCCTTTCTCTTTTCACCTCGGCACACATAGCTCATCGCTGGTGCCCTTTCTGCAGTTCTCAACAACCTCTCGCCGAGATGTCGGATAACACCTCCCTCGAGGCGGTTGACTCGGTCGAGGAGACGTTCGTGGAAGGATCCACCCAGGCTTCCTGGGAGGGCTCCGACGTGGGTCAAGCTGAGTTAGATTGGCTGATCCAGACACGGAGGATCCCTACCGGGGTGGAGTGCCGACTTCCAGGCTCCGAGATCGAGCCGGATCTCAAGGAAGGCGAGTACGTCGTCTTCGTTGCGCACTTTGAGCGGGGATTCGGATTGCCCGCCAGTGCCTTCTTCCGAAACTTCCTCAACAAGTTCGGTCTTCAACCTCACCAACTTCCGGCGAATGCCATCACCACCCTCTCAGCGTTCGTCTCCTTCGCCGAGGGCTACCTCGGTCTCTGGCCCACCATCAATCTCTGGTCCAAATACTTCGGATTCCGGAAGCAGGTCGTCCCGAATCCTGACCAACCGGATAAAGAAATGACCCAGTGTGGGGCCGCCACCGTCACACCTCGACGCGGCTCCATTTTTCCCCGGATCTACGGTCTGGAGTCATGCCGGAAGTGGCAACGCTCCTTCTTCTACGTGAAGAACACCACCCGGGTCGACTTGATCAACCTGCCGACATTCTCCATCGGCCCCCCCACGGCACAACTCAACTGGGGGTACAATCCGAAGAAAAAAGTATCGGAGGTCAACGAGATCCACCAAGTTGTGGAGGAACTCAGAGGAGCAGGGATGACTGCTGATGACCTGCTGGCAACATTCGTCAGCCGCCGGGTCCTGCCCCTTCAACGCCGAGTCCACAAAATTTGCCACATGAGTGGCCCCCTGGATCCAACCCGGGTGAGCACTGTCGAGCTGGACAAGGCCGGGGTCCGGAGGCGTATTAAGGCCATAGCCCGGACACAGATGACGGATGAGTGGGAGTGGGGCAAAGAGCCTCACAACCGGAACAACCTTCCGCCCAGAGTAAGCAACCTCAACCGACATAACTTTTTTACCGACATAAGCTCTTATGTCGGTGCAACTCTGTACATTGTATTAATCATTTTCCGTCTCCATTACGTAGAGATTCGAGCGGCAAGAGAAGGAGGACGGACCGAATCCCGCCGCCCACTGGGGTAAAGACCGGGTCGAAGTTGACTCGGAAGACCCGACAACGAAGACAACATGCCGATTCCCGATGTCGGCTCAATTCCCGCCACGGGTAAGGCTCACGTCTCCTCCGCCCGAGACTCGTCTGACGATGATGAGGATGATTGTCAAATTTTAGAGGTATTTGATCCTCCTCCGGTTGCATTCTCATATCCGGTGCCTTCACCCTCAGCTGATTCGGACGACCAGGTGTTGGAGGTGGCACCGCTCGCCGTGGGGCCTAAGGACACAGTTCGGAAGCGCCCAGCGGCTAGATCCACAGTTGCTGGGACCTCTGGCTCCTCAGGTCCTGCACATAAAAAGCCGTGAGTGAAGACAGGCTTGAGGCGTCGCGAGCGCCCTGTCACCAAGGGGTAAGGCTCCCCACTTGTCGACATAAACTACACATTCTAGCTTGTAAATGTTTTCTTATCTTTTTCCGCCTGATGGTAACTTGATTGTTTTAATTTTCAGCGCGGTGCCACGAGAGGTTCCATCGGCCGCACCTATTGACCGGGTCCCGCATAGGACTCCATCGCCACCTCGGTCCGACGACACCCGGTTACCGAGTCCGCTGAGAACGAGTCCAGTAGCAGACATCTCGGCTCCGGAATCCGGAGCCGGAATCGTGGACTCGGTTTTAGCCGACGCACCGGCGACCAACCAAGATGCAGATCTTGGAGCCAGCTCCTCAGTCCCCGAGGTAGGGCAGACCGACGCCCCAAAGGATTCGGAGCCGCCGAAACAGCAGCAGCAACAAGAGCAGCAGACTCGACCGCAACCACTACCGCAGCAGCAAAGACAACAACCACCGGCACAACAGCAGAACCAACAACCACCGGCCCCGCAACCGCCAAAACACAAACCACAGCCACCGGCACAACCATAGCCACAGCAGCAGACCTCCAAAGCCCCAGTTCCCGCAACCGGGGTAACAACTGCAAAGGCACCGGTGAAAACGGTGTCAACCAACCCGGACAGGCAATTGACTGTGCCACCGAGCCAAGGCGCAGCGACATCATCCAGCATCCAGAACGTCAACTGGGGGTTTGCCCCACTGCGAACCCTTAGTGGGAAAAGCCTGGGCTCCCTCGAGCATTACAATATGGACTGGAACGCTGCCGACTTGAGCGAAGTGAGCTCGCAATCACCAGCGGGCCTGATCTCCGAGCACCCGGCAGGGCCGAGTTTAGTGGCCCAAAATATGTCTGCAGCCAAAGATGCTCTTCTCGTGGCCGACCAAGCAGCCGCGGTAAGTTCTACCGAATAATGATAACTCGGTTTAATTTTTTAATGCAGATATCATTTATCCCCAGTCCCCGAGATTCGGGTCGAGTGACCGAGACTCGGCTAAGTATACTGACTTGGTCGAGTAAGGATAACTCGGCCTGAATCTTCACCAACAATACTAACATTTCTTCTTTCTAGGTTTGCATGACCCAGCGTACGCAGTTGCACCGCAAGCTCCTGCTGCTGCAAGGCGAGCTAAGCAAGATGGCTGACTCGGAGTCCAAGGCTAAAGGGCTGGAGCGGCGAATCTCGGAACTCGAGAGTAAGTCATACTCAATGTTTCAACTTGCACTTGCATAGATTTTCGCATGTTTGACTTTGCTTTCTCGGTACAACCGAACAGAAGTATCACGAGTTCGCGCACCAAGCCGAGCTCAAGAAGGAGCGGGACGAAGCGTCTCGGCTGCAGACCGAGCTTGAGAAATCTCGGAGCCGCATTGCCGAGTTGGAAAAACAGCTCCGAGAAGAGGAGACTCAGAAGCTCAAGGAGTCTCTTGAGGAGTCCGAGTCACAGGCAACCTCGGCTGAGAGCGAGCTCCGAGCTCTCAAGACCAAGATTGCGAAGTGGCTGGTGGACATCTCCAGCATCAACTCCGAGATGGACAGTAAGCCCCTTCCCCTTCTGTCTTTATTCAATCTCCCACTTTTATCCTTATGTGACTTATTTTAGCGTTAGCCATTCCCTATTCAGAATGCTTCCCCCACACCAAGGCCGCTGCGGACCAGAGCGCTCAAGAGCACCGGAGTAAGAAAATCCAAGATGGCCCGATCTCGGCCGATTGGGATATGGATGCTCATTTGGTGGCCCTGAAGGCGCGTTTGCCACCAATGAGGGCTATCGGGATGGGTCTCCTTAGCTCTGCGATCCGGGTCTACAAGGTTCTCTGGCCCGGGTGTGAGGCCCCTGCGGTTGTTGATGAATTGGCCAAGTGCCTGATGGCTTCCGAGGAAAGTCTCGATGATTGGTGATCATCCGCCGCCCGAGTCGGTGCGGATGAAGCGCTGACATATGTGCTGTCTTGGTACGAGGGAATCGACCTCAACACGCTGAGGACCCTGCGCGATGGATCCAAGTGGACCACCGACCCGGATCTCATCCGGCGTCGCCAAGACGTGGCGCACTCCCTGATTCAGTACGCCCCGGTGCACAGCTTTGTCCCGGGTGAGCGGGTTCCTCAAGCAGAGGAGATCGAGGAGGCCGGCGAGGAGGAAAAAGAGGATGATGACGTCGACGAAGAAATCCAAGCCGACACACCTCCCGGCACTCACGAGGCCACAACCGAGGAACCTGCCAGGGCCGACACTGCTCCTTCGGCCCCGAGTAGCAATGATCCTGCTGCTTAGACTTTAGAACAAAAAACTCAGCTCATCAGATCCCCGGAATGCCGGGTGCATATGTAATATAAACCTTGAGCTCTTTACGCTTGGTACTTGGTTCTTTACTTTGCACATTTTTAGCATGGTTATTTAGTATACCGGATCATTCTGAACCGAGTCCCCGAGTTTATTTTCTTGTTTACCATATTCTGCAACCTTTGCTCCTGTCTACCATTTTTCGGCGTTTTGACAGTCGAGTCACAAGATTACCGAGATACGGCATACAATACTAAAAACTTTGAGTGAAAGCTCGAAATCATCCGACATATAAGTTAAGAAAGAAACAGCTTATGCCGAATCGCACTTGGGCCGAGTCCCCGAGTTTCTTTTCTTGTCTACTACCCCTTGCGATCTCTGCCCTTGCCCACCATTTATGGTTTCTTTGGCAGTCGGGTCACAAAATCACAAAAGCATAGCATACAATACTTGCAAACATGCAAGCACGGTTTTTGGAGCCATCCGACATAAAACAGACATAAGCATGCATATAACACCAAATTCATAGCAAGGCAGTCCCCGACTTTCATTTCGGGGTGCCGACATTTCATTTCAGGGTTGCGAGATACATACAGTGCGTCCTTAAGAGTAAAAAGGGTTCAGCTTGATGTTTACCTTGCATAGGTTGGCAAAGGTCTCCTCGAGGTCATTGATGAGCGTGTCCTTCTCGCGGGTCTTGACCACGATGTCGTTGACGTAGGCCTCTGCATTCCTTCCCATTTGAGCCCCCAAGGCGATCCTCATGAGCCGCTGGAAAGTGGCACCAGCGTTTTTCAGGCCGAAAGGCATGCAGACGTAGCAAAACACACCACAAGGGGTGAGAAATGCTGTCTTCTCCTTGTCCTCCTTCGCCATATTGATCTGGTGATAGCTTGAGAAGGCATCCAGAAAACAGAGGAGTGCGCAGCCGGCGGTGGAGTCCACGATCTGGTTGATCCTCGGGAGGGCATAGGGGTCCTTGGGGCAGGCTTTGTTGAGGTCGGTGAAGTCGATGCAGAGGCGGCTTCCTCCGATGTGCTTGGGGACGACCACACCATTGGCGAGCCAAGTGGGATGGACAACTTGCTTGATGATGCTGGCTTTCTTCAACTTTTCTACTTTTTCGACGATGAAATCTTGCTTCTCTGACGCCTGGCGCCGCGCCTTTTGCTTCACGGGGCGTGCGTTTGGACACACGGCTAAGTGGTGCTCGATCACCTCCCTCGGTACTCCGGACATATCTGACGGTGTCCATGCGAACATGTCAGAGTTTGCTCTGAGGAAGGCGATGAGCGCGCTTTCCTATTTGGGAGGCAAGTTGGCGCCGATCGTGACTCTAGCCCCCGAGCCGTTTGGCTCAAGAGGCACTTGCTTCGTCGCGGCCTTCTCCGGAGAGAACAGCTGCTTCTTCTTCGTGGGGGGCCTCGGGAGGGGTTCCTCATCCTCGTCAGGGGGTGACGCCACCGCGGCAGCCTTGTAGGCCGCTTGCGCAGCGTACAGGGCGTCTGAGACCATGCCGCGGATGACGATGGTGCCACCCGAGCCAGGGAGCTTGACGAGGTAGTAGGCGTGGTGGGTCACTGCCATGAACTTGGCGAGGGTGGGGTAGCCGAGGATGGCATTGTAGGGCAGGCCGATGTGTGCGACGTCGAAGTCGATCAGCTCGGTGCGGTAGTTGGCCTGCGTGCCGAAAGTGACCGCGAGCCTCACTTGCCCCAAAGGGGTGGTGAGGCCCACTGTCACCTCCGAGAAGGGCCTGGTGGGCATGAGTCGCTCGTAGGGCACCTGCAGCTTCTCGAAAGTCTCGACAGAGATGACGTTGAGGCCTGCACCCCCATGGATGAGCGTCTTAGAGACTGCAATGTTGTTGATGGTGGGGGTGCAGACCAGCGGGATGGTGCCAACAGTCAAAGTGGACTTAGGGTGGTCGCTTGAGTCGAAAGTGATGGGGTACTGGGACCACTTGAGGGGCCTGGAGGCCTCAACCCCGGGAAGCGCTGCCGCGATCTCGTGAGCGAGTTGCTTGAAGTGGCGGTTGGAGCTGGGGTCCTGCGCCCCGCCAAGGATGCAAGCGGCCCCGCGAGGCACCTGGTAGCCCTCAGGAGTCTCGGCAGGGAGGTTGTCGTTCATGGGCTGGACGGCGTTGGCTTGAGGGTTCTGCTGGTAGTTGTCGTCGTAGTTGTTGTTGTTCCAGCGTCGCCCCCCGCGGCCGCCGCGGCCGCCGCTGCGGCCGCCGCGACCTCACTGCCGCTCGTTAGCCTCACAAGCCTCACGAGCCTCGTGAAGCCTCTTGAGGTCATAGCAGTCCTCGGTGGCATGGGAATGCCTGTTGTGGTAGATGCAGAAAGGGCGATCATCTTTCTTCTCGCGGTCCGCGGCTGGAGCGGCAGCGCGAGGCTACTTGGCATCAGGTTCAGCCACGAGGACCGCAGTGGTCTTGCGCTTCTTGGTAGACTTCTTCTTCTTCTTGGATCCCTCGGCGGGGTCCCCTGGCTCGTTCTTGACGAACAAGCGGCCCTCCTCAGGCTTGGTGCACTTGTCCACCAAGTCGAAGAGCTTGACGACGGTGGTGATGTTGTCGTGGATGCCAAGCTTCTCGAGCATCCGCACATCCATGACCCAGCCTAGAAGGCCAAAATGACCTGCGCGTCGGTGGCGTTGGGAATCTTGTTGCGCACCTGGCTGAAGCGCTGGATGTACTTGCGGAGGGTCTCGCCAGGCTTCTGGCGTACATCGCGGAGGTCGTTGTACGTGAGGCCGCGGTCGTACGTGCCCTTGAAGTTCGCGACGAAGCACCGGCAGAGGTCCTCCTAGGTGTTGATGGACTCGGCGGGGAGGTTCGTGAGCCATGAGGACGCGGAGTCCTTAAGGGCCATGGGGAATCAGTTCGCCATGACTTTGTCGTCGCCCCCTGCGGCCTGGATGGCCAAAGTGTAGAGCTGCAAGAACTCCAGGGGGTTGTTCTTGCCGTCGTAGCACGGAGGAATATCCGGCCTGAACTTGACCGGCCAGACGACGCGACGGAGGCTGCGAGTGAACGCGGCCGTCGTGCCGTAGGTGACCGGGCCGTTGGCGAGGGTGGCGCGGAGGTGGCGCCCCGCGGTGGCGACGTCCTGGACGGCGCGGTTGTGGCGATCCTACTGGCGCTCGATGCTCACGCGTGCGTCCTCCGGGGCTCGCTGCACGATTTGGCAGTCATGCGGCGACGACGCGTGCGATGCAGTGCGGTTGTCGCGAGGAGGAGCCCCGGCTGGAGCAGGTTGCGGTGGAACTGGTGGAGCTGGAGCGGGCGCGGGATGACGAGGAGGTGCATGCGGCGCGCCGTGCGCCACGTCCCCTGCGCGCGCAGAGGGAACCAGCGAACGAGACGGTGCAGGAGCGGCGACGCGAGCGGCACCGACGAGCTCGGAGAGGCGGTTGAGCCAGGCTTCTTGAGCCTCCGGCGTGGGGCGGTACTGCAGCAGCTCCTGCGCCATGAGAAGCGCAGTTGCCGGGCTGGGCGCAGGGCGGCCCAGCGAGGAGGCAGCACGGTCCCGCGACGGGTGCAGGGAGGAAGCCTCCTCTTCGCCGAGGTCGTCCTCGGCGTGGTCGTCGTCGTTGTCCTCTGGATGCTCGACGCGGGGCTCGGGGTCGACGTGGCGCTCCGGAGCAGCGCTTCCGCGCGGGCGGCCGCGCGGGTTGCCAGCGGGAGCGGTGGCAGTGCTGGCCTTCCGGCGAGCGAGACGTTCGGCGCGAGAGCCGGCCATGGCGGTGTCGAGGTTGAAGATGCGCCTCAGCCCCCTACCTGGCGCGCCAAATGTCGGAGAACTGTCCCAGGAACTGGGTGTGTCTCACTGAGTAAGGAATCGAGTAAGGGGCTGAACACGGAATCAAACAACCCTCAACGTGCCTCGGCGACGGAGCTCGTCGAGAATCGCTGCGGGACGGCACTGCAGAGATGAACACACGATGTTACCCAGGTTCAGGGCCCTCTTGGAGAGGTAAAACCCCTACGTCCTGCCTTGGTTGTATTGCACTGCTTGGAGAGGTTTTAGTACAAAGAGAGCTTGGCGAGCTTGAGGTGGCTAACAATGGCTAACCCTAGATCTCAGATTGCCAACTGAAGAAGAACCAACTTCCGAACCCTTTGCCCGAACGTGCTCCCCCTCCTTTTATAGGTGTCTTGGACCTCTTCCCCCAAATATCTTGGCGGGAAGGGTTACCACATGGCGACGAAGGAGGAGGACGGGTGCACGATAAGGTAGAGTCCATGGACGAGGTCCATGGCAGGGACCGGCGTCACCAAAGCTGGAAAAAGCCACCGTCCAGCCAGGACGGTGGGCTGGGGTTGCTGAGGTCGGGAGGCACCCCACGGTGACGTCGCCCTTGGAGCGTAGCGGCAGACGGTCTCCTTATCACCGGAACAGCAATTCTTGCAGCTCCTTTGCTTGGTGCAGCATTGTTGACTGCTTTATACACGAGAACGGCAACTGCGGCGCTGCCGTCACCGCGCGTTGGCGCGCCCATGACTCTGCGGAGGGCGCAGAATCCATGTGCGCTCTGTCGCGGAGACAGAGCTTGCTTCGTGAGGAAGAAAAACCCTCGCGAGGCTGGAGGCCTCGCCGAGCCTTTTTGCTTGGTCCTTGAAGATGCCCTCTCGAGGAGAGGTCCCTCGCGAGGAAAAACCCTCGCGAGGCTCGCCAGGCTTGGAGAGCCTGGTCCTTAGCAAAATCTTCTGAAGAATGTTGTGGGCCCTGGCAAGCCGGCCCGTGGTACCCTGGTTTCCACTATGCCGACAGTTTAGACCGTTGGGTTTTAGTCATGTTGCTCCTCCTTCGGCTGTGCTTCTATCCATTGGGCCGTATTGAGTGACTCAGAGACCTGGTAGCGTCAATGTACATTAATTTTCAGCCTGCTATGCACGTGACGATGTGGTGCAGCCAGCTATGCATGCGCGCGTAGCCACAGACGCAGCCGTGTCGGGGCCAATAGCTCCTATGCGACGACATGTCGATGTCGTTCCAGCCACGCGCGCAGCCCCTCGCGTTGCACGTCGCATGCAGCCACTCGGCACGCACGCAGCCGTAGGCGCACGTAGCCCTTGACTTTTCCCTGCGTGCATGCGCCCCGCAGCAACAGACACAGCCGTGTCGATGCCGTTCCAGCGCACGCAGCCGTAGTGTCGCCTCGTTCGGAGCGTGTCGATTCAGAGGTCGATCAGTGAAGCGATTCAGAGCGTCAATTCATCTTTATCGATCTACTCGCATTGTTCAGTGTGAAAACCGTTGGCGGAACTAAGCCTAGGGCATACCGATCGACATGCACGTTGATTGCAGTGTGAAAAACAACGGCTCCGTCAACATCTGCCTCTCTCCTGGCTATTTAAACCTCCCCCGTCTACCTCTTCCTTCACAAGTCCATCTGCGATGGCCCCCTTCTCTTCACCGAAAGCTAGCCAAAGAAAACTCGAAGCCAAGCGAAGATGCAGTACACCGCGCCCACCTTCCGCCCGCCACCCACCGTGCGGGAGAGGCGATACCCCGCCAACGTGGTCGTGGAGACCACGCTGCATGTTTGGGCGATCTCAAGGTGGAGGGGAGCATGGGAGCTGACCTCGTGATTCCTCCGTGCCGGCTTCGCCCACCTCACACCGGGCTCGCCGATCATGTTCCGTCTCGACGAGATGCGTCCCAACGTGAGTTCTCCACCGACTGCACTGCTCGCCCACTTCGCAAATCATTTTGATGCGTACTACCTCCTCGGGCAAGTGTTTTGGTGTGGATGCGAGTTCATCGCGTTCACCACCTACAAAATCTTCACCGACGTCGATAACATCTTCCCCACCCGCAACGGGATGCACAACCTCCCCTACTATATCAGTGAGGAGGGGCACGACGAGGAGGAGTGAAGATGGCGTTGAAGCCCAGGCCCGGTGTTCGTGGGGCGCCCGTGTCTGTGTGGATGGTGTTGCCCTTGTGTGGACGTTCATGGTTGTTTGCTCTAGCTAGTGTGCTAGTGATACGTGTCAAATGTATCTATAATTTTTGAATGATCCATGCTAGTTTTGTGATATTGTCAGATGTTTTTATTATCAATTATATCATTTTATGCATTTTATCGGACTAACCTATTGACAAGATGCCCAGTGCCAGTTCCCTGTTTTTGTGCTATTTTTGTTGCAGAAAGTTACTTCTAGAAATATTCTCAGAATTGGACGAAAATTTACAGAGATTTTTTATTGAAGAAATGAGGAAGGGAGCCAGAAGGGCGACTCTAGGGGACCCACACAGGCCAAGGGCGGCCCCCTGCTGCGGCCTAGGGCCCACCCGTGGGTGGGACCCGCCCCTGCCCCGTGGGGCACCCCTCGGCCGCCTCTGATGTCTATAAAATCATCCCTGATGAAAAAACCCTAACCCCCGAAGGATTTTCCCAAATACGCAACAGAGCTCCGCCGCCATCGCTGACAAGTTTCGGGGGTCAGATTGATCCTATTCCGGCACCCTGTCGGAGGGGGGATCGACCGCCGGAGCCATCTCCATCAACACCGATGCTTCTGCGATGAGGAGGGAGTATTCCCTCACCGGGGCTGAGGCTTATACAAGTAGCTATGTGGTTATCTCTCTCTCCCATGATGTGATCTTCGTTGTGATCATGAGCTTTGTTAGTGTAGTTGAATACATGATGTTTCTCTATGTGTAATGGATATGATTTTGCTCAAGTGATGTTATTTAGTAAAATTTCTTATGATTGTACTGAAAGTTATTATGAGAGAGGGAAGTGTGGTTATATAAATTTTCATCTTATGAAGTTTCCCCTCTTTATGTTGAAGGTTTTAATGTTGCACTTGCTTTGTCTTCCTATGCTTAATGCTTTATGCTCCAATGATTTATTTTCTTACAAGATGCCTATGCATAGGAAGAGAGTTAGACTTTAATGTGTTTGATATTTGCTTCATGATGCTCTCTTTTGCGATCCAACTCTTATTCTTATGAGAGCATCATTAAAATTATCATGCCTAGCTAAAAGCCTTAAAAGAAAAGCGCTTGTTGGGAGGCAACCCATCTTTTACTTTTAGTTTGTTTTCGTTTTTCTTGAGTCATGGAGTTGTTGCCTCTATAGCAACTTCATTGTCTCTTTTTCTTTTGGTTTTTTGTGCCAAGTTTAGCCTCTAATGCATTGAAAGTGCGAGGTGTTGTTTTGCTGTCCAGAAACAGAATTTTGTCCTTCACTGTTCGGAAATCTAAAAATCCTCTGAATTTATATTTTTCTGAAATTTTTAGACAGCAAGCCTTGTACTTTTAGCTATCTTTCGTTAGTTTTGACTTTTCTGATTTGAGCTACAGAAGTGCCTCGAATAATTCAATCTTTACAGACTGTTCAGTTTTTGACAGATTCTGTTTTTATTTGTATTCGTCTCTTTTACTATCGTCAATTTGATACTCTAGAAAAGGAGTGCCACACTGAGGCTTAGTAAGCAGTAGCTAATGCCCAATAAAGTTGTTTGCAATTTGTCTTGAGTTGAACACATGTGCATTTTAATTTATGAGCACTAACCCTCTAATCAGTTTATGAGAAGTTTTGTGTGAAGGGAGTTTTTAAGTTCCAAAGGAGAGGACAATCAAGAAATTGAAGATGTATCAGAGCTCAAGCTTGGGGATGCCCCCATGGCACCCCCTCTTAATATCAAGAACCATCAAGCGTCTAAGCTTGGGGATGCCCAAGGCATCCCCTCTTCTTCATCGACTATCATGAGGTTGTCTTCGTTAAACTAAGTTTTTATCACTTTACATATTATGTGCTATGCTTGGAGCATCTTTTTACTTTCAGTTTTGTTTTGTTTATTTTCTAGTCATATACTTGTTGGATCCTTGCTTTGTTTGTGTGGGAGAGAGACACGCTCCGCTTTTTCATTTGAATACACCTTTGCTTCGCTTATATCTTGTTGAGTATTCTTAGCTAATATTTGTTTGCTAGTAAGCTCTCGCTTTTAGCTTTTATCTTGTTTAGAGCTGCTAGTTGTTGATGTTAAACTCTCTTGATGTTAAGCTCCCTGCTGCTAGTTTGTTAGAGAGTTGCTATGGTTGCTTGGTTAATGTGTTAGAACGGTGAAATGCTATTCATGTGATATTGGAATGAAATGAAATCCTGCATAGTCTTGTAGATCATAGTGTGGATACTTGATGCTTCTCAATTGTTTTGAGATATTAAGATGAATGCTTAAACTTGCTGGTTATTTGAGTGGAATTGATTAGTAAAGAAATACTGTTGAAAACTTGAAACTGTGTGGTGTTTGTTAATTCTTTAAGCTAATCTTTCCATCAAAAGAATTGTTTGGTCAACATTGGAGACGGTGTGGAGCTTTTATGGTTATGATTGATAAATGTCTTATGCTACTATGTTACCGGTTAATTTTAGATGTTTGCTTCAAATACCTTCTTTGCTAAGCCCAAAAATTCGTACTGAGTGTATGGTTCACTCATGCATCCAAATCCCAAAGCCAAACTATCTTGCCAGCTGAGTCCACCATATCTACCTATGCATGGTATTTCCTGCCATTCCAAGTAAATTTGTCATGTGCTATCTTTAAAAATTAAAAATACTCCTTTTTGTGCCTCTATTTTTAAACTCATGAGGGAGTAGTAGAGAGCTAGATATAACTTGTGACGAGCAACGTCATTTCCCCCCTTTCACCCGGTGTCGATGGATTACGTCTTCACTTGAATCAACCCTGGAGCAGCTTACGCAAAATATAAATATAACTCACCATTCTCCTCCGCGCAATGCAAATCTGAGAAATCAGCTCAAACATTGGACAAATGGTGAAACCAAGGAGAAAGAAGAGCGTACTCGCTCCTCTAAAAACCAGCTGCTCTCATAAGTCTAAAAAACCTTGCTTGTTATGGGGGACTAGATAGCTTCTCTGTTGTGAAGTCGTTGACAAAAGCATGCATATCTCAAAATTGTTTTACTTCTGTTTCATAAAAAAAACAAAAAGCTTTAGCACATGACTAATCTCTGCTTCCCTCTGCGAAGGGCCTTTCTTTTACTTTTAATGTTGAGTCAGTTTTCCTCTTCCTTCTATCTCCACCAAAGCAAACATCTAGCATTGACCCTGGGTATCATTGATCATATTGCATTGTCAGATTAAACATGAATCTTTATATTGACTTTACCGTTGGAAGTTGAAGCTTTTTGCTAAAACTTGCATCTTCTTTGTTTTGATTCTCAAACACTTTTGTCATGACATTGTTAACTTTGACAATTAATCAAATATGTGGATCAAATTACTTTCATGTCTTTAACGTACTATTTATGAAAGGTTTTGCATGAATGATTCAACTTGGTTATTCATTGCTTTCTTGCTATCAACAATTGTTTTGTATCACTTCATTCACATCCTATGCTTTACATTGCTATCTTGATCATGATTGTGTTAGTTGCATGTCTCATCAAAAATTATTTTGTTATCACTTACCTACTCGAGGACGAGTAGGAGTTAAGCTTGGGGATGCTGATACGTGTCAAACGTATCTATAATTTTTGAGTGATCCATGCTAGTTTTGTGATATTGTCACATGTTTTTACTATGAATTATATCATTTTTATGCATTTTATCGTACTGACCTATTGACGAGATGCCCAGTGCGAGTTCCCTGTTTTTGTTGCAGAAAGTTACTTCTAGAAATATTCTCGAAATTGGACGAAAATTTACGGAGATTTTTTATTGAATATATGAGGAAGGGAGCCAGAAGGGCGACTCCAGGGGACCCACACAGGCCAAGGGCGGCCCCCTGCCGCGGCCTAGGGCCCACCCGCGGGTGGGACCCGCCCCTGCCCTGTGGGGCACCCCTCGGCCGCCTCCAACGCCTATAAAATCATCCCCGATGAAAAAACCCTAACCCCCGAAGGATTTTCCCAAATACGCAACAGAGCTCCACCGCCATCGCCGACAAGTTTCGGGGGTCAGATTGATCCTGTTCCGGCACCCTACCGGAGGGGGGATTGACCGCCGGAGCCATCTCCATCAACACCGCTGCTTCCCACGACGAGGAGTAGTCCGTCACCGGAGCTGAGGCTTATACAATTAGCTATGTGGTTATCTCTCTCTCCCATGATGTGATCTTCGTTGTGATCATGAGCATGAAGTGTCCATAGATGTGGAATACGAACTTTAAGGTGTGCTTTTCGTAGCCCTACACAATTCTAATCCTATTTGATCCACGAAAGAATGATCTCCGAGTAACGTCTACCATGCATGTGTTTTTGTGGAACTATTATGTGTTGAATTATGTTAATGATGTTGAGAATAGTCACTAGTGAAAGTATGAAGCCTAGGCCTTGTTTCCAAGCATTGATACACCATTTTTAGTCACTTTTGTCACTTGTTTGCTTGCTACCATTTTTATTACAGAATTACAAAACCTTGTTTTACCATCCATATTACCCATATTTTAATATCTCTTCGCCGAACTAGTGCACCTATACAACTGACAATTATATTAGGTGTGTTGGGGACACAAGAGACTTCTTGTATCTTAATTGCAGGGTTGCTTGAGAGGGATATATTTGACCTCTACCTCTCGTGGATTCGATAAACCTTGGGTTACTCACTTAAGGGGAAATTGCCGCTGTCCTACAAACCTCTGCGCTTGGAGGCCCAACAAGTTTACAAGAATAGAAGTGCGTAGTAGACATCAGCTAGAGCTCTTATTATTATTTACTTATTCAAGTTGTGTTGTGTCCTGTCGTGTCATTTGTACCTATCATGTAATACCCCGTAGTTTAGAGAGTCGAAAGGGTAGAAATAGAATATGTGCATTCGCATAGCATGCATCTAAAAATGCGGGTAAATTTCGCGCTTGTAAAATAGAAGAGATAAAGTGATCGATGTTTCGCTCGACTCGATGAGCTAGGTTTAGATCATCATGTCAAGTACGATAAACTTCGAGATGATCTTTATACCCAATTAAATTGAAACCTCAAGAATAAGAAAATAGTCAGTTATTGCTCGACAGACTAGTTGGTCAAATTAGTCGATTGTCGAGGTACTAGCAAATCGAACATGACTTTTCCTAATTCTCAACACTTCTTATCACAATTCTATAAAGACAATATATCCATCCCAAGTGAATACAAAATACATATCAATTCATCATTCCATATACATGATCATATACAAATTTCTCACCTCATAGATATATTATCTCATCTCATCAAACATCAACATTCATCCATAATCTCACAAGTATCTTTACACTACCATATCATTAATTCATACTGTAACATCCCAAAATTTTCAAATTTTTGAAAAATATGAAAAATAAAAAACTTTTTGAAAAGGATATTTATTTAGTTTTGAAAATCCAAAATCATGCATGCATTCATCATCTTCTTGCCTTGATTGCATTTGAAATTTCAAAAGTTGGAATTCCATTTCCACTTTAAACCCTATTTGAGAAAATGCCATAAAGGGGCCTTATTATGCTCTATATACTATTTGGTTTTTCATGAGTTTATTGGTTGGCCAAAATAGTACCTAAGTGTTCTATTTTAAATAATCTCTCCAAAAAGTATTTTATCAAATTATTTGGAAGAGATTTAATTCTATTTTGAATTTGGAAAATATCACTAAATACCATTTAAATGCCCAAGGGTATTTTGGTAAATTTATTTTGTGTAAAAATAATAAAAATGAGTGTATCATGGTTTATAATAAATGATATTACTCATAATATTTTTCTGGTTTTTATTTGATTTAAAAATTGGATTATAAAACCCTATTTACTAAAATGACATAAAGATGTCAATTATGCATTATTTGATTTTATTTCCAACTAAAATTTTATGGAAAATGGTCCAGAGTATTTAAAAGAGAATATTTTGATTTTACAAAATTTATCCGATTTTTGTTTGAATCCATTTGGATTCATAGTTCAAGAGTTATTTGAAAATTCCAGAAAATAGAAAAAAGAAAAGGTTCAAAAAAATAGGAAGGGTCGGCCGAGCCAGCCATTCCAGCCGCGGCCCAGCATCGTACTCGCCACGCGCGCGCACGCAGCCAGCAGCGGCCCGGTACCCCTTCGGCCGCGCCACGCCCACTGACCGGTGAACCTGACTTGTCAGCACCGACAGGACGCGGTCGTCGTCCCCAAAATCACGCCGCGCCATGCCCGCACCTCGTCGGCGTTACTCCTCTTCAATTCAGGCGATTAAGGCCCCTAATTATCGCACCGAGGCTGCCTATTTGAAGAGCACGTTCCCCTCCCTCATAGCCCCTCCTCCCTCTCCATTCGTGCCCCCAGGCTGCCCGTGCGCCTCCCCGGAGCTCCGCCTCTGCCGCCGGTGAGAAGCTCGACGTCCGGTGAACCACGGCATCCCCGTGTCTCCTCTCTTCCTCCTTTCGCTTTAGTTCTTCCTTGCACATCTCCCTGACAAGGTTCAGCGTTTTTACATGCCTCAGATCGACGAGTGCTTCATCGACCGACGACCACCGCCGCGGGAGCCCACTCCGGCGAGCGATTCCAGGAGGAACAGGCCACACCGGAGACCACCACCTCGCCACCGAGCACGCCTCGTCGCCCTGCGTCATTTGGTATAGCTCTCCCTTCCCCCTCCCCCCGTAGAATCACCGGAACACGGTATGCCAAGCCGTCGCCGCCGTCGGACGGCGCATCCCAGTGACCTAGCGCCGCTAGGTGATGGTCGATTAGATCTGGACCGTCAGATCTAGATCTGACGGTCATGTTTTATTTTCTTTAAACGAATCGGTATGGCCCAGTCAGCATGCCCAGTCAGCGTCCAGTCAGCAGATCTAGCCAATAGGAAGCAGCCACGTGGCCAGGGATTTTCTGTGAATTTTCCGAATTAGATTTATCTGTCTGTTTTGTAGAAAAGCCCCTGCATCTTTGATTTATCATATCTTTTTATCTGCTTGGCCAAATTCAAATATTTTTATATATTTGAAATCCTTAGGACCAGTAAAATCTTTCTGTTGTATTAGTTTTCTATTTTTCCAATTTTAAAATTATTTGAATTTCAAATGTGAAATTTGAGTAAATTTGGCATAACTTTAGTTATAAAAAGTGTTTCTGAGTGAAACCAATTGGTATAGCTCAGTTTTGAAACCCTCTGTCCAGAAAGACCACTCCCATATTTTCTTTAATTATTTATTTTAATAGTAGTATTTAATTTATGTTTATTCCCTTTTTGGGAATTGTTTTGTGTTGTTATTATATTAAAAATTGTTTTAATTGCATTTTGACTTCGTGCATGTTTCTAAAAACCAGAAAACAATAGTTAGTAGTTTACTTGAGATTTTAGATGCATTTCATGCATACCATATTTCATTGCATTGTTATTTTGTTTGTATGTTTATGTGTGGCTTGTTTATTTTAATTAGATTATTCGGAGAGTCCGGAGAACGTTTGCGATTGTTGCTTCTGCAACTCCTGTCAAGGCAAGTGATGCTCACTGCATAAATTTCCTAAGTATTTTGATATGCATTCTAGATTATTTTTTTTAAGTAGAATTGCATGTCAGGTTTATTACTATGCTATGCTAGACCTGTTTAGTATCACTCCAAATATTCCCAAGTGTCTAGCACCTATATAATAAATTAGTAGATATAAGAATTGCTACGCTGGAAATGTTTTATAAAAGTAAAGGTAATGAAAGTTCTACTAAGTTAACGAAACACCTGGGTGGATGTGGTATGTGGATGGAGGTTTATAGTTGAGTGGCTACTCGGGGCCATTTCTATGGTTGTTTTCACCTGAGATGCTCACTTGTGGATTGCCACCCAGGGACAAAGAGATTGAAGTTGCTCCAAGTGAAGATTACTTACCGTGCAGCCACAAGTCATATGGGCTCTGTCTGGATCGAGTACGTTGAGTAGACCTGACCGGCCGAACAAGCAGATGTAGTGGATGTAGGGGGTATTGTTCGGCCATCGGTATGGGAAAGATCCTCTGAAAGATTCCGTCTCAAGCTTCTCCTTTCCTTTTCACTTCAAGAAGGTTAAGGTCAGAATGGGTTGATTGAGTCTTGTGGTGAAAGTGCACAACCTCTCGAGAGTGTCAAACTAAGTACTTAGCCGTGTCCCCGGTTACGGACAATTTTGAGTATCGGAGCAAGGATGTCAACAAGAGATCTCATCATTCCAACTTCTTAAGTAAAAATTTGATGAACTTGTGTGTGGAGATATTTCTGGATATGTTCCATGGAATGATCTCATAACTAGTTGAAAAGAAAAGTGTTGGAAAAGATAGGATAAAATTGGCTTTACGCAAAAATAGCCTTGAACTACACCAGCCATATATGCATATAGTTAATAGAAGTTTTTGCCTTATGAGTCCACAAGTATCACTTGCCAGATCCATACAAATGGTTCTGACCAATTTTTGGCTGCAACGCTTTTACTGTTGCAGGTTGTTCTGACAACGAGTAAGGAACGGGTTTCGAGTCTGCAACCAACATGTCTTCGCCTGTGGCTACTTGAAGATTGGGACTCCATGCAATAATTATAGTCTTCCGTAGTTATTTCTGTTTATGCTAGCTTCGAGCTACGCAAAGTTGTAATGGATTATTTTTAATTCTGGATCATTCGTGTAAAAAATTGATACAATGTTATGGTATTCATCGTAAACTGTGTGTGCAAATGATTCGATCCAGGGATTTGCACTATACACAGGGATCTTGCCCATTTTTAAGTGCAGGTCCGCTACAAATACACACATCATCTCAAATCCATCTACAAATCCCTTTATATAAACACTCAGAATCATAATGTCCAAATTCCACTGAAATACAAATATGATCTTATACAAATCTTACAAATTCCCCAAATTGAAAGAATAATTATTACTACATTTACAGAATATGTACTTATCTCAAATAAAAGAAAAGAACTTGCAAAAGCATAAAAGAAAATCCTATAACTAAATCTTTAACTAGATCTTATTTTGATCTTCTCAACTTATCTTGGTCTTCTTATCTCCCAATCTTTTCAAATCCTTTCCTGCAAAACAAAACAAGATAGAAAAGAAGAAAGAAAGAAAGCAGGAATCTGTTCTTATCAACTTCTCTAGAAAGTGTGTGACATTCAAAGGTTTTGTGCTATGTTAAAAGAAGTTTGGTAGCAAGACTGGCCACCTTGTTAACAAACTCATTTTTCATACATGAAGCAATTGAAAATCATCTAAAAATAAATAAGGACAAAAGAAAGGTTTCTGTTAATTAAAATGTTTACCTTCACCACAAGGGTGAGGCAATTTGATATTGGAACTCAATTATTAAACATTAAGAACTTGACTTAACATCCAAATATCGACTAGAGGGATCAATGTCAGTTCAAAGGCAACATTGGATCATGGATCATCTTGGAGTATTTGGATCAGCTTAAGTCAAATAGTCAACATGGACAAAAGGCAACTTTGATCCATACAAGAGAAGGGACAAGAGGCAATATTGATCCATCTAAAAATATCTTCGGCAAGCTCCTATCAAGAAAAGCCCATATCTTAATATTTCTCCAATGGTATTAATTACCAAGGAAGAAAGAAAGTCAAATTATTAATTCCACACTTTTGAAAGTCCACTTGGTCATCACCACCCATATGATTTCAAAGCCCACACTTTGGAAATTGTAAATCCACATGACCACCATCCATATTTATTTTTGCAAAGCCCACATAAGAGAGAAGCCAAACCAGCCCATATGAGAGAATCAGCCCACAAGCCATCTAGTAACAAATGCCACTTGGCATGCCCAAGAATAAATCCTACAAGAGGATAACACCAAGCATGAGAGGGTTAAGCATGCCACATAGGAGATAAGAGCACTGACTATACATCTCTATCCACGTGCAAAATATCTAGCTCAATTTGAACCCCAAGAAATGCCCATGCATAAGAGCTTGACAACCAAGCACCTTATTCACCCATGCAAATGCGGAGTCACCTAGTTGTGTGGCAGCACCGCAACAACCAGCCAGCAGTATATAAACACCACAACAGCCATCCTAGCAAATTCATTTTCTCACAAAGACTTTTCTATCAATCCTCAAGAAGCAACCAGCCACTGTTCTAGCACCTAAAACACATCTCAGCCGCACCAAATATTTCATACATCACCCAAGCCATCTATCCACAATATCACTATTGTTTCTTCAACACTAAAACATCTTCCTAGATCGACCACATCTCCAGAACACAAGAAAGCCACCAGATCTTTAGAACAACTAGGAAATAGGTCATGCAGCGTGGAGGAGCAGGCTAGCCACAAGACGCAGGTTGTCAGTTAGCCAGAAGACCAAGCTACTCATCAACAGCAGGTTGATTTTTTGTGTGCCATAGGCAGAGAGGGAGAGAATTAGCTAGCTTTGTAATTGATGGAGCCTAGCTAAGCATGATTTCATGGATGAAAGGGGAGAGTGAAAGTGAGGATCATCCGTTCTTAAGTGAACAAGTGCTAAGCATGTAAACATGCTTGCAAAAGAGAGGGAAGAGAGGAAATTATGCATCTGTTCTTATCAGAAAAATGGCCAACATGCATTTTGGTAAAGAAAGATGAGGGGGAAGTGCAGGATCTGTTCTTAATTAATCACACACAAGCCAGTGAACCAGGAGACTGGATTAGCTGAGCAATAGCACATCTGTTCACTAGAAGAAGCACATGAAAGCATAAAAAGACTTTCCAAGGACTTAATAGCAAGCTATCTACTGTGTAACTTTGTAAGAGGCATCACAGCAAGCCAAACCAGCGGAACTAAGCTCTAATAATCATTCCAGCTTTAATGGAAGGAATAGTAAGTAATCCTACAGCAAGAATACAAGAAACAAATCACCACAGATATTCCTAAATTCATTTTGCTCTATCTAAAAATTCTTTAAAGCATCCCTAGAAGGAGAAGTGATCCAGCAAGCTTTTCTACACTCTTATTCATCTAAAAATCACTAGGAAGTGCTCAGTTAAGCATGATATCATCATGATCACATGAATACTAAGCATCCGTTGGATGAATCATGCTATAGATCGATGCTTAGCAAAGTTTAGCCACTTGGGGATAGTAGCACCCCACAGACCAGACCATCACCACAGTTCACCGGCTCAATAGCCGGTCACACCAGGAAGCTTACCTCGAGGAGTTGTAGCCGAGGTAGAGCATGGAGGAGCTAGAGTTAGCGTAGAAGAGGAGGCTGGCGAGGAAGTCGTGCAGCCGTGTGTCACCATGGTTGCGGTGATGGCATCATCGCCGTCCCATCGATGACAACAACATCAGCAGCAGCCAGTCCAACACACCTTGACCACCAGTAGCATCCACAACACCACCGCACCACACCACCAGATCGCGGAGCCGGGATTGCACCAGGGCACCGTCCCGCCGGTGCCAGCATCATGATAGAGGAGCTGGAGGTCGAGTCGATAAAGCCGGAGCGGAGCAGCGCTGGGGTCCACATGGAGGTCGAGGCGGCGTGCTCGAGCAGATGTCGAGGAGGCGCAGTCGAGCAGAGGCTCGAGAGGGAGCTGGGCTCGTGGGGGAAAGCAGGCCGAGCTGGCGGTGGCCGGAATCGTGAGCAACAGCGGTGGCTAGGGTTAGGGTCCGCGGGCGAGCTGGATTGGAGCACGCAGAGGGAAAATCCTGATGGGATTCAGTGGAGAAGGAGGCTGCGGAGCAGTAGCAGGGATACACGACAGCAGACGTGGCCGGAGCCGGCCGGAGCAGAGGGTAGCGACGGCGGCGGCATCGCCAGAGAAGGGGAACGAGAGAGGAGCAGAGTCGGGGGTGAGAGAGAGAATTGGGAGCGAGAGAGAGCAGTGGGCTGGTGTTGACCAAACCTATTGGGCCAGCCCACTAGGCCGATCCGGTTGGACCAAATTGACCACAGCCCATTTAAATCAAATTCATATTAAAAAAATGAAAATTCAAATAAATTCCTAAAAATAAATTAAAAATATATTTTCAACTCAAAATTTTCTAAGGAGTCCAAATATGATTTTTATTTCATTTATTGAAAAGGTTTTCTTGAGTGAAAATTTCAAAGATCCTTAAGTGGATATGATTTGAATTAATTTCAAAAATAAGTTTTGAAAAGATTTTCTTGTGTCAATAATTCAAAGATACTTAAGTGGATATGAATTGAATTATCTTTAAAACTTCAAGGATTCTTAAGTGGAAATGAATTGAATTATTTTCAAAAATAATAATTTTTCTAAATGAAAAACAATTTGAGTAATAAGCTCAAAGTATATATTTTGAACTTTATTACATACTATAAATGACTGTCATGTTACTCGTCCTAGGTAAAACACACAAAGAAGAATTCATCTAAGATTCATTCACTCTTATGTTGATAATATTTGAAATTGGTTAAATCAAGAAAAGTTGAATAAGTAACTTCTTACAATTAAGGAAATTATATCAACCAGTTAAAATACTTTTAAGTAAACATTTGCAAGTGATTAAGTAATCAAGTAAATCTTATATAATCATTCATCTAAATCTTATCAAAATCCTTAAGTAATAAACAACATCACCTAAAGATGATGAAACAACCCTAAACCAAAGAGTACGATGTTATCAAAGTATCAAGTAAAACGAAGCTTACACTTGTAAGCCAGGGTATTTTTGGGGATTTTACGATGCATCTCATATTTATGCATAATAGCATCTTGACAGTGTTTCCAGTAGTCCTTACCAGGACTACATTGCTATTTTCAGAACTCGGGGTTTTAACGCAAACCCTAGAACCCCGACGGGCATGAACTGCCACCTCTATCACAGGCAAGTTCATTCTTGCATACTGTTTGATGTATTTTTATCAAAGTACTTGCAAAGCTATGTATACGTTCCTTTCACTTGCATCAAAAAGAAAAACTATTTTCGAATGATGTGGTATATACTATTGGTTGGCGGTGGAACAATGGTAAGATGAATAGGTACGGTGTTCCATCGTACGGGAAGGTATATATCCTTAGGAAATTAATAACCCATGTTCCAGTGATCATTTCGCCGTAGTGAAAGAATCAACCAACGAACTTTGTATGGGCGGGGTCAGTCAGAAGCTTCTTTCCTCATAAGCATATCTACGGCTGGCTATTACCAGGTTTAATCATTGTGATGACTGCCAGCGTGGAAGCGCATATACTTCCCATTCGACAGGGGGTTTGGTATGGAAGCTAGGAGTGGGTGATGGGTATGAGGTGATCGTGTTTCACCTATAGCATCTCAAAGGGCGGATGTGCGTTATGAGGGGAAGAGCTCCACATGGCTGGATGTCCTGAGCCTTAGCTATAACACTCATGGAGTGTAAAGAGAGCATATAAAGGGCCAAGCAACTATTGGGTAAAGTGATGCAACTCTGCAGAGTCAAAAAAATAACAAATTGTGACTATCACACCGTGTTCCCGGAATGGAACTACGAGATCGAGGCCGGAATGGAGTCCCATTTGGATTCACAAGACCGGTGGAGGCTGTGGACATAGTGTTCAGAATAAAATCAATCTTTT
Organism: Puccinellia tenuiflora; assembly: GCA_012064385.1. Classification (NCBI taxonomy): domain Eukaryota; kingdom Viridiplantae; phylum Streptophyta; class Magnoliopsida; order Poales; family Poaceae; genus Puccinellia; species Puccinellia tenuiflora. The sequence continues at coordinate 651,951 of QRDG01001541.1, read as the reverse complement.
GAAGAAATGTTTTACAAAAACTTGCATCTATGCCTATGAATTATGGTCATGGTAGTAGCTAGTGCATGAAACACCTTATCTCTATATATTCTGAACTTGCTGAATAACGCTGTTACTCACCCCTTCCCATTTGAACCCCTGCTTAGACTTTGGAAGCCATCGGAAGAGATGTCAGGTATCCATTACAACAAAGAGGAGGTCTTCCACAAGGAATCAAGTCGACCTGGTGGAGCTTGAAGGAGTTGACCGCTACTTCACCAACGGAAGAATGACGACAACCATGGCAATGGAGGGGCAATGATAGCAGTGTCAATGGCATACACAAAGACCACACTGCTAATGGAGGAGACAACATCTATTGGAAGGACGAGTACATTCCTGGATAAAGATATTCCAAATGGAATAGATTAGGGTTGTGACAACAGCCGTAGTGGATTAGGAGTAGAGCTAGAGTTAATCTCCAGCTTAGTGTTGCGAATTGGATCTTTTCTGGATTTCATTTGTATGAGACTTGCTTTTATATAAGGGAGGTTCTCGAGATTTTGTATTGAATATTGTTGTAATCCTATAGTGTTACCTTGGACCTGCTATGTTTCTATTGTACTACTCTGAGGGATGTAATATTTACAGATAAGTCCTTCTATGAGTGTTATGTCAACGACTTGCGTACTATAACATGCAGTGGTGTGCTGGGTCACCGCAGATGGTATCAGAGCAAAAGTGAGCTTAGGTTTAAAACCCTTTTAGGAGACTTGTAGGTTGGTAAAGACTATAGGAAGTTATTTTATCTAAAGTATATCTTTCTATAACTTATGGTGGTTATTCACATGAGAATAATAACATCATACTTATATAGAGTATTCTTATCTATTCTTTTATAGGTATAGTACTTATGTATCTTGTATCTTTCTAAAACTTGTATACCATTTGAGAAATTACCCTATACAATAGCTATACCAAAGAGTGTTATATCCCAAGTCGGTGATATCTATGTGGTATCATTGATAACAACATCCTATGAAGTAGATCCCTATCATGAGGTGATGATGGAGGAAGAAGAGAAGAGGATGATAATGGTGAGTTGGATATACTAAGCCATGAAAGTTATGGTAAGTATGCCAACTCAATAGGGGTTCATGACCGAAGAGGATTGTCATGCAATGAGAGACCATTTCATGGAGGTTATGGAGCAGTACACGTGTCCAAAAGTGAAGTATTATGGTATTCATGTATACCCATAGTACCTACACGAGTGATCGTGAGTTATCACGTGAGGTTACACTTGAAGATACGAAGGAGTATGGAAGTACGCCAAGATATGAAGACGAAGTTCAATGCCAAGAAGACTTAGTTCCTTTTGAACTGAGATGGAGATAGGTATTCTTAGACACTAGGTCAGAGTTACTCAATTGCGAATGGTCAATTGTGGTAAATACTCATAAAAGACATACTTTGAGTGAAGGATAAACCTGTCCCATAAGACAGTGAGGCAAGAGTTGTTATATAGAATAGGTCTATAAGGTAATATATATATATACCTAACTTTTAGTGTATAGCATCTAAGCCTAGGTACTTGAGATGTTTTTACTCAAAGTACTACTTATTTTATGGGCTTATGTTGCATGAGTGATATATAACTGTATTTGGGATTTATTGGATTTTTTGATTGACTAGATCTGGGCATGAAGTTTGAACTTTATGTGCAAATTCATGTTGCAACATTTTGTTCTTTCTTGATGTTACTGGTCTAGAGGGTACATAGGTTAGTATGAGAGCGTTCTGAGTGATTAGATTTAAGGCAGCAATGGAAGCTCATGAAGAGAAGGTAGTCAAGAAGACAAAAGTCAATGAAGCTACTAACGGGTATAGACCATTTTTCACGTCATATTAGGATTTGGAGACATATTTTACTAGTATAAGGAAGGATGGAGGAATGGAGTAAATCAGACAAAGAATGTCGCATCAAGGGGGAAGAAGATATACCAAAGGTGATGCAAGGAAAGCTACATTACAAGACATAACCAAGAAGGAAGGTTATGTATTTTTGCATATCCAGTCACGAAGTCTTTTCATGGAAGTTCAAATTCAAGGATGAAGAAGGACAATATGCAAAATATATATGGATTTGTCATAACTTGGTGGAAGAGGTTATTGATGGAGCAATAAGGAGATATTGATACTATTTGGATCGAGTTCGAGAAGAAGTTTAGAAACACTTATGTGTCTATGAGTATCATAAGGTTGGAGATAAAGGAGTATGAAGGTTGGAAGAACATGGATATTTTCAGTTCTTAAAAAAAAGGGAAGTTGATCATCTATTCTGAGGCATTACTAGAAACAGAAGCGTAGGAATTACCCACCAAACAAGAGTGCGTGACTAGAGATCGGACATCTACAAGGAGATAACTTCGTGTTGGATACAGACACATTCTACAAGAAAGAGTTAATGAGAAAGACATCCGACAATTGATGATAAGTTAATAAGAGATAAGGGAAGTGAATTATTTGGATGGAGGAACGTTGATATTCTAGGAATGACATACCAATCATGTCAAGAAGTGAATTTACAAAATTCAATGTTGAAGAGAACATCAGGACCATGGGAGAAGAGTCTATTTTGTCATGGATTGACGATAAGTCAAGAAGGTGGACCAATTTGGAAGAAGGTACTTCACACATATGATGCCGAGGTATCAAAGTCATAGTCTATATCGGGAGTAACTATGGAGAAAGTTGTATTATCAAGAGGATGGACATCTTAGAGCCAACCACTCGGATGGTGGACATACCATGTATTCTTCGGGAAACTATTGGAAACCTGATAATAGTTTCTCTTACCGAAGGACGATACAGGGGATTCACAATATGGTGGATATACGTACCACATGTTTTTCGTGAGACCCTTAGGCAGGTATACTAGAAGTTGAGCAGTAAGGTGAGTTGGGAAGCTCGACTGAATGGAACTGATTGAATGAAGTTTGACTGACAGAAAGTCAGAACGGAGGATGACTTAGAAAACTCCAAGGGGGAGAGTGAACAAGTGTACTGGATAGTACTTGGATTAAGGCAACACAAAGTTTGGAAGAAATATTTGAACTGAGATAGTGTTGACCTGATTATCAGTGCTCTACAAGTCTCCGAAAGAGATTAGCATTGTCAGAAATCTTTACCATATTCTGAAGTAAAAGAGGCAGATGAGATTTGGAGGTTGAAAATCGCAAGGAATCCTGTGGTCATAGGAGCTATGACTAGAGGATCTAAATGAGATGGAATAAAAGGAACTAAAATTCAAGGATAAGAAAGTATACCGTATCAATACCAGGATACGAGGAGATTGACATCAAAAGGGTTGTTCACCCTGATTACAAGTGACAGGAGGACTACCTCTAAGATAGAGTATTCATGGTTGGATGGAGTACGTGTGTCTAATCCATTCGGAGGAGCAAACCACTTAGGAAGAATTGTGTTCCATATAGCCAGTAAGGACAGTTATCTAAGAGGTTCTGGAGCTTAGGCGATGAGCTTACCATTAGAAGTAAAGTCCCTTTAGTATCCTGATTATAAGGAAGTGTACCAACGATCATATCTGAAGATCTTATAAGGATGTAGAAGAGGATCTTCCACGGAGGGCTATAAAGTCAAGGTAATGCAAGGAGTCTGAATTGGATGATTGTGAGACATGAAGGAGTAGTAAGATCATTGGAATTTATCAAATAATCGATGAAAGTCGACAGATGAATAGTATGGATCAGTGGAGGATACACAGAAGTATGTTGGACAAGGGATCACCTAGATCTACGTCCACTTCAGCAAGGAATTTGAGAGAATCAAAATCTGCAGAAGTTCATTCTACTTATCTCTACGTGAGAGGAGTTGAAACTTCGGGACGAAGTTTAGTTTAAGGGGGAGAGGATGTAATACCCCGTAGTTTAGAGAGTCGAAAGGGTAGAAATAGAATATGTGCATTCCCATAGCATGCATCTAAAAATGCGGGTAAATTTCGCGCTTTTAAAATAGAAGAGATAAGTGATCGATGTTTCACTCGACTCGATGAGTTAGGTTTAGATCATCATGTCAAGTACGATAAACTTCGAGATGATCTTTATACCCAATTAAATTGAAACATCAAGAATAAGAAAATAGTCAGTTATTGCTCAACAGACTAGTTGGTCAAATTAATCGATTGTCGAGGTACTAGCAAATCGAACATGACTTTTCCTAATTCTCGACACTTTTTATCACAATTCTATAAAGACAATATATCCATCCCAATTGAATACAAAACACATATCAATTCATCATTCCATATACATGATCATATACAAATTTCTCATCTCATACATATATTATCTCGTCTCATCAAACATCAACATTCATCCATGATGTCACAAGTATCTTTACACTACCATATCATTAATTCATACACACATCATCTCAAATCAATCTCACAAATCCCTTTACATAAACACTCAGAATCATAATGTCCAAAGTCCACTGAAATACAAATATGATCTTATACAAATCTTACAAATTCCCCAAATTGAAAGAATAATTATTACTACATTTACAGAATATGTACTTATCTCAAATAAAAGAAAAGAACTTGCAAAAGCATAAAAGAAAATCCTATAACTAAATCTTTAACTAGATCTTATTTTGATCTTCTCAACTTATCTTGGTCTTCTTATCTACCAATCTTTTCAAATCCTTTCGTGCAAAACAAAACAAAACAAGATAGAAAAGAAGAAAGAAAGAAAGAAAGCAGGAATCTGTTCTTATCAACTTCTCTAGAAAGTGTGTGACATTCAAAGGTTTTGTTCTATGTTAAAAGAAGTTTGGCAGCAAGACTGGCCACCTTGTTAACAAACTCATTTTTCATACATGAAGCAATTGAAAATCATCTAAAAATAAATAAGGACAAAAGAAAGGTTTCTGTTAATTAAAATGTTTACCTTCACCACAAGGGTGAGGCAATTTGATATTGGAACTCAATTATTAAACATTAAGAACTTGTCTTAACATCCAAATATCGACTAGAGGGATCAATGTCAGTTCAAAGGCAACATTGGATCATGGATCATCTTGGAGTATTTGGATCAACTTAAGTCAAATAGTCAACATGGACAAAAGGCAACTTTGATCCATACAAGAGAAGGGACAAGAGGCAATATTGATCCATCTAAAAATATCTTCGGCAAGCTCCTATCAAGAAAAGCCCATATCTTAATATTTCTCCAATGGTATTAATTACCAAGGAAGAAAGAAACTCAAAGTATTAATTCCACACTTTTGAAAGTCCACTTGATCATCACCACCCATATGATTTCAAAGCCCACACTTTGCAAATTGTAAAGCCACATGACCGCCATCCATATTTACTTTTGCAAAGCCCACATAAGAGAGAAGCCAAACAAGCCTAAGCCTTAAAGTGGCAATCCTTCCAAAAAGTACCGCGAATTACGCTAATAAAAGAGGCGAATACAAATAAAGGTAGAACCTATCAAAAACTGAACAATCTGTATAGATCGAATTTTATGAGGCACTTACGTAGCTCTAATAAGAAAACTTAAACTAATGAAAGATAGATAAAAGTATCAGGCTTGCTGTCAAAACGTTCTAGAAAAAGATCACGTTCTGGGATTTTCCGAGATTTTTTGTAAAAGGCGCACAAAATCTGTTTCTGGACAACAAATCAACACCTCGCACTTTCAATGCATTAGAGGCTAATTCTTGGCACAAAAAACCAAAAGAAAAAGATACAATGAAGTTGCTACAGAGTCAACAACTTCATGACTCAATAACGCAAAATAAAAATTGAGTTGCCTCCGAACAAGCGCTTTTTTCACGCCTTTTAGTTAGGCGGAATGCCAAATATCAAGTCTTTTCAAAATCAAGATCATCGTCATCTTCTAAACCAATGCTAGCAAATTTATCATAAATGCATTGTATGCTACCAATGCAAGGCTGAGAATCTCCTTTTTCCTTCCTTTTTGGTTGGCTACTTTCATCAAATAGATTTTGAGGAGCGATCCAACCAAAATTGTCTTCCAAAGCATCGGCCATACCAAGCAATTTAAATGGTATAGGAATTTTTACCTCTTTCTCACCTTCAGTTTTACCAACATAATCATTGGTTTTGATATCCAAAGTCTTCAAGGTGTGCACAATATTAAGACCATATCCAAGCATCTTATAGTGAGCAAATATCTTCCTAGCTTCTTTAGCCACATCATTGAACTCCATAAGTAGAGTTTTTAACACAAAATCTTTATCCTCACCATCCTTCGTATCATCAAGTTTGAGAAACATTTGCTGCAATATAGGATTGAGGTTAACGAATCTTGCTTCCATCATTCCAACCAAAGAAGCTATAGCAGTTTCATAGGAATCGGAAAGTTCAACCAAAGGTTTTTCATTAAAATAACTTAAACCATTAACATGATTAAGAAATTCTTCAATATTACTCCTAGAAATTATTAGACCGTTCCCTATGCTAATATCTTTCATACCAAACTCAGGAGGAAACATACCTACTAAGCAAAAGATTAAAACTAAGCAAAACAAGAATAAAGACTACACTAATTTGGGGGGGGGGGGGTTAATTTTTTTAACAAGTAAATAAGCAAAACAAGAAATAAACTAAGCAAGACAAAAACAAAGTAAAGAGATTGAGAGTGTGAGACTCCCCTTGCTGCAGCTCCAAAGTCGTTGATGGAGTTGGGTGGTGCCCCAAGCGAAGGCGTGGATGTAGCAAGTAGCAGTTTTCCCTCAGTGAAGAACCAAGGTTTAATCGAACCAGTAGGACTTTGAAATCAACAACGAGGTGCACGTCAACGATCTCTGGCGCTTAATCGTCGACGAACATGGACCTACACACACTCAAACAAATACTTTGCCCCCAACAGCAGGAAAAAGGTTGTCAATCTTCCCGTTCTGCTGAAAACAAAACGGTTAAGCGTATAGTGTAGTGAATGAAAATATGAAAACGGACCAGCAAGCAAGTGAATATGAAAAGCAAGTAAACGGTGTTGTAATCAATGGAAAAAGATGGACCGGGGGCGGGTTCACTAGTGGTGTCTCTCCAATAAATAAAATATTCATATGATGGGTAAATAAATTAAGACTGGGCAATTGAAAAGATTATGACACAAACTTAATATAGCTATATCAAAGAGTTCATGGTAATATTCATGTAGCCATGACATCAATTTACAAAGACCGTTGAACCAACTGCATCTTTGTCTGAAAAGTCCACCGTGGGATCGCTATCCCACCTGTCACCCAACGGTATTAAGTTGCAAGCAACAGACAATTGCATTAAGAATAATGTATGAAGTAAGCAATATTTATAATCATGTAGATATAAACACCATTGTTTTACGCTTAGTCGCAACAACACACCCTCATCCATAGACGTTTTCCGTCACTCATGCCCAAGCACAAGAGGGGGCATGAACCAACTATCTAGCATAAATACTCTCTCTTGGAGATACACACAATCACTTGGCCAAAGAAACTATGCACATCGGAGAGTATGTAAGAATATAAATTAACATATAAGAACCATGCACAAACTGATCATAACTTTATAATCCATCAGATCCCAACAAACACATCATATAGCATTACAATAGTCGATCTTGATCATGTCAGGCAGCTCACAAGATCATAAACATGAAGCACAAGAGAGGGAGAGAGAGACAACCATCTAGCTACTGCCATGGACCCGTAGTCCAAGGTGGAACAATGTGGGGACCCCGGACTAGTTGTCCGAAATACCCTTGTGCCTACATCAGCGATCCCATGATCAGTGTGTCGCTGAGCACAATCAACTGGTAATCAAGAACATCCATAAATACCGAAGGAATATACTTACTTGATTGAAGTCATAATCTTCAATAGGTACTTGCAGCGGAAATCACCAAACAACGTGGAGCCCAAGTCATTCGCCTTAACCCTACAGGCATCTGACTGGGAAGCGCCCTAGTTCGCATTGACGTCAGTTCCGTCTCCTTCTTCAAGCTGCTCTTCTTTAAAATCTGGCTAAGACAATAGCCAGGGACGAAACCATTATGAGTACAATGGGAATTGTACTCGCAAACTACCCCCGAAAGAGCATGCACTACCCTTTTCTTTTTTTTGTTTATAGTTTGAGTAAAACTTTGTTTGCTTTGAAAACTCTAATCTTTATTGAAAAGAGAATGATAGACTTTTGTTCAATAAAACTTTGTCTGAAAACTCTATAACTTTGGTTGAAGTAAAATAAGAGAAACTTTATAACTTTTCATAAACCTTGTATATTTTTCAAAACATCTATAGCCTTTGTTAAAGAAAACGAAAAGAAGGCTTTAGATTCTTTTTTTTTTCCATAAAACTATCTTTGTAAAGAGTTTCCTTTTAAAACATTTTTCCTGAAAAATAGCTGTTTGTTAAAATAAGAAGTCCCTTTTTAAAAACGTTTTACCCGGAAAATCACCATTTTGCTTATTTATCCAAAACTCCTCCTTTTTCCCGACCATGTCTCATCATGGTCCAATTATTTCCAACAACTCATACCAGCACATTGGCATAGTTGCATAAAACATCCTTCACATCATTTTCTCTTTCAAATCTCAAACTTTTTTCCAAAACTTGCACATAGGCCTAGTACAGCCTCCCAACTGTCCATATCCGAGGACTCGGCTATTCGAATAGTTTTTACCCTCTGCAGAGGTAGCACGCTTTTCCCACACCCATCCGGTAGCTCATCGTGTCTGCCACGTCCCGCCATACAAGGTGTATGCGAAGTTGAACCACCGGCCATAGCCTTTCCTTTGCTCATGCTAGTATAGGACCCTGCCCTTACGATTTCACCATTCCTTCAACACCTAGTACAGGATCCTCCGTCGAGGAACCTAGATGTAAGGACTCGTAGTTTTGCCCGGCGACCCAAAGGTGGACCTTCAATCCCTCAATCCATCAGATTGCCGAGACCCAGGTCAGGGGTTAGAGTCGCCATGCTCATCCCCTCATGCATAACGGAGTCATCTCCGTCGATGAGGTATCCAGTACTAACACGAGCAAACTATATGACTACGCCCGTTCCCATATTTGGGTAGATGTGGTCGCACAGGTTATCGGCTGGTCGTCATGGTACTAAGACACAATGTGCATTTTTCATAAACATTACCGATCACCTCTTTTCCACTTCCATGCCGACCATTCGGCATTCCACATTCTTCCAAGTACTTTAAAAGGAGTTTTGGAATAAATCATATTTTCCATCCTATAGTTTTACATATCTACTCTTGGCAAAATAGTTTTTCATATCTTTGTAAAAAGGTTTTTAAAATCATCGCTACTTTTGAATACTTCAGGTGATCAAATAGATGAATATAAATGCAAGCTCAGTGAAGTAGCTTGCCTGTTTCCAGCGTAATGTCTCTGGACTTGATACTCTTGATCAAAGAAATAAACTCTGATTGCTTGCCAATAAATCCTTCCCACGGTTTACTCCGATAGCGTTGGTATCTAACGTCGTAAAAAGGAAAGATCACAATCAACATACAGTAGAGCACTCCAACAACAATCATCAAACAATTACTAACAAACAACAATCATGATGGAAAACCATTAGCTAACAAACAAGTTTGGCAGTCACCTCACTACTCATGTTTAAAAGTTATGATTAAAGTTGTGATTAAGCATCTTTATTTAAATAGGAAATACTTCAGACAAAAGTTAAGCTATCAAATAATCTCTATAATTTCAAGTATTCTACCAAGCTAATGTAGAGGCATTAACAAGATACTCAGGCTAGGACTCAACTTACATACAACCAAGTTTAACAAGCAAGACAGTTATATTAAGCACACAAGGTGATCTAATAATCAAAATAGACAAGCAATATATACCATTTCTAAATTACTCAATCAAGCATCACAACAACTCTGAAGCATCACACATTAGCTACTACACACACAAGGCAACCAAATTTGAATTCAATTTGATTTAATTACCCATTACTTAGTGGTGTCACAAATATGGCAGAAACTAGGGTTTCATGTTTAATTGCATAACTTGAGTTCTGTTGGGCACAAAAATATGAACTAAAATTCTGTGGATAGCTACTGATTTATAGGAAACAACCCAATTGGATTTATTTCAATTTGAGTTATTAAACTCCCTGTATAAATGTTTTAATCCAGAATGTTGGTTTTCTTGTTTTTGCTACAACTCAAGTTAATTGTATTCAAAATTTAAATCCTTTAGGGGTAACTAGTATTGCTTAAGTGTGAGCTAACAAAATTGGTTTGACCTCATTTGGATTAGTAGAGTATCAGAAACAAACAAGTTTATGTTTTATACTTCTGTGGCATTTTGATTATCATTATTTATTTAATAACCAAAATGGGGTGAAACCACTTTAGTTAGTTAGATAATTTCATAAGCTTTCCAGAACATTTTCATTTGCTATTTTTAGATTCCTAGATCTCAAGATATTAGTTTTCAAAGTCTTGATCAATTTTTCTGACAGAAAATTCACCCTTTTAAGCTTAACAACTAGCACACTTGTCATTTTATTTTGATTAGGGAAATGTCCAACATGATCATGGCCTGCATCTATGTGAAGGTGGCATGCTATACTATTTAAGATATATTTTTTTGCTATCTTTAGGCCTCTGGTTAATAGTGATTTGCATGGGAAAGGGGCTATCTTCTATTATTTCATGTGCTAAGCTAATCTGATTAGCTATCTTTCTCGATTATAAACTTCTACACTAGATTTTATTTTGGGGTTCACAATACTTGTTCATGGTAGTAAACTAACTATACAAACATGACATGCCAATACAAACATCTAAATAAATCTAGATTAATTGCTAAGATCAGATCAAAAACCTAAGCAGTAATCTGTTTTCAGAAGTTTCTGAAAACAGACAGAACATAGCTACTTTGCCTCAAGTTTCCATTGAGCTAAACTAACTATTTTGGAAATATAAAAGTTGCATCTGAATCTATGTAACTTGCTCTTTCTAACCATGCAAAGATTTCAAATTTTGGTGGGGCATATTTCTCAGAATTTGCATGCAAAGTTAGCTACTCTAAACAGATTTCAGACTTAGCAGTTTTCTCCAGATTTCGAAATCTGGGCGGGAGTGCTCTGTGGCCGTTGATCCAGGGATCGACGGCTCACAGCCGTCCTCTTCCTCCCGACAGACAGAGAACAGGAGAGAGAGAGGGAGGCAAGGAGAAGCTACCTGCCGGCGGCGGTCGTCGGCGGCGAGGGTGCAGGGCGGTGGAGGAGGTCGGGGGCTGCGTCTGGGCACCGGCGGCGTGGCCGGAGATGACCCACAGCGGCGGCACGGCTTGGCTGCCGAGTGGCTCGAGATGGAGCTCATCGAGCTCCTCTCCGGTGGCTTCTAGGTGAAGGAGGAGTGGTGTGGTGGTCGTGTGGTGAAGTGTGGAGGCCTTGGGGGTGCTTTTATAGCTCGGGGCGAGCTCGGGCAGAGGGGGGGCACGGGCGGCCTTGCCATGCCGCGTGCGGCACGGGAGCACGCGGGGGCGGCGACGTGCGGCGGGGAAAAGGCAAGGGGCCGTGTCGGGGGGTGCAAGGGAGCGTGCGGGCGTGCTGCTGGCGGTCGGGCGCGACTCGGGAGGGTGCTGGTCGGCCGGCATGATGCAGAGCTTGTGGTGCACAGCAACTGCTCGACAGAATGTCGGCCGGCAGTGCACCGACGATTACGGGCAGGGAGAGGGGCCTGGAGCAAGGAGCTCGAGTTGGGGAGCATCTAGGGAGCAAGGGGAAGCTCCAGGACGTGGTGGCTCTCAGGTTTGCTGCTGGTTGAGACAAGGTGGGCATGGTGGATGGCATGCCATGCCATTGCTACTTATGCTAGGTGTTTAGGGCATGGAGTGGCTAGGGTTCTGTCCAGCAAGTGTGGGGGGGTGCTGGTACATGTGCGGGACAAGGAGGGAACAAGCCTAGGGCTGGTTTGGGGCTACCATTGGAATATAGGGTGGAGGCACCATTTTGCACTATTTGCCACTATTTGCAATTTAATGGCAAAAGAAAATAGAGAATGCAAGTGTGCAAATGCTGTGGGAATTAAGAATAAGTGTTTGGAATTTTTGGTGCGATGATGGAATTTATTTGATAGGTGCATCATAGCACATTTTGTGATTTGGTAAAATTAAAGAAAGTAATAGAATTTTAGACTTAAGATTTTTGGAAATATATTTTGAGAGGGAAAAGGGTAGGACTAACATTGAGAGTGATTAAATGTCACTCTACTGAATTTTTATTTGGAAGAAACTTAATTTCTCACTTGGAGAAATTTGTTTGTCACTTGTCACATGATCTTATGTGTTGATGTTTTCATTTTGTTTCTTTTCCTTCCTTCATAATTTTATTTAGCAAACATCCACATCAAGCAACAAAACACAACAATATTCACATCACAACCATGACCACACAATTCAAACAACATGAATTAATCTCACCACCAATTCCATAATTCACAATACTATAAAAAAATGATCACACTCAATTATGACAAGATGAGGTTTAAGAATATCTCAACTCATAATTTAATTGTTTTCAAAAAGGTTTGCGAAAGGAAATATGTGGGGTAATATATTTCCCACTAGAGTCGTTTTCAAATGGAGTGGAAATCAGGGTTTATAAAATGGGAGTTGCATATACATGCAAAATATCATGGTTAGCTTTAGATAGGAGATAACATATAGATCTCCATATTTTTTTTGGGAACACGTAATTTTGGAAATACTTTTACTTTCTCAACTAAAAGGTATTGTATTTGTTGCTGAAATCAATCATCATTAAAATAGACTTTGGCCAAAATAAGATTGGAAAAGATATATGGAATCTACTATGAGCACCAAGTTTAATATATTTTACTTGGGCTGGATTCTTGGATTAATATTTACTAGTCAAACAACATAAACAACAAGTCACACAAGGTCAAACAGAACAATATAACGGAAAACACAATCAATAGTGAAGTAATTTCAAAAAGTTTTTGTTGGTTCTGAATTTTGGGTCTTGTTAATTCTTATTATAAATTTGGGATGTTACAAATCCTTCCCCCCTTAAAATAAATCTCGTCCGAGATTTGCCCGGGGTACAGGGGAGTACGAGGGCACGGGTTTTGGGATGGCTATACTTCCGAGGTCGTTACTTCTTCAGCGAGGTCACCAGATGAGATATTGACAAATTGATGTTGCGAGGTCGTTCCTTGTCGTTAATTTTACTCTGATGGGTTTAGATCCTGGATGATAGGGTTGACTTGACGATCGATGCTGATGGATAGTCTTGGTTAGCTGTTTCCAGTTTCTACGAGGCTGAGGCGCAAGGAACTAATTATTACCACGTTCTTGTATACCTATTGCAGGTCTTCCCCCCTTAAAAGGGGTTTTTAATCGGTCTTGCTGAAGTTGACTTGGAGGCACTGCTCTTCTTGACGATCTTCGTCTCGGTTGTCGCTCCTTGGTGCTTGGGGTCGGTGCAGATATCACTTCGTACTATTTTCTCCTTATGAGGGTCGCAGATGGGGACGCGTGGTTTTCAGGATGCGTCGAGTCTGCGTACTCAACTCTCTCTGGTTTCTAATTAGAAAAAGGATGTTATAAACGTCTAGGTTCGTCTGGACTTGGTTGGCGGGTGATGTTGTCCACAGCAGGTGCTTATGTCGTTTGATTCTTCTGGGTATTCCATTGGTTATTTGTCTTCATGCTTGTCCTTCTTTAGCTGAGCAAAAGGAGGAACTTCATTGCTGACTTCCTTGGTTCTTGAGCTTCATGAAGCGTTGGTAAGAATCTTAAGAAGTACGGTCTAGATTATCGAGCTTTCAGAGGAATCTAAAAGTCAGTACAAGGACCCTAAAGGTAAGTGGTTTGGTCTGCTGTTTAGCAAGGGTACGAGGGTCGCATTCTCGGTTAACCTTAAAAAGTTAGAGAAAGGGCTTCATGTCAACAGTCGTTGCTCGTGCTTTCTTGAGTCCTCCTTCGGTGTGATTGGTCGAGGAAAGTTGAAAAGGATGATTGCTAGATAGGTAACGTTGACGATGGTTGCTTCCTGGTTCAATTCCGCACAGATGGTCTCCAGTGTTGATCGACTTCGGCCTTGATGATGGCGATCTTCTCAGTACCAACTATATGTGATTCTTTCTACATTACCTCTCTTTTTGTCAAAACTTGTGGTTAGATAAGGCCAGTTAGTATAGCCACAAACTGGGGTTAGACGTTACTCTAGAATTTGGTAAGTGGGCTCAAAAGTCACGGCTTAATGGACTTTAGAAAAAGGTTAGTGAAGAATCTTCACACCGTTTGTTTCCCAAACAGGTACCTTTGTCTTTCTTGTTTTGATTAGTTGAGCCGGGTTGAACTAGGATTGTTGTTCGGCAGATGACGTCGATGGCGTCCTTTCTCCTGGGGTAACTTCATGTTGACGATCTTTAAGTTGGTTTCCTTCGGGTTTGTTGGTGGCGATCTCCCTTGGATGAGTCTTGTGCTTGAGGCTTCATATAATCTTCAGAAAATCAGCGGCAGGCTAGGGTTCTCATCCATCTTTCCCAAGTTTGCGGTGATAGGTAGGAGTTAGTTTTATTTCACGGGACAAATTTGGGTGGGTCAAACCTAGCAAGGCTAGCGCAAGAGATTAAGGTGCTACTAACTGCTCGTCAAGCGGGTAGGTACGTGATCCTCTTTGAAACCCATCATTACCGTCGGTCTCTGAGCTCGAATCTTCATAGAAACTCTTATGCACTCCTTGAGTTCCTCTAGTTACCAATTCTAAATGAGTCTCCTTATGTCCTTGTTTCATGTCAAGGTTTGTGGTCCTAGAAGATTAGTTGGTACTATCATGGGCTGGAGTCAGTTGTTAACCTAAAGTTAGATACGATAAGTTAGTGTGGTATCCTTGTAATCTCACAAGTAAATTTTGCGAAGTGAGCCTCGCGTCTTCACGAGGTTGGTGTACAATTGTAGTTTCCTTCAAGATCTTGACGCACTTGCTCCAGATGGTGCATGAAGTCCAGTGTCTGACTCGTCGGTTAGGTGACCAAAATCTCCGGCTATTTGGCTAAGGATCGGGGGTCTTTTGTATCTTGCGGAACGGTCAGATCTTGAGATGAGAGGGAAAATTAGTTTAGAAAGATTTTCCTTGGCGGGTTTACATCCGCAACAAGGTACAACTATGGCAAAGAGTTAAAAATTGTTCTTCTTTTTTTTTTCTTTTTTTGTTAGGTGGCAAAAGGGAAACTAAACTTTCCTTTTTATCAAAACTCCTTTTCCATCTCACAAACAACACACAAGCAGAGTTCACACAAGCAAGGTGCACACAAGGTACGTCTAGTACCAACGGACGTCTAATACTCGTGGTAGCCGGGGTAACCAAGGTTCCTATCATAAGTTTTTCCTAGGGGTCTTTGTCGAACATTGTTGGTGAAGTCTTCATTTTATCGCCTTAGTCTTCCACTGGAGAAATTGAGGTCGTCGAGGTTGCAACTTGATTAGAATTGTTGATGTTGAGCTGAGGTCTTCGGAGGTCTCTTGCTTTGTTGACATCGACGATCTTGGTATTTGTAAATCAACCACCCTGAGGTTGAATGTTGAGTATTTGTGATGGAAGCTTCTTCTTGTGGGTGCTAACTAATTAGGTCTCACTTGGGTTCATCGTCAAGTATACTCTTGGTTTTGAACGGGTAAGATATAACAGAAGAATGCCTTTGAAAATCTTAAAATAGAGGGGTAAGACATTGAAATATTTGAGGAGATAAGAAGAGCGAAGCCATTTTAGGACTTCTCTAGATAAAAATATATTTTGGTAGTAATATACTTTTGACAAAAATATTTGCTTTCCTAACTAACGTCCATGCTAACTAAGGTCTCCTACAGTCAGGATTGCTCTGATACCAAGTCTGTGGGGACCCCGGACTAGTTGTCCGAAATACCCTTGTGCCTACATCAGCGATCCCATGATCAGTGTGTCGCTGAGCACAATCAAGCTGGTAATCAAGAACATCCATAAATACCGAAGGAATATACTTACCTGATTGAAGTCATAATCTTCAATAGGTACTTGCAGCGGAAATCACCAAACAACGTGGAGCCCAAGTCATTCGCCTTAACCCTACAGGCAACTGACTGGGAAGCGCCCTAGTTCGCATTGACGTCAGTTCCGTCTCCTTCTTCAAGCTGCTCTTCTTAAAATCTGGCTAAGACAATAGCCAGGGACGAAACCATTATGAGTACAATGGGAATTGTACTCGCAAACTACCCCCGAAAGAGCATGCACTACCCTTTTCTTTTTTTTGTTTATAGTTTGAGTAAAACTTTGTTTGCTTTGAAAACTCTAATCTTTATTGAAAAGAGAATGATAGACTTTTGTTCAATAAAACTTTGTCTGAAAACTCTATAACTTTGGTTGAAGTAAAATAAGAGAAACTTTATAACTTTTCATAAACCTTGTATATTTTTCAAAATATCTATAGCCTTTGTTAAAGAAAATGAAAAGAAGGCTTTAGATTCTTTTTTTTTCCATAAAACTGTCTTTGTAAAGAGTTTCCTTTTAAAACATTTTTCCTGAAAAATAGCTGTTTGTTAAAATAAGAAGTCCCTTTTTAAAAACGTTTTACCCGGAAAATCACCATTTTGCTTATTTATCCAAAACTCCTCCTTTTTCCCGACCATGTCTCATCATGGTCCAATTATTTCCAACAACTCATACCAGCACATTGGCATAGTTGCATAAAACATCCTTCACATCATTTTCTCTTTCAATCTCAAACTTTTTTCCAAAACTTGCACATAGGCCTAGTACAGCCTCCCAACTGTCCATATCCGAGGACTCGGCTATTCGAATAGTTTTTACCCTCTGCAGAGGTAGCACGCTTTTCCCACACCCATCCGGTAGCTCATCGTGTCTGCCACGTCCCGCCATACAAGGTGTATGCGAAGTTGAGCCACCGGCCATAGCCTTTCCTTTGCTCATGCTAGTATAGGACCCTGCCCTTACGATTTCACCATTCCTTCAACACCTAGTACAGGATCCTCCGTCGAGGAACCTAGATGTAAGGACTCGTAGTTTTGCCCTGGCGACCCAAAGGTGGACCTTCAATCCCTCAATCCATCAGATTGCCGAGACCCGGGTCAGGGGTTAGAGTCGCCATGCTCATCCCCTCATGCATAACGGAGTCGTCTCCGTCGATGAGGTATCCAGTACTAACACGAGCAAACTATATGACTACGCCCGTTCCCATATTTGGGTAGATGTGGTCGCACAGGTTATCGGCTGGTCGTCATAGTACTAAGACACAATGTGCATTTTTCATAAACATTACCGATCACCTCTTTTCCACTTCCATGCCGACCATTCGGCATTCCACATTCTTCCAAGTACTTTAAAAAGGAGTTTTGGAATAAATCATATTTTTCCATCCTATAGTTATACATATCTACTCTTGGCAAAATAGTTTTTCATATCTTTGTAAAAAGGTTTTTAAAATCATCGCTACTTTTGAATACTTCAGGTGATCAAATAGATGAATATAAATGCAAGCTCAGTGAAGTAGCTTGCCTGTTTCCAGCGTAATGTCTCTGGACTTGATACTCTTGATCAAAGAAATAAACTCTGATTGCTTGCCAATAAATCCTTCCCACGGTTTACTCCGATAGCGTTGGTATCTAACGTCGTAAAAAGGAAAGATCACAATCAATCATACAGTAGAGCACTCCAACAACAATCATCAAACAATTACTAACAAACAACAATCATGATGGAAAACCATTAGCTAACAAACAAGTTTGGCAGTCACCTCACTACTCATGTTTATAAAAATATGGTTAAAGTTGTGATTAAGCATCTTTATTTAAACAGGAAATACTTCAGACAAAAGTTAATCCACCAATTACTTTCTTTAATTCTAAATATCTTACCAAGCTATGGTAGAGATATTGCTAGATACTCAAGCTAGTACTCAACTTAAGACAACCAAGTTTAACAAGCAAAGCAATTATATTAATCACACAAAGTAATCTAATCATCAAAATAAACAAGCAGTATATACCATTTCTAAATTACTCAACCAAGCATCACAACAACTATCAAGCATCACACATAGCTACTACACTCACAAAGCCACACAATTTGAATTCAATTTGATTTAATTACCCATTATTCAAATGTGTCACAATTATGGCAGAAACAAGGGTTTCATGTTTAATTACATAACTTTTGTTCTGTTGGTCACAAAAATGTGAACTAAAATTCTGTGGATAGCTACTGATGTGTAGAAGCTAACCCAATTGGATTTAATTCAATTTGAGTTATTAAACTCCCTGTATAAATGTTTTAATCCAGAAAGTCAATTTCCTAGTTTTTGCTACAACTCAATTTAATTGTATAAAAAAAATTAAATCCTTTTAGGGGTAACTAGTATTGCTTAAATGTGATCTAACAAAATTGGTTTGACCTCATTTGGATTAGTAGAGCATCAGAAACAAACAAGTTTAGGTTTTATACCTTCTGTGGCATTTTGGATATCATTATTTATTTATTAATCTAAATGGGGTGAAACCACTTTAGTGAGTTAGATATTTTCATAAGCTTTCCAGAACATTTTCATTTGTTATTTTTAGATTCATAGATCTCAAGATATTGAATTTCAAAGTTCTAATCAAATTTCTGACAGAGAAATCTACCCATTTTAAGTTTATCAATTAGCACATTTGTCATCTTCATTTTAAATCAGTGAATTACCCTACATGATCATGGCTTGAATCTCTGTGAAGATGGCATATTATACTAGCTACATCATTTTAGTTTGCTATTTTTAGGCCTCTGGTTAATTACTGATTTGCATGGGAAAAGGGCTATGTTCTGTTATTTCATGTGCTAAGCTAAACTGGTTAGCTATCTTTTTCATTTTAAAACTTCTACACAGATTTTATTTTGGGGTTCTCAAATCTTGTTCATGGTAGTACACTAACTATACAAACATGACATGCCAATACAAACATCTAAATAAATCTAGATTAATTGCTAAGATCAGATCAAAAACCTAAGCAGTAATCTGTTTTCAGAAGTTTCTGAAAACAGACAGAACATAGCTACTTTGCCTCAAGTTTCCATTGAGCTAAACTAACTATTTTGGAAATATAAACGTTGCATCTGAATCTATGTAACTTGCTCTTTCTAACCATGCAAAGATTTCAAATTTTGGTGGGGCATATTTCTCAGAATTTGCATGCAAAGTTAGCTACTCTAAACAGATTTCAGACTTAGCAGTTTTCTCCAGATTCGAAATCTGGGCGGGAGTGCTCTGTGGCCGTTGATCCAGGGATCGACGGCTCACAGCCGTCCTCTTCCTCCCGACGGACAGAGAACAGGAAAGAGAGAGGGAGGCAAGGAGAAGCTACCTGCCGGCGGCGGTCGTCGGCGGCGAGGGTGCAGGGCGGTGGAGGAGGTCGGGGGCTGCGTCTGGGCACCGGCGGCGTGGCCGGAGATGACCCACAGCGGCGGCACGGCTTGGCTGCCGAGTGGCTCGAGATGGAGCTCATCGAGCTCCTCTCCGGTGGCTTCTAGGTGAAGGAGGAGTGGTGCGGTGGTCGTGTGGTGAAGTGTGGAGGCCTTGGGGGTGCTTTTATAGCTCGGGGCGAGCTCGGGCAGAGGGGGGGCACGGCGCCTTGCATGCCGCGTGCGGCACGGGAGCACGCGGGGGCGGCGACGTGCGGCGGGGAAAAGGCAAGGGGCCGTGTCGGGGGGTGCAAGGGAGCGTGCGGGCGTGCTGCTGGCGGTCGGGCGCGACTCGGGAGGGTGCTGGTCGGCCGGCATGATGCAGAGCTTGTGGTGCACAGCAACTGCTCGACAGAATGTCGGCCGGCAGTGCACCGACGATTACGGGCAGGGAGAGGGGCCTGGAGCAAGGAGCTCGAGTTGGGGAGCATCTAGGGAGCAAGGGGAAGCTCCAGGACGTGGTGGCTCTCAGGTTTGCTGCTGGTTGAGACAAGGTGGGCATGGTGGATGGCTATGCCATGCCATTGCTACTTATGCTAGGTGTTTAGGGCATGGAGTGGCTAGGGTTCTGTCCAGCAAGTGTGGGGGGGTGCTGGTACATGTGCGGGACAAGGAGGGAACAAGCCTAGGGCTGGTTTGGGGCTACCATTGGAATATAGGGTGGAGGCACCATTTTGCACTATTTGCCACTATTTGCAATTTAATGGCAAAAGAAAATAGAGATGCAAGTGTGCAAATGCTGTGGGAATTAAGAATAAGTGTTTGGAATTTTTGGTGCGATGATGGAATTTATTTGATAGGTGCATCATAGCACATTTTGTGATTTGGTAAAAATTAAAGAAAGTAATAGAATTTTAGACTTAAGATTTTTGGAAATATATTTTGAGAGGGAAAAGGGTAGGAATAACATTGAGAGTGATTAAATGTCACTCTACTGAATTTTGGTTTAAAAGAAACTTAATTTCTCACTTGGAGAAATTTGTTTGTCACTTGTCACATGATCTTATGTGTTGATGTTTTCATTTTGTTTCTTTTCCTTCCTTCATAATTTTATTTAGCAAACATCCACATCAAGCAACAAAACACAACAATATTCACATCACAACCATGACCACACAATTCAAACAACATGAATTAATCTCACCACCAATTCCATAATTCACAATACTATAAAAAAATGATCACACTCAATTACGACAAGATGAGGTTTAAGAAATATCTCAACTCATAATTTAATTGTTTTCAAAAAGGTTTGCGAAAGGAAATATGTGGGGTAATATATTTCCCACTAGAGTCGTTTTCAAATGGAGTGGAAATCAGGGTTTATAAAATGGGAGTTGCATATACATGCAAAATATCATGGTTAGCTTTCGATAGGAGATAACATATAGATCTCCATATTTTTTTTGGGAACACGTAATTTTGGAAATACTTTTACTTTCTCAACTAAAAGGTATTGTATTTGTTGCTGAAATCAATCATCATTAAAATAGACTTTGGCCAAAATAAGATTGGAAAAGATATATGGAATCTACTATGAGCACCAAGTTTAATATATTTTACTTGGGCTGGATTCTTGGATTAATATTTACTAGTCAAACAACATAAACAACAAGTCACACAAGGTCAAACAGAACAATATAACGGAAAACACAATCAATAGTGAAGTAATTTCAAAAAGTTTTTGTTGGTTCTGAATTTTGGGTCTTGTTAATTCTTATTATAAATTTGGGATGTTACAAACAACTCACACATCATCCCGGCGGAAGGCATGGCGATGTAGAGCCCTCCGGGATCGATCTTCCCTCCGGCAGGGTGCCGAGATTGGCTTCAGAATCTCCCCGAATTAGGTTTCGAGGTGGCGGCGGCTTCAGGTGGAGTTCGTGCAAAATAATCACCGCCCCTATAAAATTAGGGCAAATAGGTATTTATGGGCGTCGAGGGGGGCCGAGGCGACCTCCAGGGGGCAGGGGCGGGTCCCACCCACGGGTCCCTATGGGGCCGCGACCAGGGGTCGCCCCTGGCCCCTGAGTGGCCCCCCAGGCTGCCCTCTGGTCGAAGTCTTCGTTTTGACGAATAAAAATTCTCCGTAAATTTTCGTGCAATTCCGGGAATATTTTCAGAAGTGGATTTTCTGAAATAGAAAACAGCAAAAACAGGGAACTGACACTGGGCATCTTGTCAATAGGTTAGTCCAATAAAATGCCTAAAAATAATATAATAAACCGGGACTAAAATATATTTCGAGACCGTTTAAAAGAAAGGTGTCCATGGGGGTGGAGTTTTTGCACCCGAGAGCATATGCTCCCAGTTTGTAAAATGCATTTTAAGAATAATTTAAAACTTCAAAAAAATCGTATAAAAAGTTTCGTGCGTACATCTTGACATTCTATATGCATATGAAGTCGTTTCGCTGAAAACCGACATTTTTGTGTTGTGTGTAAAAAGGACAAATTTTGATGTAAAAAAGCTTTTCACGAGACTTTTCTTTTGTATTTCTTACACATGACATAAAAGATATCGATTTTTCGCGAAACTTGACGTGCGCACAAAGAATGTTCAGATATGAGCCAAATTTTGTTCGAATTTTTTTAACAAACCAAAATGTTTTTTTCCGGTGGCAGGAGCATGTACTCCCATATTTCAAATCGTTTGTAAGTCGCTTTTTCACGGGGTGTGTGTATATCATAGTAGACCGAGAATTCCTTATGTCTCAGTCCACCAATATTTTTTTTTTCAAAATGGGGAGTTACCTGGTCTTTGCGTCGAAAAGATGCGTACGGCCTTAGTTTATTTCATTTATTCAACATAGACTGACAAAGAGTGTTACAACAGACGATCATATAAGTTGAATCAACCAAACAGTGACAAAGCATTAAAACTAGCACAATAGATAGACGAAACAACAAAGCCTTATTCCCCGGTCACGGCTATCATCAGCTCACCGGCCGACTCGAGTCGTCCGTCTTTCGCCAATCCATCTCCAACGTGTGGAACGAAGCGAAGGTCCTCGCCAGGCGTATCATCGATGTCACGACGATGTCAGACATCGTAACCACCCTACGCGCCATCAATTGGCACACTAATGAGAGTATTCCACTAGTGACATCAGCATTTGACCTCCCGAGCGGCCCTGCATGGAGTTGTGTATTCTTTTTTGGCTTTTTTTAGGCTTCTTGATGAGTGGTACAGATGTAGCATCTGAACTTGCACATACTCACACCACACTCACACCACATACACGGACCCCACTAAGCAAATTAGAGCTACTGACTATCCACATACACGCGCACTTTGAGCTGAAACTTTGCTGGCTTGTGTAGGCAATGGAGGTTCGATCAGGAGGTTACACTGGTATGTACCATCCTGTTGTTCGGCTTTGCTCTGTTCATTTAAACTTCTGTTCCCAAAATATTTCGAAGACTGATACTTCTGTATGTCTGTATATGACTCTCGACTGGGAAGAAATTTCAAGATTAAAAGTGGCAAGTAAATTGTTGTGTTGTTCTATTTTGAACAGACACGAAACCAAAGAGAAGATGCAGTCACTACTATATTTTGATCATATATATGGAGCCTTTCTGATGGCCAATACACTAATGATCTGCGATTGATAAACAAGAACAACTGAAGCAAAATTATTATGCTTGATATTTGAAAAATAAAAAATTGAAGGTTCATTTCTGCATTAGGTACTGATCAAGCACACAATGCGGGATTGCATAATCAAGTAATGCCAGCTATTAGTTTATGTCCTCAGGTATCCAGAGGTTCAAGAAATCGTTTCAAAAACAAAACAAAAATGCAAGAAAAACCTCAAGCGAGTACCAATACGTCTCCATTTTTTTGCAGGTTGGATTCTTGTTTGATTCTCACTTGTTGTCCGGCAGAGATACCAGCTAGATAGGCTTACTACTCATTTTGGGCAAAAAATGAACTAATGTTTCATAAACATATTGCAGGTGCCACCATTCACTGACAGCTCAAAGTACACATTGGATACAAAGTCTTAGGTCAAAGATAAGGTGAACAAATTGACACACACAGTTGCACCACATTAAAAGGTATACTGTCGCAACAGTGGAACATGGGGTTCCCCTGATGCGGTCAAAGTGGTTCGATCGCACATGGGTCCACCAAGGAGGCACTCAAGGCCAAGGCTCAAGACTGGCAGATGCCCCCCCCCCCCCATCTGCCCTCGGCGTCCCGACGCGTGCGACAACGACAACCAAGGCCAAGGACTCGGGGACCCTCCGGGGCCCCCCTCGACCCGGAAGCAGGCACGGAGGTCCCGGGGACCCGACGCCCGGTAGGAGGCCAGGCTCATTCCCGGGAATCAACCTCCACTGCGCGAAGAGGATAAGCTTGCCAGCTCTGGCTGGAAGCTCCTAGAAGACGTGGGCGCCAAGAAGATGGAGGCGCCAAAGGGGGGCAGAGGCAGAAAAGCTGTCAGCCTCTGTCCGCCCTCTCAGGAAAAGGTGGGCGGCCTCACCTGCCCCCTCTGAGAAGAATACTTGGACAAGAGGAAGCCACGTCGCCTCCTAAAGAGAACCCGGAGGGGTTTTCCCGCCAAAACCCCTCCGGCCCCAAGGGTGCACCTGTGGTATCCCCTTAGCCTATAAAAGGAGGACCGAGGCACCCAAAGGAGGAGGAACAAGTCCAGAAGTGAAGGAGGCTAGGCTAGGTAGCGCACAAGTCCCAGATTAGCTTAGGCGAGAGGTGATCTCCTCAGGGTCAGGATCTGCTCGTCTTCAAACTCTAGCCAACACCTCCCGGGTTCTCACCCGCAACCACCCTTGTAAAGCTACACCATGATACACCTCTCAATCCAGACATGCAGGAGTAGGGTTGTTAGCCTCGAGGCGACCCGAACCTGGGTAAACTCCTTGTGTCTCTGTGATGCTTTCTAGTACGTAGATCTCGAGCGCCGAGCGAAGCCCCCGGGTGGAAGAAGTTCTTCGGCCTCCTCTGCGCCCCATACCGAACCTAAAAAGGGGGTATCCTTTACTCCCGGTGTCCGTGATCCAAGACACGACATCTGGCACGCCAGGTAGGGGGCGCAAGTGCTGATCTCTTCTTCGTCGACTTCGAGTTCTTCGTCGGCGTCTTCCTCGAGTCCTTCGTCGGCGTCTTCCTCAAGTTCTTCATCAGCTTCGTGTTCTTCGTCGAGATCTGCGTCAAGTTCTTCGTCGACTATGGCGCCAAAGAAGAGGCCCGACGTCCAGACGTCAAAGGCGGCCTCCCCTGTGCGCTCTCTGGCTACCGGCGAGCGTCGCGCTGCTGCGGCAAACCGGGCTTCTCCTCCTCCACCTCCGGAGAAGGACGCTCTGGGCGGGGCAGGCGGCCCAACCCAGGGCGGTGAAGATGGTGGCGTGGAGAAGAGCATGGGCGGCAACACCAGCAAGGACTTCTCTGTTGGAGAAAAGAGCGAGGGTACCCGCACTGGCAAGGGTCAGCAGGGCACCAAGAGCAAGTCCTGCACTCTCCTCTCGGACGACGCGCAAGCCCGTGGCGACGTCCTCGTCACCGCCAAGGCTCTGATCCAGTTTCCACCCAGAACCGACAACCCGAAGGTCTACCAGGAGTGGCGGACCCGAGTGGAGGAACTCCTCCACTTCGCCGACGGCGGTCCCAGGTGTGAGCCCGTTCACGCCCCCACCGTCGACAGCCCCGGAGCCAAGGGAGCAGAGGCGCGAGAACCCCGGGACCCTCCCCGGGGAGATCGTCCAGGTGAAGCCGTGCCTACTCAAGCAAACCCTCCCACGGCGGGTCGGGTTAACCGCAACAGCGGCCCGGCCATCTCCGTTGGTTCATCCTCCACGCGCAATTTGGATCTGCGCAATGACCTCAACAACCGTCTCCACGAGGATGCACGCACCCGCATCGAGCATCGTCGAGAGCGTCATCGGCGGGAAGATCGGGACGACGATATCGCCGAGGGCTGCCTCGCCCTTTCTCCCGAGTTTCGGCAGGCCACCTGGCCCAAGAAGTTCAAGATCGACGTCCTCCGCTACGATGGCACCACCAACCCCCGGGATTTCCTGCAGCTGTACTCGCTGGCTGCAGTGGTTGCCGGGGCCGACGAAGTCATGATGGCCAATTGGTTCCCATTGGCCCTGAAGGGAGACGCTCAGTCATGGCTTCTCAACCTCCCCAAGTGCTCCATCCGATCCTGGCGGGCACTAAAGGAGGCGTTCCTGGGAGCTTTCCAGGGCGGCTACCAGCACCCGGGAGTTCCCAGCGACCTGCACGACTTCAAGCAGCTTCCGGGTGAAACTCTCCGCAAGTTCATCCAACGCTTTACCCAGAAGATGAACACCATCCCCAGCATCAAGCAGGAGCTGGTGATTCAGTCCTTCCACGCCAACGTCCGACACATCCGGATGCGCGCGAAGTTGAGCACTCACCGCATCAAGACTACCCGCGAGCTATGGAGCTCGCGGACCGCTGCGCCCGCGCAGAAGAGGGGGTCAGGGTCCCTGGGGAGGAGGAACCCGAGGACAAGGCCACCCCCGCCAAGAGCAAGAAGCGGGGCTCCGGTCCCGACAAGCGCGTCTTCATCAACGAGCCTCTCCCTAAGAAGGTGAAGCCAGCTTCAACCTCTGAGGGGGATGAAGATCCATGGTGCCATGTCCACCCCGACGGCAATCACCTGCTCAAGGACTGCCGTCAAGTGAACGGCCTCGCCGCACGCACGCAACGTCAAGGAGGCGGGACCGGCCCAGGCGCCTGCTTCAACTGCGGACTGCACTGACACTACTCACGGAACTGTCCCACAGGTCGCCAAGGCGGCAGCGGCCGGGGATGGGGGCGTGGTGGAGGACGCGAAAGCCGCGAAGGAGGGCGCGGTGGTCAAGGCGGAAGTGGGCCAAACAACGCAGAGTTCGCCGACAACGGGGACGCTCCGGCTCCTCAGGGCGGCGGCAACGGACAATTCCAAGAGGTCAACGGCGTCGTCGGGTGCATTCACGGGGGAGCCTCCCTGCCTCCCTCAAACAACGTCGGCAAGCGACTCGTCTGGGAGCTGAACGCGGTCGCCCTGGCGCCGTCGAAGCCCCTGGAGTGGTCTAACCAGGTCATCTCCTTCGACCCGGAAGATCACCCTGACAACACCGTCGGGGTAGGGACACTGCCCCTAGTCGTGTCACCCATCATCCACAACTTCAAGGTCACCAAGATGCTGGTCGACGGAGGCTCCAGCCTCAACCTGCTAACGGCAAAGGTACTGGCCACTTTGCAAATCCCTTTCTCCCGCCTGTAAGACACTGGCGTGTTCCAAGGCGTGAACGGGAACATCACATGGCCTTTGGGGAAGATCTCTCTTCCAGTCACGTTTGGTGGCCCCGAGAACTTCCGCACCGAGGAGATTGTCTTCGACATCGCCGACACTCCGCTCCCCTACAACGGCATACTCGGCCGACCCGCGCTGGCCAAGTTCATGGCCGTCTCCCATTTCGCCTACAACATGATGAAAATTCCGGCGGCTTGGGGGGTGATCAGGATCAAGGCCGACATCGACGACGCCATCTTTTGCGTCCAGAAACTGAACCAGACGGTGGCCGCAACGGCGGACACCCGACAAGACATGCAAGACGCTGGTGCTGATGCTGCTCTCGGGGGCGGAGGGAACCCCGGGGGCTCGGCGCCCGCGGTCTCCAAGAGGACGCCATTCCGCGGTGACCCGCAGATGACCAAGAAGGTGGCGCTCACGAGTGACGGCTCTCGCACCGTCACCATCGGCGCCCACCTCACCGACAAATAGGAAAGCGCGCTCGTCGCTTTCCTTCGGGAAAATTCTGACGTCTTCTCATGGGAAGAGTCGGGTTTACCCGGTGTACCAAGGGAGGTGATCGAGCACAAGCTGGCGGTGAACACGGACGCCCGCCCCGTGAAGCAGGTTCTGCGGAAGCAGAGCAAGGAAAAGTTGGAGTTCATCATCTCCGAGACCGATAAGCTGCTATAAGCCGGCATCACCAAGGTGGTGCCTCATCCCACCTGGGTAGCCAACCCAGTGGTTGTGCCAAAGCCGAACTCCTCCAAGCTGCGACTCTGCGTCGACTTCATAGACCTGAACAAGGCCTGCCCCAAGGACGCGTTCCCTCTGCCGTGCATCGATTAGATCGTGGACTCTACAGCCGGTTGCGAGTCACTGTGTTTCCTGGATGCCTTCTCCGGGTACCACCAGATCCTGATGGCGGTTGAGGACCAGGAGAAGACGGCCTTCATCACCCCCAGGGGCTGCTACTGCTACACCCGGATGCCTTTCGGCCTCCGGAACGCCGGCGCTACCTTCCAGCGCGCGATGCAAGCGTGCCTTGGGACCCAGCTGGGCCGCAACGTCGAAGCCTACATCGACGACATCGTGGTCAAGACAAGGTTCCAGGACTCCCTTGTCCAGGACTTGCACGAGACTTTCGACAACCTCCGCCAGGTCAACTTCAAGCTCAACCCCGACAAGTGCGTGTTCGGGGTCCCGTCCGGTAAGCTGTTGGGTTTCCTGATCTCCCATCGGGGGATCGAGGCGAATCCCGACAAGATCAAGGCAATCGAACGAATGGAAGCGCCCCGGCGAGTCAAGGACGTGCAGCGCCTCAACGGGTGCATCACGGCACTCGGGCGCTTCATCTCAAGGCTTGGAGAGCGGGCTTTGCCGTTCTTCAAGTTGCTCAAGAAATCGGGCCCCGTGGAGTGGAACTCCGAGGCTGAGGAAGCTCTCCAATCACTCAAGAGCTACCTCGCCTCGCCACCCGTCCTCGTGGCCCCAAGGGAGAAGGAACCCCTACTGTTGTACATCGCGGCCACTAACTAGGTGGTCAGCGCTGTCCTGGTGGCCGAGCGTGACGCATCTCCAAAGAAGCCAAGCAAGGGCAAGCGCCCCGAGGACTCGTTCCCGGGGCAGACAAGCAAGAAGGGGCGGCCAGGTGTTCAGGAGTCCGAGGACCCCAGCACCCCGCCCCTCCCGTCATCATCGATCCATGCGATGAGGATGAAGAAACACACTCCAAGGCGACGCAGCTGGGGGCTACTCCGACAATACACCGGAGCGCCATGGATATGGGGGACGTCGAACCCGTCAAAGGATCAGTGACCCGCAAGGTGCAGCACCCGGTCTACTTCGTCAGCTCAGTGCTGCGCGACGCCCGGGAGCGGTATCCCATGATGCAGAAGCTCTTCCTAGCGATCCTCATCGCCTCCCGCAAGATGAGGCCATACTTCGAGGGGCACCCAATCACGGTGGTCTCCAAGTACAACCTGAGGAGTCCTCTGGAGAACTCGCTGGCCACCGGACGCATCTCGGCGTGGGCCATGGAACTCCAGGGCTTCGGGCTCAAGTTCGAGCACACAGACAACATCAAGAGCCAAGCGCTAGCTGACTTCACAGCTGAGTGGACCGAGACGGCGATCGACAACTCGGAGGAGGAGATGAGCCTTCCCGGGAAGGAGGATCCCGACACCTGGACCATGCACTTCGACGGCTCTTACACCAAGGGGCAAGGAGGTGCCGGGGTCGTCCTCACTTCACCAACTTGTGAGCGCCTGAAATAAGTCGTCCAAATGCACTACCATGGAAACATCTCCAACAACACGACGGAGTACGAAGGTCTGCTCGCGGGACTTCGTGCTGCCATCGGCCTCGGCATCGGCAAGATCATCGTCAAGGGTGACTCTCATCTAGTCATCAAGCAAGTCAACAAAGAGTACGCCTGTCCTCAGATGGCGCCGTACGTGGAAGAAGTGTGGAAACTTCAGCGGCGCTTCAGTAGCTTCAGAGCTGCTTACGTGCCGTGGGAGGAAAACACATATGCGGACAAGCTATCACAACTGGCGTCCAAACGAGAACCGGTACCTCCCGGGATCTACATCGAGGTGCTCAAGCGACCTTCAGTCTCTCCCGAGAGGCTGAAACCAAGTTCTTCAGCGACAAAGGAGGCTGGCAACCCTTCTACATCGACAACACGGGTAGCCAGCCCGGAAGCCCAAGACCCGGCAGTGCCTGCGGCCGAAGAAGCTCTGCTTCCTTCTGGCCAAGAGGTACTGCTGGTGGAACGGACCCACCCACCCTGGGCCCAGGACATCATCAAGAACATGGTGGAGCGCGTCCTCCCGGAAGACGACCACGAAGCCGAGCAAGTGGCCCGCCGGGCAAAGCTCTACGTCCTAATCGACAGCAAGCTCTACCGGCGGCGCGAAAACAGAGTCAAGCTATGGTGCATATCGCAAGAACAAGGCCGAGAACTACTGAGGGACATACACGAAGGGATGTGCTCAAGTCATGTGGCTTCGAGATCCTTGGCGGGGAAGGTTTTCCGTCAAGGGTTCTATTGGCCAGTGGTACTTCATGACGCGGAGCAGCTAGTCAAGACCTGTGAAGCTTGCCAGTACTATGCCAAGAACACGCACCAGCCAGCGCAAGCATTGCAGCCGATACCAATCTCCTGGCTTTCGCGGTCTGGGGGCTGGACATCGTCGGCAAGATACCAAAGTCTGTGGGAGGACACGAATACCTGTTCGTGGCAATCGACAAGTTGACAAAGTAGGTGGAAGCAATGCCAGTTCCACGCTAGATGGCTCAGGCCGCCATCAAGTTCATCGAAGGAATCATCTACCGGTTAGGAGTACCCAACAGAATCATCACCAACAACAGCATCCAGTTCACAAGCAAAGCCTTCCTCAACTTCTGCGAAGAAATGGGCATCAAGGTGTGTTTTGCCTCGGTGTCCTACCCAAGAATCAACGGGCAAGTAGAGCGAGCAAATGCAGAAGTTCTCAAGGGATTGAAGACCAAGGACTTTGACAAGCTGGAGAACAAGGGAAAAAACTGGATTAATCACCTGCCAAGCGTGCTGTGGTCACTCAGAACAGCACCAAGCAGAGCCACTTGAGAGACACCATTCTTCCTCGTCTATGGAGCTGAGGCTGTCTTGCCATCAGAACTCAAGTACGGAACACCCCGGGTGCTCGCATATGATGAGAACACACAAGAAGAGTGGAGGATAGATGACATAAACCTGCTGGACGAGAGAAGGTGCCGGGCCTCCTTACGGTCAGCTCGGTACCAACAAGGACTCCGCCGATACCACAGTCGTCATGTTCGCTCGCGGGAGCTGCAACCCGGAGACATGGTACTCCGCAAGAGGCAAAGCATGCAAGGCCTGAACAAAATGTCATCAAAGTGGGAAGGACCCTTCCGGGTGACACATACCCTGAAACCCGGAACGGTGTACCTTGAGGACGAGCAAGGCCGGCCGGAAGGCAACGCCTGGAACATCGAGAATCTTCGGAAATTCTACCCCTGATTACGAACATGAATCGCAAACGTCAGATCCGTTAAAGCACGCCCAGGGGGCTAGTGTTCTATAATAGGGTGTGAGAATCGTCGCCAGGAGAATAAAAGATAAGTTATTCCAATTTCTGTGAGCCTCAATCCTTCCATGGAAACGTGTTATCCTTAGCAACCCGTAGGCAGGGGGCTGGTATGTGCCGGTGGCAGATGGGTAGAAGCGCCGTGAGTGGCCTCGGTGGGCTAGGCACCGCCGCCCGATCATGCCGTGCTGCCGCGTAGAGGGGAATCGGGCAGTGTTGTGGTGAAACGCACCTCACCACAGAAATGTACTACCAACTGTGCTTACGGTTTGCTTAGGATAACATGCTAGCATGATAGGAAAGAGGGTCCATTCTTTTCCTACTAAAAGTTTGCTGTGTGTAGCTCCTTCCCGGGGCAGGATTGGGCGGCGGGACACCAAAGGAGTTCGACACCCGGGATGGACTGGATGGGATGGAGGCGCGACAAGAAAACAGCTAAGTTTTTGCATCAGCATCCTACATTTAGGCATGCCATCTCGCTCGGAGTCAATATACCATCAACCTGCGCATGCTTGACGGTTAATGAGAGCCTTTGCGGGGGTAGGCGACCACCCCGGTGAACGGTCCGTTTCCCTCTGGCCTAGTACCCGTGGACAGTGGCGAAGGACTCCCGGAAGGCATAGTCCGACTTAGGGGGTACATCTATCGTGCGGAGGTAGAGTGCCTTGGCACCTAAGCGGCCTCCTCAAAAAACCAGACGGCGCGTCAGTGCAAAGGAAGATTTGGGAAATGACCCCGGGAGTTGAGTCTAGGGTTGCGTACATCTGAATTTACATTATGAATTACATTCTTGAATTTACATTCGGTTGTGCGACTACTAGACCCTGTGCTGCTAAGGCCAGCTTGGAGTTAGCGCTCCTCGCTACGCACCCTTGCCTTGTTCACGCCCGACGGGGGACCTCTCAATTCCCGGGGACGCCTGGGAGGAGAGGGAGAACCCAGAAGGATTTTTTCAGGCGTCTCCTGGCTGTCTGATGCGTCCGGGCGCCAGGCAGTGGAGCAGGGAGACCACCTCGGCTGCCACCTCGCTCATGGCATTGTCGTCCGCCTGCGACAGGGGACAAGTTCGGTCAGGATCTCGACCAGGCCCAAGAGGAGCGAGGGGCCGAGAGAAGCACGACACTGACCTGTTCGATGGCGTCGAACTCCTCCCAGAGCTGGGATACCTTCGGGATCCCCACGGTCTTCCCCTTCAAGGCCGCCAGAAGCTGAGCCTTGCGGAGCGCCCGCACCCGAGCCTCCTCCTGGGCTGCGGGACCAGAAATCGTCGCCAAGCGAGAAACGCCCATGGCGAGGGCCAGGCGCGACATCACCTCATCCTCTTCTCCAGCGGCACGGGCCCCAGCTCCCCTGGGAGCCTCCACCGCGCCCCGGTGCACGGACGCCGCCGTCGACGTCCCTGAGAAGGACATCCCTACCTCCCCCGACATGGCCTCGTGGTTGGAGAAGGGGCGGGGAGGGCGAGAAGCAAGAAGAAGCAAGACTAAGGGTGGCCATGGAACTGGGGGTAGAGAGCCTTTTATAGGCCCTCTATTCCCCACTACCCCCCCTGACGGTTCAGCTGGTGCTGCATTCAAGAGCGAGTTTACAGAAAACCGTTCTTCATCGCATCTATTCAGCTCGAAGGCCAAGCGACAACAGGAGTACAAGTTTTTCGTCACCCAAAAGTCTACAATGGGGCCTACTTTCTACAAAGAAAGGTTGGCTCCTACGCGAGCAAGGAGCATCCCCGCATCGCGGAAGGCGCTACTTCCAGAAGTACGTCGACGAGGCCGCCAAGAAGGAGGTAAGGACGTCTTCGGGGGGTCCGGCCGTCGTCCGTGTCCACCGCCGCCACGAAGGAGTCCGGCAGATGGAGCCGGCCATGCAGTCTTCTGTCCAGATCCACGACGAACTCAAACGGAGGGAAGCCGGTGTGGGTCGTCCTCCGTGAGGAAGGGCTCGGCGAATCTCCCGCTCCGCGTCCTCCCCGACCTCGGCTTCCACGACCGCGGCCGCGACCGCGCCTCGCTCGGCCTCGGGGGCAGCTCTTCCGCGACTACCGGATGCCACTTCTACTAACGGATGTGACAAGATGTTCAAGACAAGACGTTCAAGACCTGACGCCTGTCTTGGATCTTGGACACCGGGGGTAAAGGATCAAGTGGCGTCCGGTAGTCGCGGAAGAGTTGCCCCCCGAGGCCGAGCGAGGCGCGGTCGCGGCAGCGACCGCGGTTGTGGAAGCCGAGGTCATGGAGGTTGCGGAGCAGAAGGTTCGCCGAGCCCTCCCTCGCGGAGGATGACCCACACCGGCTTCCCTCCGTTTGAGTTTGTCGTGGATCTGGACAGAAGACTGCGCAGCTGGCTTCATCTGCCGGACTCCTTCGTGGCGGCGGTGGACACGGACGACGACTGGCCCACCGGTTACTGGCTGCAGGTCGAGGGCATTCCCAATGGCCCCTCCTGGGTCGAAGCGGAGTACAATGTCGCTGGCTCCATGCTCCTGGGGAAAGGATGGAAATCATTCGCGCGCTCCCGTCGCCTTACCTGGGGGCAGTACCTGTCGTTCGAGTACGACGGGGATGAGATGCTCTCCGTGAAGATCTTCCATGCCGATGGAGGACGCGAGGATTGCTGCGTGGAGAGCGACAGCAGCAGTCGCAGCAGCTGCTACGATAAGGGGGGCGATGATTAATATGAAGAGGACTCCCTCAGCATCAAGGCCGAGAGGAGCCCGCTTCCCTGAAGATGCGGGGGCGACACCGCGGCAGCGCCCCCGAAGATGTTCTTGACCTCCTTCTTTGTGGCCTCGTCGACGTACTTCTGGAAGTAGCGCCTTCCATGGTGCGGGGATGCTCCTTGCTTGCGTAGGAGCCAACCTTTCTTTGTAAAAAGTAGGCCCCATTGTAGACTTTTGGATGACGAAAAACTTGTACTCTTGCTGTCGCTTGGCCTTCAAGCTAAATAGATGTGATCGAGAATGGTTTTTCTGCAAAACTCGCTCTTGATTGCGGCGTTAGCTGAACCGTCAGAGGGGCCAGTGGGGAACAGAGGGCCTATAAAAGGCTCTCTAGCCCCCAGCTCCTTGGCCACCCTTAGTCTTGCTTCCTCTTGCTTCTTTCCCTCCCTGCCCCTTCACAAACCACAAGGCCATGTCGGGGGAGGTAGGGATGTCCTTCTCAGGGACGTCGACGGTGGCGTCCATGCACCGGGGTGCGGCGGAGGCTCCCAGGGGAACTGGAGCCCGTGCCGCTGGAGAAGAAGATGAGGTGGTGTCGCGCCTGGCCCTCGCTATGGGCGTTTCGCGCTTGGCGACGATCTCTGGTCCCGCAGCCCAGGAGGAGGCTCGGGTGCGTGCGCTCCGCAGGGCTCAGCTTCTGGCGGCCTTGAAGGGGAAGACCGCGGGGATCCCGGAGGCATCCCAGCTCTGGGAGGAGTTCGACGCCATCGAACAGGTCAGTGCTGCGCTTTTCTCGACCCCTCACTCCTCTTGGGCCTTGTCTAGATCCTGACCGAACTTGTCCCCTGTCGCAGGTGGACGACAACGCCATGAGCGAGGTGGCGGCCGAGGTGGTCTCCCTGCTCCACTGCCTGGCGCCCGGACGCACCAGACAGCCAGGAGACGCCTGAAAAAAATCCTTCCGGGTTCTCCCTCTCCTCCCAGGCATCCCCGGGGATTGAGAGGTCCCCCGTTGGGTGTGAACAAGGCAAGGGCGCACAACAAGGAGCGCTAACTCCAAGCTGGCCTTAGTAGCACAGGGTCTAGTAGTTGCACAACCGAATGTAAATTCAAGAATGTAATTCAGAATGTAAATTCGGATGTATGCAACCCTAGACTCAACTCCCGGGGTCATTTCCCAAATCTTCCTTTGCACTAACACACCGTCTGGTTTGCAGAGGAGGCCACTTAGGTGCAAGGCACTCTACCTCCGCACGATAGATGTACCCCCTAAGTCGGACTATACCTTCTGGGAGTCCTTCGCCACTGTCCACGGGTACTAGGCCAGAGGGAAACGGACCGTTCACCGGGGTGGTCGCATACCCCCGCAAAGGCTCTCATCAACCGTCAAGCATGCGCAGGTCGATGGTATATTGACTCCGAGCGAGATGTTATGCCTAAATGCAGGATGCTGATGCAAGAACTTAGCTGTTTTCCTGTCGCGTCTCCAGCCCATCCAGTCCTTCCCGGGTGTCGAACTCCTTTTTTCGTGTCCCGCCGCCCAATCCTGCCCCGGGAAGGAGCTACACACAGCAAACTTTCAGTAGGAAAATAATGGACCCTCTTTCCTATCATGCTAGCGTGTTACCCGAAGCAAACCGCAAGCACAGTTGGTTGTACATTTCTGCGGTGAGGTGCGTTTCAACACAGCACTGCCCGATTCCCCTTTCCGCGGCAGCACGGCATGATCGGGCGGCAGTGCCTAGCCTGCGAGGCCACTCGCGGCGCTTCTACCCATCTGCCACCGACACATACCAACCCCCTGCTTACGGGTTGCTAAGGACAACACGCTTCCATGGAAGGATTGAGGGTCACTGAAATTGAAATAACTTATCTTTTATTCTCCTAGCGACGATTCTTACACCCTATTACAGAACACTAGCCCCTCAGGTGTGCTTTAACGGATCCGACGTTTGCGATTCATGTTCGTAATCAGGGGTAGAATTTCCGAAGATTCTCGATGTTCCAGGCGTTGCCTTCCGGCCGGCCTTGGTTGTCCTCTAGGTACACCATTCCGGGTTTCAGGGTATGTGTCACCCGGAAGGGTCCTTCCCACTTTGATGACATTTTGTTCAGGCCTTCCATGTTTTGCCTCTTGCGGAGTACCATGTCCCCGGGTTGCAGCTCCCGCGAGCGAACATGACGACCGTGGTATCGGCGGAGTCCTTGTTGGTACCGAGCTGACCGTAAGGAGGCCCGGCACCTTCTCTCTTCTAGCAGGTTTATGTCATCGGTCCTCCGCTCTTCTTGCGTGTTCTCATCGTATGCGAGCACCTGGGGTGATCTGTACTTGAGCTCTGATGGCAGGACAGCTTCAGCTCCGTAGACGAGGAAGAAAAATGTCTCTCTAGTGGCTCTGCTTGGAGTTGTCCTGAGTGACCACAGTACGCTTGGCAGGTGATTAATCCAGTTTTTTCCCTTGTTCTCCAATTTGTCAAAGGCCTTGGTCTTCAATCCCTTGAGAACTTCTGCATTTGCTCGCTCTACTTGCCCGTTGCTTCTTGGGTAGGACACCGAGGCAAAACACACCTTGATGCCCATTTCTTCGCAGAAGTTGATGAAGGCTTTGCTTGTGAACTGAGTGCCGTTGTCGGTGATGATTTTGTTCGGTACTCCAAACCGGTAGATGATTCCCTCGATGAACTTGATGGCGGCCTGAGCCGTCTGACGTGGAACTAGCATCGCTTCCACCCACTTTGTGAACTTGTCGATTGCCACGAACAGGTACTCGTGACCTCCCACAGACTTTGGTATCTTGCCGACGATGTCCAGCCCCCAGACCGCGAATGGCCAGGAGATTGGTATTGGCTGCAACGCTTGAGCTGGCTGGTGCGTGTTCTTGGCGTAGTACTGGCAGGCTTCACAGGTCTTGACTAGCTGCTCCGCGTCATGAAGTACCGCTGGCCAGTAGAACCCTTGGCGTAAAATGTTCCCCGCCAAAGATCTTGAAGCCACATGACTTGAGCACTGTAGCTTGACTCCGTTTTCGTGCCGCCGGTAGAGCTCGTCGTCGATTAGGACGTAGAGCTTTGCCCGGCGGGCCACTTGCTCGGCTTCGTGGTCATCCTGCGGGAGGGCGTGTTCCACCATGTACTTGATGATGTCCTGGGCCCAGGGTGGGTGGGTACGTTCCACCATCAGTACCTCCTGGCCAGAAGGAAGCAGAGCTTCTTCGGCCACGTGCACTGCCGTGTCTTGGGCTTTCAGGCTAGCTACCCGTGTTGTTGATGTAGAAGGGTTGCCAGCTTCCTTTGTCACTGAAGAACTTGGCTTCAGCCTCTCGGGAGAGACTGAAGGCCGCTTGAGCACCTCGATGTAGATCCCGGGAGGTACTGGTTCTCGCTTGGACGCCAGTTGTGACAGCTCGTCCGTAGATGTGTTTTCCTCCTGCGGCACGTAAGCAGCTCTGAAGCTACTGAAGCGGCGCTGGAGTTTCCACACTTCTTCGACGTACGGCGCCATCTGAGGACAGGCGTACTCTTTGTTGACTTGCTTGATGACTAGCTGAGAGTCACCCTTGACGATTATCTTGCCGATGCCGAGGCCGATGGCAGCACGAAGTCCCGTGAGCAGACCTTCGTACTCCGTCGTGTTGTAGTGCATTTGGACGACGTACTTCTAGCGCTCATCGATTGGTGAAGTGAGGACGACCTCGGCACCTCCTTGCCGCTTGGTGTAGGAGCCGTCGAAGTGCATGGTTCAGGTGTCGGGATCCTCCTTCCCGGGAAGGCTCGTCTCCTCCTCCGGGTTGTCAATCGCCGTCTCGGTCCACTCGGCTGTGAAGTCAGCCAGTGCTTGGTTCTTGATGTTGTCCGTGTGCTCGAACTTGAGCCCGAAGCCCTGGAGTTCCATGGCCCACGCCGAGATGCGTTCGGTGGCTAGCGGGTTCTCCAGAAGACTCCTTAGGTTGTACTTGGACACCACCGTGATTGGGTGCCCCTCGAAGTATGGCCTCATCTTGCGAGAGGCGATAAGGATTGCTAGCAGCAGCTTCTGCATCATAGGATACCGCCCCCGGGCGTCGCGCAGCACTGAGCTGATGAAGTAGACCGGGTGCTGCACCTTGCGGTTCGCCGATCCTTTCGCGGGTTCGACGTTCTCCACGTCCTAGGCCCTCCGGGGTGTTGTCGGAGCAGCCCCCGGCTGCGTCACCTTGGAGCGTGTTTCTTCGTCCTCAACGCGTGGCTCGACGATGACGGGAGGGGGCGGGGTGCTGGGATCTTCGAACCCCTGAACACCTGGCCGCCCCTTCTTGCTTGGCTGCCCCGGGAACGGGTCCCCGGGACGCTTTCCCTTGCTTGGCTTCTTTGGAGATGTGTTGCGCTCGGCCACCAGCACGGCGCTGACCACTTGGTTAGTGGCCGCGATGTACAGCAGTAGTGGATCCTTCTCCATTGGGGCCACGAGGACGGGTGGCGAGGCGAGGTAGCTCTTGAGTGATTGGAGAGCTTCCTCAGCCTCGGGGTTCCACTCCACAGGGCCCGATTTCTTGAGCAACTTGAAGAACGGCAAACCCCGCTCTCATGCCTTGAGATGAAGCGCCCGAGTGCAGTGATGCACCCGTTGAGGCGCTGCATGTCCTTGACTCGCCGGGGCGCTTCCATTCGTTCGATGGCCTTGATCTTGTCGGGGTTCGCCTCAATCCCCCAGTGGGAGATCAGGAAACCCAACAGCTTGCCGGATGGGACCCCGAATGCGCACTTGTCGGGGTTGAGCTTGAAGTTGACCCGGCGGACGTTGTCGAAAGTCTCGTGCAGGTCCTGGACAAGGGAGTCCTGGAACCTTGTCTTGACCACGATGTCATCGATGTAGGCTTCAACGTTGCGGCCCAGCTGGGTCCCAAGTCACGCTTGCATCGCGCGCTAGAAGGTAGCGCCAGCGTTCCCGAGGCCGAAAGGCATCCGAGTGTAGCAGTAGCAGCCCTTGGGGGTGATGAAGGCCGTCTTCTCCTGGTCCTCGACCGCCATCAGGATCTGGTGGTACCCGGAGAAGGCATCCAGGAAACACAGTGACTCGCAACCGGCTGTGGAGTCCACAATCTGATCGATGCGCGGCTGTCGGGGATGTAACCCCGGTATACCAAGGATGGCCCCTCTATGTGGTCATCGGTGATGCCTATGAGTCAATACATGGAGCTGGGTTAAATATTAAAGAGTTATAATAGCACCTTGGGCCGAGTCAACTCTCATTCGGCCTGGTCAACGCTTCTCCCAGGCAGAAATAAATAAGAAACCGAGTCTGGGCCCTTTAATCGAATCTGGCCCATGACCGAGATAGCCATCCCGGTCAACTTGACCCGGGTGGGCCATTTGCCTCCCAGCAGCCCACGTTGGCATCAATCCTCAACTGACCCGGGTGGGCCGAATCCTCTCCGCCGGCCTCCACTCATCCGGCTGGGCCGAGTCTCCCGCAACCCGGCTGGGCCTTGGTCGCTCCTGGCTGGCCGGCTTCCAGCATCCGGCTGGGCCTCGATCGCTTCTGGCAGGCCGGCTTCCGGCACCCGGGTGGGCTTCAGGCAAGCCGACTCACGGCACCCCCGGGCGGGCTTCAAGCAGGCCGGTGTTTTCTTCC
Source organism: Puccinellia tenuiflora (assembly GCA_012064385.1). Lineage (NCBI taxonomy): Eukaryota > Viridiplantae > Streptophyta > Magnoliopsida > Poales > Poaceae > Puccinellia > Puccinellia tenuiflora. The sequence goes on along the minus strand of QRDG01001541.1, from coordinate 612,802 downwards.
CCGGATCGACATCGATCGCTCCCAGCGACCGAGATCGTTCCCTGCGCCCGGGATCGATCGCTGCAGGCCGGCTTCCAGCTCCCTTCGACCGAATCATTGGCATGCCAGATCATCTGCGGCCATTCCGAGGTAAGGTGCAGGCAGCAAACTAGCATATTCCCTCTACAAATATCAATGCCTGCTACCAGAGCATAAGAGCTAAGGACAGGATGACGAGGCCACGTACAGGCACCCATGCCCAGCGTGGCTACAGCGCGCATCGTGACGCATGCATAGTACTGATTAGACCCCAGTAGTCATTTCAGCTGCAGTGCATGTACTGTGTACCTGTGGCCCACATCTTGTCCCCTGGGCTCCCCTTTATAAGGAGCACCAGGGGGAGTGCGCCAAGGACGGCCACACGGCAGGAGAGCCTCTTTTCTACTCAGCTCACGTAGGAGCATTTTGGCTAGCTTAGCTTGCTAGTAGTGCTACCCTCAGTTCTTCAGTTCATAGCTCTGGCACTTGTAGATTTAGATTTACAGCTCGGGGAGCCCATGTAATAACCAACCGTATGCAGAGAGGAGAATACACAGAGTAGGCTAGATGCTGCAGTAGGGGTTTTATCTCTCGCGAGAGCCCCGAAGCAGGGTAAATCCTTGTGTTCGTCTGTTTATCCGTGTGTGCTCTTCAGCACATAATCACTCCCCGAATCCTCTAGCGTCCATCGGCCCCCAACTTAAGCGTACCCCTAGGCATCTGTTGTTCACCACGACGACAGTTGGCGCCCACCGTGGGGTTGGTAGTGGCGCTTGCTGGGCTAATTTTCGACGGCACCTTCTTCATCAACTCCGGCGAGCACCTCGCGTGGCGTCGCGGGGTTTCCGCTCGCCGGGCCGCTTCATCAAGTCCTTCGTCACCGGCGCCAACGTCGTCAACAAATCCCAGGGGCGACACGGTCGGCTAGCCGTGCCTCTGGCTTGCCCAGCGGCTCTACGTCAACACTGCCGCCACGCTCGTAGGCCTCCCACGCATCCTCAATTCGGACGGGATCTTCGTCATCAACGCGGGGACTCGACATCGCCATTGTCCCCCGCGCTCTAGCTTGCCGCTGTGAGCAGAGGCCAGCGCTGCCTCCACCAACGGACATCATCGACAGATCCCAGATGAGAAAAGCGACTCGGGGACTCAACTTCGGTATCGTCTCCGTGTGTTAACTCATTTTCGAGTTGACTACAGTTCGAATCCGAGTTAAGGCTTGGAAATCCGAGTCAAAGTTGGAAAATCCGAGTTAAGGCTTGGAAATCCGAGTCAAAGTTGGAAAATCCGAGTTAAGGCTTGGAAATCCGAGTTAAGGTTGGAGAATCCGAGTTAAGGCTTGGAAATCCGAGTTAAGGCTTGGAAATCCGAGTTAAGCTTGTGGAATCCGACATATGATGGTCAAATCCGACATACATGTGGTCCGGGCCGAGATGTTGGTGGCCCAGGCCGACATATTGATATTCAACCGGCATCAACGTCTTCCTCGACTTCTCCAATAACATTGCCTCGTAAGTATCATTTATATGTCTGCACCACTCTTTTTAATAGTCTCAAACAATGCTCGGGGACTCTCCCCTCTTTTCTGCCTTGCTTAGTGTTTTCCCCGGGACCAAAGTGTCTTGACCCGGGGACTGGTTGGTCAGTCTGTTTTACAGTTTCTCCTAGATAATAAAAGCAACTCGGGGACTCGGTGGAGCCCGAGTCTGCACATCTGTGCATAGATTTGCTGCTAGATTCAGTTTCCAACATACGCTAGAATAATTTTCATCTGTTAATAGAGTTGTTGCTCTCATCAAAACATTCGTTATATATATGCTTGAACTAACATTGAAAGGTGGTATCGGTTTTACCGAGAAAATATCCATCACCAAGGTCGTGGAATATCGGTTATCTCGGATTCATTCTATATTCATTGTGGCTTAAGAGCATATCTCGGATTATCATTGACACTGGCTTGCCGAATCATAAATGGCATATCATCCCAACATATCCTATGTCGGCAAATCAGAGTATTACAGCACAATATCTCCAGATCGCCGTTTATGTCGGTGCGCCAAAATATCAGGGCATCCTGCAATATCTCGAATCGCCGTTTATTTCGGTTTGCCAAAATATCACGGCATTTATCTCAGATCATCAAGCATCTCACCATTGTTATCCCTATCGGCTTTACCGACTATCATAATTCTTCAGTTATTCGAGCTTGCAGAGTATCATGGCATCATTTTCTCGGTGCTCAGAGTCGAAAAATATCTAATCTCACTGAGTGTTACGCGTTGAGAAATATCTCAACTCGTCATCTGACAAGTGCCCATGAAGGCAGAATGTCAAATTCAGCCAAGGACGGCTGTATGTCGGTCCAGCTCGTGCTGCCGACATACGAATTTGGTAATGCCCAAGAAGGCTAGAAACCGGTATATAATAATGCCCAAGCAGGCTATATGTCGGTCCAGCTCATGCTGCCGACATATCTATGTGGTAAAAGCCCAGAGTGGCAGAAACCGACATATAAAATATGCCCATGCAGGCACTATGTTAATTCAGCAAAAGGCTGTTGACATCCAACATATAAAATATGCCCATGCAGGCACAATGTCAATCCAGCAAAAGGCTGTGGACATCTGACATATGAAACATGCTCGTGCAGGCAGAGTGTCAACTTTCCCAGTGTCGGCAGAAACGTCTATGTGTGGCCATGCCCATGCATGCGACGCATTTCCAGTGCAAACTGTCCATCTCGTTGTTGATTCGGGTGAGCTCGGTCAACCAGATGACGCGTTTGGTCTAAAGGGCATAGCTAGACGACGGACTTATGATGGTGCCCATGCAAGCAGATGGTAGAGTGCATGGAGGTTTTTTTTGGTATGGTTATTTGTTTTGTGTAAGTCTGTACGTGACTCTACGAGTCCCCCACAGCCTCGGGGACTAATGTCGGGGATGTCACCCCGGTATACCAAGGATGGCCCCTCTATGTGGTCATCGGTGATGCCTATGAGTCAATACATGGAGCTGGGTTAAATATTAAAGAGTTATAATAGCACCTTGGGCCGAGTCAACTCTCATTCGGCCTGGTCAACGCCTCTCCCAGGCAGAAATAAATAAGAAATCGAGTCTGGGCCCTTTAACCGAATCTGGCCCGTGACCGAGATAGCCATCCCGGTCAACTTGACCCGGGTGGGCCATTTGCCTCCCAGGCAGCCCACGTTGGCATCAATCCCTCAACTGACCCGGGTGGGCCGAATCCTCTCCGCCGGCCTCCACTCATCCGGCTGGGCCGAGTCTCCCGCAACCCGGCTGGGCCTTGGTCGCTCCTGGCTGGCCGGCTTCCAGCACCCGGCTGGGCCTCGATCACTTCTGGCAGGCCGACTTCCGGCACCCGGGTGGGCTTCAGGCAGGCCGACGCACGGCGCCCCCGGGCGGGCTTCAAGCAGGCCAATGTTTTCTTCCTCGGATCGACATCGATCGCTCCCAGCGACCGAGTTCATTCCCTACGCCCGGGATCGATCGCTGCAGGCCGGCTTCCAGTTCCCTTCGACCGGATCATTGTCAGGCCAGATCATCTGCTGCCATTCCGAGGCAAGGTGCAGGCAGCAAACTAGCATATTCCCTCTACAAATATCAATGCCTGCTACCAGAGGATAAGAGCTAAGGACAGGATGACGAGGCCACGTACAGGCACCCATGCCCAGCATGGCTACAGCGCGCACCGTGACGCATGCATAATACTGATTAGACCCCAGTAGTCATTTCAGTTCCCTGGGCTCCCCTTTATAAGGAGCACCAGGGGGAGTGCGCCAAGGACGGCCACACGGCAGAGAGCCTCTTTTCTACTCAACTCACGTAGGAGCATTTTGGCTAGCTTAGCTCGCTAGTAGTGCTACCCTCAGTTCTTCAGTTCATAGCTCTGGCACTTGTAGATTTAGATTTACAGCTCGGGGAGCCCTTGTAATAACCAACCGTATGCAGAGAGGAGAATACACAGAGTAGGCTATATGCTGCAGTAGGGGTTTTATCTCTCGCGAGAGCCCCGAAGCAGGGTAAATCCTTGTGTTCGTCTGTTTATCCGTGTGTGCTCTTCAGCACATAATCCCTCCCCGAATCCTCTAGCGTCCATCGGCCCCCAACTTAAGCCTACCCCTAGGCTTCTGTTGTTCACCACGACGACAGCGGCAGAGGGAACGGGTCCTTGGGGCAGGCCTTATTCAGGTCTGTGAAGTCGACGCAGACTCGCAGCTTGGAGGAATTCGGCTTCAGCACCACCACTGTGTTGGCTACCAAGGTGGAATGAGGCACCACCTTGATGACACCGGCTTCCAGTAGCTTGTTAGTCTCGGAGACGATGAACTCTAACTTTTCCTTGCTTTGCTTCCGCAGAACTTGCTTCACGGGGCGGGCGTCCGTGTTCACCGCCAGCTTGTGCTCGATCACCTCCCTTGGTACACCAGGTAAACCTGACGCTTCCCATGCGAAGACGTCAGAATTTTCCCGAAGGAAGGCGACGAGCGCGCTTTCCTATTTGTCGGTGAGGTGGGCACCGATGGTGATGGTGCGAGAGCCGTCACTCGTGAGTGCCACCTTCTTGGTCATCTGCGGGTCGCCGCGGAATGGCGCCTTCTTGGGGGCCGTGGGTGCTGATCTTCCAGGGTTCCCTCCGCCCCCGAGAGCAGCATCAGCACCAGCGTCTTGCATGTCTTGTCGGGTGTCCGCTGTTGTGGCCACCGTCTGGTTCGGTCTCTGGACACAGTAGATGGCGTCGTCCATGTCGGCCTTGATCCTGATCACACCCCAAGCCGCCGGGATTTTCATCATGTTGTAGGCAAAATGGGAGACGGCCATGAACTTGGCCAGCGCGGGTCAGCCGAGTATGCTGTTGTAGGGGAGCGGCGTGTCGGAGATGTCGAAGACGATCTCCTCGGTGCGGAAGTTCTCGGGGCCACCAAACGTGACCGGAAGAGAGATCTTCCCCAGAGGCCGTGTGATATTCCCGTTCACACCTTGGAACACACCGGTGTCTTGCAGGCGGGAGAAAGGGATTTGCAAAGTGGCCAGGACCTTTGCCGTCAGCAGGTTGAGGCTGGAGCCTCCGTCGACCAGCATCTTGGTGACCTTGAAGTTGTGGATGATGGGTGACACGACTAGGGGCAGTGTCCCTACCCCGACGGTGTTGTCAGGGTGATCCTCCGGGTCGAAGGAGATGACCTGGTTAGACCACTCCAGGGGCTTTAACGGCGCCGGGGCGACCGCGTTCAGCTCTCGGACGAGTCTCTTGCTGGCGCTGTTGGAGGGAGGCAGGGAGGCTCCCCCGTGAATGCACCCGACGAAGCCATTGACTTATTGGAATTGTCCGTTGCTGCCGCCCTGAGGAGCCGGAGCATCCCCATTGTTGGCGAACTCCGCGTTGTTCGGCCCATGTCCGCCTTGACAACCGCGCCCTCCTCCGCGGCCTCCGCGTCCTCCACCACGCCCCCATCCCCGGCCATTACCGCCTTGGCGACCCGTGGGAAAGTTTCGGGAGTAGTGCCCGTGGAGTCCGCAGCTGTAGGAGGCACCTGGGCCGGTCCCGCCTCCTTGACGTTGCGTGCGTGCAGCGAGGACGTTGCTTGGCGGCAGTCCATGAGCGGGTGATTGCCGTCGGGGTGGACGTGGCAGCATGGATCTTCATCGCCCTCAGAAGTCGGGGCTGGCTTGACCTTCTTGGAGAGAGGCTCGGTGACGAAGACGCGCTTGTCGGGACCGGGGTCCCGCTTCTTGCTCTTGGCGGGGGTGGCCTTGTCCTCGGGTTCCTCCTCCCCGGGGACTCTGACCCCCTCTTCTGCGCGGGCGTAGCGGTCCGCGAGCTCCCATAGCTCGCGGGTAGTCTCGATGCGATGAGTGCTCAACTTCTCGCGCATCCGGGTATGTCGAACGTTGGCGTGAAAGGACTGCATCACCAGCTCCTGCTTGATGCTTGGGATGGTGTTCATCTTCTGGGTGAAGTGTTGGATGAACTTGCGGAGAGTTTCACCCGGAAGCTGCTTGAAGTCGTGCAGGTCGCTCGGAACTCCTGGGCGCTGGTAGCCGCCCTGGAAAGCCCCAGGAATGCCTCCTTTAGTGCCCGCCAGGATCGGATGGAGCACTTGGGGATGTTGAGGAGCCATGACTGAGCGTCTCCCTTCAGGGCCAATGGGAACCAGTTGGCCATCATGACCTTGTCGGCCCCGGCAACCACCGCAGCCAGCGAGTACAGCTGCAGGAAGTCCCGAGGGTTGGTGGTGCCATCGTAGCGGAGGACGTCAATCTTGAAATTCTTGGGCAAGGTGGCCTGGCGAAACTCAGGGGAGAGGGCGAGGCAGCCCTCGGCGATGTCGTCATCCTGATCTTCCCGTTGATGGCGCTCTCGACGATGTTCGATGCAGGTGCGTGCATCCTCGTGGAGACGGTTGTTGAGGTCGTTGTGCAGATCCAGGTTGCGCGTGGAGGATGAACCAACGGAGATGGCCGGGCCGCCATTGCGGTTCGCCCAACCCGCCACGGGAGGGTTTGCTTGAGGAGGCACGGCTTCACCTGGGCGATCTACCCGGGGAGGGTCCCGGGGTTCTCGCGCCTCTGCTCCCTTGGCTCCGAGGCTATCAACAGTGGGGGGCGTGAACGGGCTCACACCTAGGACCGCCGTCGGCCAAGTGGAGTAGTTCCTCCACACGGGTCCGCCACTCCTGGTAGACCTTGGGGTTGTCGGTGCTGGGGGGAAACTGGATCAGAGCCTTGGCGGTGATGAGGGCGTCGTGGCGGGCCTGTGCGTTGTCCGAGAGGAGAGTGCAGGACTTGCTCTTGGTGCCCTGCTGACCCTTGCCAGCGCGGGCACCCTCGCTCTTTTCACCGACAGAGAGGTCCTTGCCAGGTGTTGCCGCCCATGCTCTTCTCCGCGCCACCATCTTCGCCGCACTGGGTTGGGCCGCCTGCCCCGCCCAGAGCGTCCTTCTCCAGGGGTGGAAGAGGAGAAGCCCGGTTTGCCGCAGTAGCGCGACGCTCGCCGGTAGCCTGAGAGCGCGCAGGAGAGGCCGCCTTGGACGTCTGGACGTCGGGCCTCTTCTTTGGCGCCATGGTCGATGAAGAACTTGACGCAGATCTCTTCGAAGATCTCGAAGCCGATGAAGAACTTGAGGAAGATCTCGACAAAGAACACGAAGCCGATTAAGAAGAAAGCAGCACTTGCGCCCCCTACCTGGCGCGCCAGATGTCGTGTCTTGGATAATGGACACCGGGAGTAAAGGATACCCCCTTTTTAGGTTCGGTATGGGGCGCAAAGGAGGCTGAGTAACGTCTTCCGCCCGGGGGCTTCGTCTACGCTCGAGATCCACGTACTGGCAAGCATCACAGAGACACAAGGAGTTTACCCAGGTTCAGTCCGCCCGGAGGCTAACAGCCCTACTCGTGCATGTCTGGATTGAGAGGTGTATCATGGTGTAGCTTTACAATGGTGGTTGCGGGTGAGAACCCGGGAAGTGTTGGCTAGAGGTTGAATACGAGCAGATCCTGGCCCGGAGGCGATCACTGTCGGCACAGTGGAAACCAGGGTACCACGGGCCGGCCTGCCAGGGCCCACAAGATTCTTTGGATGATTTTCGCTAAGGACCAGGCTCTCCAAGCCTGGCGAGCTTCGCGAGGATTCCTCCCCTCGCGAAGGGTTTTTCTCCTCGCCAAGGGTTCTTTCTCTTGGCGAGGGATCGCCCCTCGACAAGGCGTCTCCGACGCCGCCCGCAATTCTGCTAAGGACCAAGCTGAAGGGCTTGGTGAGGCTTTTCGCCTCACGAAGCGCCTTCCTCGTGAAGCCATCTCTGCCCCCGCGGCAGAGCGCACATGGGCTCTGCGCCATGTGCAGAGTGACGCGCGTGCCTACGCGTGATGACGACAACGCCGCAGTTGCCGTTTCCATGTATAAAGCAGTCAACAAAGCGGAGCCAAGCAAAGCGGACAACGAGTATTGCCTCTTTGGTGACAAGGGAACAGTCTGCAGCTACGCTCCAAGGACGACGTCACCGTGGGTCACCTCCCAACTCGGCAAGCGCCAGCCCACTGTCCAGCTGGTCGGTGCCCCTTTTCAGCTTTGGTGACGCCGTTCCCCTGTCGTGGACCGCGTCCACGAGCTTTACCTTTATGGTAGACCTCACCTTTATGGTGCACCGCGCCTCCTCCTTCGTCGCCATGTGGCAGCCCTTCCCGCCCAAATGTTTGGGCAGAAGAGGCACAGGGCGCCTATAAAAGGAGGAGGAGCACGCCCAAGCAAAGGGTTCGGTTTTTGGAGTCTAGGAGCCTACCCAAAAACCCTAGATCTAAAGGCTAGCAAGCAACCATTGTTAGCCACCTCGAGCTCGACAAGCTCTCCTTGTACTGTGAACTTTCCAAGCAGTGCAATACACAGAAGCAGGACGTAGGGGTTTTACCTCCACAAGAGGGCCCTGAACCTGGGTAAGACCGAGTGTCTCCATCTCTGCTGTGCTGCCCCGCAGCGAGTCCGACGAGCACCGTCGCCGGAGCACGTTGAGGGTTGTTTGATTCCGTGTTCAGCCCCTTACACGATACCTTGGAGATATCCCTAGTCCCTAGGGACAGATCTCCGACATTTGGTGTGCCAGGTAGGGGGCTGAGGCGCGTCTTCATCCTCGACACAGCCATGGCCGGTTCTCGTGCCGAACGTCTCGCTCGCCGGACGGCTAGCGCCGCCACCGCTCCTGCAGGCCGCCCGCGCGGCCGCCCGCATGGGGGCTCTGCTCCGGAGCGCCGTGTCGACCCCGAGCCCCGCGTCGAGCACCCGGACGACGACGACATCGACCACGCTGAGGACGACCTCGGCGAAGAGGAGGCCTCCTCCCTGCCCCCGTCGCGGGACCGTGCTGCCTCCTTGCTGGGCCGCCCTGCGCCCAGCCCGGCGACTGCGCTCCTCATGGCGCAGGAGCTGCTGCAGTACCACCCCACGCCGGCGGCTCAGGAGGCCTGGCTCAACCGCGTTGCCGAGCTCATCGGCGCCGCTCGCGCCGCGGCACCCGCGCCGTCTCGTTCCCTGGTTCCTTCTGCGCTCGTGGGGGACGTGGCGCACGGCGCACCTCCCGCGCCTCCTCTCCATCCCGCACCCGCTCTGGCTCCACCGGTTGCACCGCAACCTGCTCCAGCGGGGGCTCCTCCCCGCGACGGCCGCGCTGCATCGCATGCGTTGTCGCCGCATGACTGCCAGATCGTGCAGCGAGCCCCCGAGGATGCACGCGTGAGCATCGAGCGCGGGCAAGAACGCCGCAACCGCGCCGTCCAGGACGTCGCCACCGCCGGGCGCCACCTCCGCGCCACCCTTGCCAACGGCACGGTCACCTACGGCACGACGGCCGCGTTCACTCGCAGCCTTCGTCGCGTCGTCTGGCCGGTCAAGTTCAGGCCGGACCTCCCTCCGCGCTACGACGGCAAGAACAACCCCCTGGAGTTCCTGCAGCTCTACTCTCTGGCTATCCAGGCCGCCGGGGGCGACGACAAGGTCATGGCGAACTGGTTCCCCATGGCCCTCAAGGACTCAGCGTCCTCATGGCTCACCAACCTCCCCGCCGAGTCCATCAACTCCTAGGAGGAGCTCTGCCGGTGCTTCGTCGCCAACTTCAAGGGCACGTACGAGCGCGGCCTCACCTACAACGACCTCCGCGCCGTGCGTCAGAAGCCCGGCGAGACCCTCCGCAAGTACATCCAGCGCTTCAGCCAAGTGCGCAACAAGATCCCCAACGCCACCGACGCGCAGGTCATTTCGGCCTTCCAGGCTGGGGTCACAGACTTGCGGATGCTCGAGAAGCTCGGCATCCACGACAACATCACCACCGTTGTCAAGCTTTTCGACTTGGCGGACAAGTGCGCCAAGGCTGAAGAGGGCCGCTTGTTCGTCAAGAACGAGCCAGGGGACCCCACCGAGGGGTCCAAGAAGAAGAAATCTTCTGAGAAGCGCAAGACTACTGCGGTCCTCGCGGCAGAGCCTGACGCCAAGCAGTCTCGCCAAGCTGCCACTCCAGCCGCAGGACCTGAGAAGAAGGATGATCGTCCCTTTTGCATCTACCACAATAGGCACTCTCACGCCACCGAGGACTGCTTCGACATCAAGAGGCTTCGCGAGGCTCGCGAGGCAAACGGAGGCCGCGGAGGCCGCGGCGGAGGCCGCAGCGGCCGCGGGGGGCGACGCTGGAACAACAACTACAACGACAACTACCAGCAGAACCCTCAGGCCAACGCTGCCCAGCCCGCAAACGACAACCTGCCTGCCGAGGCTGACGAGGGCTACCAGGTGCCTCGTGGATCCGCTTGCATCCTCGGCGGGGCTCAGGGCCCTCGCTCCAACAGCCACTTCAAGGAACTCGCTCGCGAGGTCGCAGCAGCCCTTCCTGGAGTCGAGGCCTCCAGGCCCCTCAAGTGGTCCCAGTGCCCCATTACTTTTGACTCCGGCGACCACCCCAAGTCCACTTCAACTGTTGGCACCATCCTGTTGGTCTGCACCCCCACCATCAACAATATCGCCGTCTCTAAGACGCTCATTGATGGGGGTGCTGGCCTCAACGTCATCTCCGTCGAGACATTCGAGAAGCTGCAGGTGCCCTACGAGCGGCTCATGCCTACCAGGCGCTTCTCGGGAGTGACAGAGGGTCTTACCACCCCTTTGGGGCAGGTGAGGCTCGCCGTCACTTTCGGCACCCAGGCCAACTACCGTACCGAGTTGATCGACTTCGACGTCGCGCACATCGGCCTACCCTACAACGCCATACTCGGCTACCCCGCCCTGGAGGACGGCATCCCTGTCGCCAACCCCTGGAAAGACGACAAAGAGAAGGAAGAAGCTGCTTCAGAATCGGATGACGCCGCCTCCAAAGAAAAAGGCAGCAAATTCCCTAAGCATGCCGAAAGTCTCATCGTCAACCTGGCCACAGATTCTTCACGTAAAGAAAAGGCAGCCTGGCGAGAACTCAACGCTACGATGCCCGCAGTTCCTCCATATCTGGATTGGTCCGACACACCCATTACATGGGATCGCAGCGATCACCCGGACAGAGTTCCTGCAAAACGCACCTACGCCTTAGTCGTCAGCCCAATAGTCGACAAGTACAAGTTGACAAAGGTTCTCATGGATGGCGGTAGCAGTATCAACATACTTTACGCCGCAACATTAAGGAGGATGCGTATTTCCGAGTCACAACTCACCCACAGCAATGTGAAGTTTCATGGGATTGTGCCAGGACGACAAGCTTCCTCGATGGGGCAAATTACCCTAAGGTCACCTTTGGTGAAGCCGATAATTTTCGGACTGAGGACGTCTCTTTTGAGGTGGTTCCCTTCAGAAGTGCATATCATGCAATCTTCGGACGTCCGGCTTTCGCCAAGTTTATGGCTAGGCCCTGCTACATCTACAGCATGCTGAAAATGCCGGGACCCAATGGCGTCATCACATGTAAGGGAGACTTCAAGAAAGCCAAGGAATGCGAGGCCTCCAATGCCGTCCATGCTGAACAAGCAATCTGCAGGGAAGAGTTGGAGGACCTCAAGAAAACAATTGGTCCCGATAAGATGCCGGCAACTGAAAAGCCGTCCTCTAAAGTCGAGTCAAGCTTCAAGCCGAAGGACGACACCAAGAAAATCAAGCTCTCAAAGGAGGATCCGACAAAGGAGGCCATCATCGGCACCGGTCTCGACGACAAATAGGAAGGCGAGCTCGTCAAGTTTCTCCGTGAGAACCGGGACATATTTGCCTGGTCACCATCTGACTTGCCAGGTGTCCCGAGGAAACTTGCCGAGCACTCCCTAAAAATCAACAAGGACGCAAAGCCGGTCAAGCAAGGCCTTCGTCGGCTCGGAACTGAGAAGCGCAAGGCGGTTGGAAAGGAGATCCTAAGGCTCACAGCCGCCAAATTCATTCGTGAAGTTGTCCAGCCTGATTGGTTGGCAAATCCCGTGCTAGTCCCAAAGAAGAACACATCGGAGCTGCGTATGTGCATTGATTTCACCGGCTTAAACAAAGCCTGCCCTAAAGATCCGTTCGCTTTACCGCGCATCGATCAGGTCATTGATTCAACTGCCGGCTCAGAGATGCTATGTTTTCTGGACGCTTATTTGGGTTACCATCAGATAAAGATGAAAGAGTCAGATCAAATCAAGACATCCTTCACTACGCCGTATGGCAATTATTGCTATGTCACAATGCCGTTCGGCTTAAAGAATGCCGGTGCTACTTACCAAAGGTGTATGCAGCGGTGTCTGGACAAGCAAATTGGGCGCAATGTTCACGTCTATGTTGAATCCCAGCGACCGAGTTCATTCCCTACGCCCGGGATCGATCGCTGCAGGCCGGCTTCCAGTTCCCTTCGACCGAATCATTGGCATGCCAGATCATCTGCGGCCATTCCGAGGTAAGGTGCAGGCAGCAAACTAGCATATTCCCTCTACAAATATCAATGCCTGCTACCAGAGGATAAGAGCTAAGGACAGGATGACGAGGCCACGTACAGGCACCCATGCCCAGCGTGGCTACAGCGCGCATCGTGACGCATGCATAGTACTGATTAGACCCCAGTAGTCATTTCAGCTGCAGTGCATGTACTGTGTACCTGTGGCCCACATCTTGTCCCCTGGGCTCCCCTTTATAAGGAGCACCAGGGGGAGTGCGCCAAGGACGGCCACACGGCAGGAGAGCCTCTTTTCTACTCAGCTCACGTAGGAGCATTTTGGCTAGCTTAGCTTGCTAGTAGTGCTACCCTCAGTTCTTCAGTTCATAGCTCTGGCACTTGTAGATTTAGATTTACAGCTCGGGGAGCCCATGTAATAACCAACCGTATGCAGAGAGGAGAATACACAGAGTAGGCTAGATGCTGCAGTAGGGGTTTTATCTCTCGCGAGAGCCCCGAAGCAGGGTAAATCCTTGTGTTCGTCTGTTTATCCGTGTGTGCTCTTCAGCACATAATCACTCCCCGAATCCTCTAGCGTCCATCGGCCCCAACTTAAGCGTACCCCTAGGCATCTGTTGTTCACCACGACGACAGTTGGCGCCCACCGTGGGGTTGGTAGTGGCGCTTGCAGGGCTAATTTCGGACGGGACCTTCTTCATCAACTCCGGCGAGCACCTTGCGTGGCGTCGCGGGTTTCGCGCTCGCCGGGCCGCTTCATCAAGTCCTTCGTCACCGGCGCCAACGTCGTCAATGAATCCCAGGGGCGGCACGGTCGGCTAGCCGTGCCTCTGGCTTGCCCGGCGGCTCTACGTCAACACTGCCGCCGCGCTCGTAGGCCTCCCACGCATCCTCAATTCGGACGGGATCTTCGTCATCAACGCGGGGACTCGACATCGCCATTGTCCCCCGCGCTCTAGCTTGCCGCTGTGAGCAGAGGCCAGCGCTGCCTCCACCAACGGACATCATCGACAGATCCCAGATGAGAAAAGCGACTCGGGGACTCAACTTCGGTATCGTCTCCGTGTGTTAACTCATTTTCGAGTTGACTACAGTTCGAATCCGAGTTAAGGCTTGGAAATCCGAGTCAAAGTTGGAAAATCCGAGTTAAGGCTTGGAAATCCGAGTCAAAGTTGGAAAATCCGAGTTAAGGCTTGGAAATCCGAGTTAAGGTTGGAAAATCCGAGTTAAGGCTTGGAAATCCGAGTTAAGGCTTGGAAATCCGAGTTAAGCTTGTGGAATCCGACATATGATGGTCAAATCCGACATACATGTGGTCCGGGCTGAGATGTTGGTGGCCCAGGCCGACATATTGATATTCAACCGGCATCAACGTCTTCCTCGACTTCTCCAATAACATTGCCTCGTAAGTATCATTTATATGTCTGCACCACTCTTTTTAATAGTCTCAAACAATGCTCGGGGACTCTCCCCTCTTTTCTGCCTTGCTTAGTGTTTTCCCCGGGACCAAAGTGTCTTGACCCGGGGACTGGTTGGTCAGTCTGTTTTACAGTTTCTCCTAGATAATAAAAGCAACTCGGGGACTCGGTGGAGCCCGAGTCTGCACATCTGTGCATAGATTTGCTGCTAGATTCAGTTTCCAACATACGCTAGAATAATTTTCATCTGTTAATAGAGTTGTTGCTCTCATCAAAACATTCGTTATATATATGCTTGAACTAACATTGAAAGGTGGTATCGGTTTTACCGAGAAAATATCCATCACCAAGGTCGTGGAATATCGGTTATCTCGGATTCATTCTATATTCATTGTGGCTTAAGAGCATATCTCGGATTATCATTGACACTGGCTTGCCGAATCATAAATGGCATATCATCCCAACATATCCTATGTCGGCAAATCAGAGTATTACAGCACAATATCTCCAGATCGCCGTTTATGTCGGTGCGCCAAAATATCAGGGCATCCTGCAATATCTCGAATCGCCGTTTATTTCGGTTTGCCAAAATATCACGGCATTTATCTCAGATCATCAAGCATCTCACCATTGTTATCCCTATCGGCTTTACCGACTATCATAATTCTTCAGTTATTCGAGCTTGCAGAGTATCATGGCATCATTTTCTCGGTGCTCAGAGTCGAAAAATATCTAATCTCACTAAGTGTTACGCGTTGAGAAATATCTCAACTCGTCATCTGACAAGTGCCCATGAAGGCAGAATGTCAAATTCAGCCAAGGACGGCTGTATGTCGGTCCAGCTCGTGCTGCCGACATACGAATTTGGTAATGCCCAAGAAGGCTAGAAACCGGTATATAATAATGCCCAAGCAGGCTATATGTCGGTCCAGCTCATGCTGCCGACATATCTATGCGGTAAAAGCCCAAAGTGGCAGAAACCGACATATAAAATATGCCCATGCAGGCACTATGTTAATTCAGCAAAAGGCTGTTGACATCCAACATATAAAATATGCCCATGCAGGCACAATGTCAATCCAGCAAAAGGCTGTGGACATCTGACATATGAAACATGCTCGTGCAGGCAGAGTGTCAACTTTCCCAGTGTCGGCAGAAACGTCTATGTGTGGCCATGCCCATGCATGCGACGCATTTCCAGTGCAAACTGTCCATCTCGTTGTTGATTCGGGTGAGCTCGGTCAACCAGATGACGCGTTTGGTCTAAAGGGCATAGCTAGACGACGGACTTATGATGGTGCCCATGCAAGCAGATGGTAGAGTGCATGGAGGTTTTTTTTGGTATGGTTATTTGTTTTGTGTAAGTCTGTACGTGACTCTACGAGTCCCCCACAGCCTCGGGGACTAATGTCGGGGATGTCACCCCGGTATACCAAGGATGGCCCCTCTATGTGGTCATCGGTGATGCCTATGAGTCAATACATGGAGCTGGGTTAAATATTAAAGAGTTATAATAGCACCTTGGGCCGAGTCAACTCTCATTCGGCCTGGTCAACGCCTCTCCCAGGCAGAAATAAATAAGAAATCGAGTCTGGGCCCTTTAACCGAATCTGGCCCGTGACCGAGATAGCCATCCCGGTCAACTTGACCCGGGTGGGCCATTTGCCTCCCAGGCAGCCCACGTTGGCATCAATCCCTCAACTGACCCGGGTGGGCCGAATCCTCTCCGCCGGCCTCCACTCATCCGGCTGGGCCGAGTCTCCCGCAACCCGGCTGGGCCTTGGTCGCTCCTGGCTGGCCGGCTTCCAGCACCCGGCTGGGCCTCGATCACTTCTGGCAGGCCGACTTCCGGCACCCGGGTGGGCTTCAGGCAGGCCGACGCACGGCGCCCCCGGGCGGGCTTCAAGCAGGCCAATGTTTTCTTCCTCGGATCGACATCGATCGCTCCCAGCGACCGAGATCGTTCCCTGCGCCCAGGATCGATCGCTGCAGGCCGGCTTCCAGTTCCCTTCGACCGGATCATTGTCAGGCCAGATCATCTGCGGCCATTCCGAGGTAAGGTGCAGGCAGCAAACTAGCATATTCCCTCTACAAATATCAATGCCTGCTACCAGAGGATAAGAGCTAAGGACAGGATGACGAGGCCACGTACAGGCACCCATGCCCAGCATGGCTACAGCGCGCACCGTGACGCATGCATAATACTGATTAGACCCCAGTAGTCATTTCAGTTCCCTGGGCTCCCCTTTATAAGGAGCACCAGGGGGAGTGCGCCAAGGACGGCCACACGGCAGAGAGCCTCTTTTCTACTCAACTCACGTAGGAGCATTTTGGCTAGCTTAGCTCGCTAGTAGTGCTACCCTCAGTTCTTCAGTTCATAGCTCTGGCACTTGTAGATTTAGATTTACAGCTCGGGGAGCCCTTGTAATAACCAACCGTATGCAGAGAGGAGAATACACAGAGTAGGCTATATGCTGCAGTAGGGGTTTTATCTCTCGCGAGAGCCCCGAAGCAGGGTAAATCCTTGTGTTCGTCTGTTTATCCGTGTGTGCTCTTCAGCACATAATCCCTCCCCGAATCCTCTAGCGTCCATCGGCCCCCAACTTAAGCCTACCCCTAGGCTTCTGTTGTTCACCACGACGACAGCGGCAGAGGGAACGGGTCCTTGGGGCAGGCCTTATTCAGGTCTGTGAAGTCGACGCAGACTCGCAGCTTGGAGGAATTCGGCTTCAGCACCACCACTGTGTTGGCTACCAAGGTGGAATGAGGCACCACCTTGATGACACCGGCTTCCAGTAGCTTGTTAGTCTCGGAGACGATGAACTCTAACTTTTCCTTGCTTTGCTTCCGCAGAACTTGCTTCACGGGGCGGGCGTCCGTGTTCACCGCCAGCTTGTGCTCGATCACCTCCCTTGGTACACCAGGTAAACCTGACGCTTCCCATGCGAAGACGTCAGAATTTTCCCGAAGGAAGGCGACGAGCGCGCTTTCCTATTTGTCGGTGAGGTGGGCACCGATGGTGATGGTGCGAGAGCCGTCACTCGTGAGTGCCACCTTCTTGGTCATCTGCGGGTCGCCGCGGAATGGCGCCTTCTTGGGGGCCGTGGGTGCTGATCTTCCAGGGTTCCCTCCGCCCCCGAGAGCAGCATCAGCACCAGCGTCTTGCATGTCTTGTCGGGTGTCCGCTGTTGTGGCCACCGTCTGGTTCGGTCTCTGGACACAGTAGATGGCGTCGTCCATGTCGGCCTTGATCCTGATCACACCCCAAGCCGCCGGGATTTTCATCATGTTGTAGGCAAAATGGGAGACGGCCATGAACTTGGCCAGCGCGGGTCAGCCGAGTATGCTGTTGTAGGGGAGCGGCGTGTCGGAGATGTCGAAGACGATCTCCTCGGTGCGGAAGTTCTCGGGGCCACCAAACGTGACCGGAAGAGAGATCTTCCCCAGAGGCCGTGTGATATTCCCGTTCACACCTTGGAACACACCGGTGTCTTGCAGGCGGGAGAAAGGGATTTGCAAAGTGGCCAGGACCTTTGCCGTCAGCAGGTTGAGGCTGGAGCCTCCGTCGACCAGCATCTTGGTGACCTTGAAGTTGTGGATGATGGGTGACACGACTAGGGGCAGTGTCCCTACCCCGACGGTGTTGTCAGGGTGATCTTCCGGGTCGAAGGAGATGACCTGGTTAGACCACTCCAGGGGCTTTAACGGCGCCAGGGCGACCGCGTTCAGCTCTCGGACGAGTCTCTTGCCGGTGCTGTTGGAGGGAGGCAGGGAGGCTCCCCCGTGAATGCACCCGACGACGCCATTGACTTCTTGGAATTGTCCGTTGCTGCCGCCCTGAGGAGCCGGAGCATCCCCATTGTTGGCGAACTCCGCGTTGTTCGGCCCATGTCCGCCTTGACAACTGCGCCCTCCTCCGCGGCCTCCGCGTCCTCCACCACGCCCCCATCCCCGGCCATTACCGCCTTGGCGACCCGTGGGAAAGTTTCGGGAGTAGTGCCCGTGGAGTCCGCAGCTGTAGGAGGCACCTGGGCCGGTCCCGCCTCCTTGACGTTGCGTGCGTGCAGCGAGGACGTTGCTTGGCGGCAGTCCATGAGCGGGTGATTGCCGTCGGGGTGGACGTGGCACCATGGATCTTCATCGCCCTCAGAAGTCGGGGCTGGCTTGACCTTCTTGGAGAGAGGCTCGGTGACGAAGACGCGCTTGTCGGGACCGGGGTCCCGCTTCTTGCTCTTGGCGGGGGTGGCCTTGTCCTCGGGTTCCTCCTCCCCGGGGACTCTGACCCCCTCTTCTGCGCGGGCGTAGCGGTCCGCGAGCTCCCATAGCTCGCGGGTAGTCTCGATGCGATGAGTGCTCAACTTCTCGCGCATCCGGGTATGTCGAACGTTGGCGTGAAAGGACTGAATCACCAGCTCCTGCTTGATGCTTGGGATGGTGTTCATCTTCTGGGTGAAGCGTTGGATGAACTTGCGGAGAGTTTCACCCGGAAGCTGCTTGAAGTCGTGCAGGTCGCTGGGAACTCCTGGGCGCTGGTAGCCGCCCTGGAAAGCCCCCAGGAATGCCTCCTTTAGTGCCCGCCAGGATCGGATGGAGCACTTGGGGAGGTTGAGGAGCCATGACTGAGCGTCTCCCTTCAGGGCCAATGGGAACCAGTTGGCCATCATGACCTTGTCGGCCCCGGCAACCACCGCAGCCAGCGAGTACAGCTGCAGGAAGTCCCGAGGGTTGGTGGTGCCATCGTAGCGGAGGACGTCAATCTTGAAATTCTTGGGCAAGGTGGCCTGGCGAAACTCAGGGGAGAGGGCGAGGCAGCCCTCGGCGATGTCGTCATCCTGATCTTCCCGTTGATGGCGCTCTCGACGACGTCCGATGCGGGTGCGTGCATCCTCGTGGAGACGGTTGTTGAGGTTGTTGCGTAGATCCAGGTTGCGCGTGGAGGATGAACCAACAGAGATGGCCGGGCCGCCATTGCGGTTCGCCCAACCCGCCACGGGAGGGTTTGCTTGAGGAGGCACGGCTTCGCCTGGGCGATCTACCCGGGGAGGGTCCCGGGGTTCTCGCGCCTCTGCTCCCTTGGCTCCGAGGCTATCAACAGTGGGGGGCGTGAACGGGCTCACACCTAGGACCGCCGTCGGCCAAGTGGAGTAGTTCCTCCACACGGGTCCGCCACTCCTGGTAGACCTTGGGGTTGTCGGTGCTGGGGGGAAACTGGATCAGAGCCTTGGCGGTGATGAGGGCGTCGTGGCGGGCCTGCGCGTCATCCGAGAGGAGAGTGCAGGACTTGCTCTTGGTGCCCTGCTGGCCCTTGCCAGCGCGGGCACCCTCGCTCTTTTCACCGACAGAGAGGTCCTTGCCGGTGTTTCCGCCCATGCTCTTCTCCGCGCCACCATCTTCGCCGCACTGGGTTGGGCCGCCTGCCCCGCCCAGAGCGTCCTTCTCCAGGGGTGGAAGAGGAGAAGCCCGGTTTGCCGCAGTAGCGCGACGCTCGCCGGTAGCCTGAGAGCGCGCAGGAGAGGCCGCCTTGGACGTCTGGACGTCGGGCCTCTTCTTTGGCGCCATGGTCGATGAAGAACTTGACGCAGATCTCTTCGAAGATCTCGAAGCCGATGAAGAACTTGAGGAAGATCTCGACAAAGAACACGAAGCCGATTAAGAAGAAAGCAGCACTTGCGCCCCCTACCTGGCGCGCCAGATGTCGTGTCTTGGATAATGGACACCGGGAGTAAAGGATACCCCCTTTTTAGGTTCGGTATGGGGCGCAAAGGAGGCTGAGTAACGTCTTCCGCCCGGGGGCTTCGTCTACGCTCGAGATCCACGTACTAGCAAGCATCACAGAGACACAAGGAGTTTACCCAGGTTCAGGCCGCCCGGAGGCTAACAGCCCTACTCGTGCATGTCTGGATTGAGAGGTGTATCATGGTGTAGCTTTACAATGGTGGTTGCGGGTGAGAACCCGGGAAGTGTTGGCTAGAGGTTGAAGACGAGCAGATCCTGGCCCGGAGGCGATCACTGTCGGCACAGTGGAAACCAGGGTACCACGGGCCGGCCTGCCAGGGCCCACAAGATTCTTTGGATGATTTTCGCTAAGGACCAGGCTCTCCAAGCCTGGCGAGCTTCGCGAGGATTCCTCCCCTCGCGAAGGGTTTTTCTCCTCGCCAAGGGTTCTTTCTCTTGGCGAGGGATCGCCCCTCGACAAGGCGTCTCCGACGCCGCCCGCAATTCTGCTAAGGACCAAGCTGAAGGGCTTGGCGAGGCTTTTCGCCTCACGAAGCGCCTTCCTCGTGAAGCCATCTCTGCCCCCGCGGCAGAGCGCACATGGGCTCTGCGCCATGTGCAGAGTGACGCGCGTGCCTACGCGTGATGACGACAACGCCGCAGTTGCCGTTTCCATGTATAAAGCAGTCAACAAAGTGGAGCCAAGCAAAGCGGACAACGAGTATTGCCTCTTTGGTGACAAGGGAACAGTCTGCAGCTACGCTCCAAGGACGACGTCACCGTGGGTCACCTCCCACCTCGGCAAGCGCCAGCCCACTGTCCAGCTGGTCGGTGCCCCTTTTCAGCTTTGGTGACGCCGTTCCCCTGTCGTGGACCGCGTCCACGAGCTTTACCTTTATGGTAGACCTCACCTTTACGGTGCACCGCGCCTCCTCCTTCGTCGCCATGTGGTAGCCCTTCCCGCCCAAATGTTTGGGCAGAAGAGGCCCAGGGCGCCTATAAAAGGAGGAGGAGCACGCCCAAGCAAAGGGTTCGGTTTTTGGAGTCTAGGAGCCTACCCAAAAACCCTAGATCTAGAGGCTAGCAAGCAACCATTGTTAGCCACCTCGAGCTCGACAAGCTCTCCTTGTACTGTGAACTTTCCAAGCAGTGCAATACACAGAAGCAGGACGTAGGGGTTTTACCTCCACAAGAGGGCCCTGAACCTGGGTAAGACCGAGTGTCTCCATCTCTGCCGTGCTGTCCCGCAGCGAGTCCGACGAGCACCGTCGCCGGAGCACGTTGAGGGTTGTTTGATTCCGTGTTCAGCCCCTTACACGATACCTTGGAGATATCCCTAGTCCCTGGGGACAGATCTCCGACATTTGGCGCGCCAGGTAGGGGGCTGAGGCGCGTCTTCATCCTCGACACAGCCATGGCCGGTTCTCGTGCCGAACGTCTCGCTCGCCGGACGGCTAGCGCCGCCACCGCTCCCGCAGGCCGCCCGCGCGGCCGCCCGCATGGGGGCTCTGCTCCGGAGCGCCGTGTCGACCCCGAGCCCCGCGTCGAGCACCCGGACGACGACGACATCGACCACGCTGAGGACGACCTCGGCGAAGAGGAGGCCTCCTCCCTGCCCCCGTCGCGGGACCGTGCTGCCTCCTCGCTGGGCCGCCCTGCGCCCAGCCCGGCGACTGCGCTCCTCATGGCGTAGGAGCTGCTGCAGTACCGCCCCACGCCGGCGGCTCAGGAGGCCTGGCTCAACCGCGTTGCCGAGCTCATCGGCGCCGCTCGCGCCGCGGCACCCGTGCCGTCTCGTTCCCTGGTTCCTTCTGCGCTCGTGGGGGACGTGGCGCATGGCGCACCTCCCGCGCCTCCTCTCCATCCCGCACCCGCTCCGGCTCCACCGGTTGCACCGCAACCTGCTCCAGCGGGGGCTCCTCCCCGCGACGGCCGCGCTGCATCGCATGCGTCGTCGCCGCATGACTGCCAGATCGTGCAGCGAGCCCCCGAGGATGCACGCGTGAGCATCGAGCGCGGGCAAGAACGCCGCAACCGCACCGTCCAGGACGTCGCCACCGCCGGGCGCCACCTCCGCGCCACCCTTGCCAACGGCACGGTCACCTACGGCACGACGGCCGCGTTCACTCGCAGCCTTCGTCGCGTCGTCTGGCCGGTCAAGTTCAGGCCGGACCTCCCTCCGCGCTACGACGGCAAGAACAACCCCCTGGAGTTCCTGCAGCTCTACTCTCTGGCTATCCAGGCCGCCGGGGGCGATGACAAGGTCATGGCGAACTGGTTCCCCATGGCCCTCAAGGACTCTGCGTCCTCATGGCTCACCAACCTCCCCGCCGAGTCCATCAACTCCTAGGAGGAGCTCTGCCGGTGCTTCGTCGCCAACTTCAAGGGCACGTACGAGCGCGGCCTCACCTACAACGACCTCCGCGCCGTGCGTCAGAAGCCCGGCGAGACCCTCCGCAAGTACATCCAGCGCTTCAGCCAAGTGCGCAACAAGATCCCCAACGCCACCGACGCGCAGGTCATTTCGGCCTTCCAGGCTGGGGTCACAGACGTGCGGATGCTCGAGAAGCTCGGCATCCACGACAACATCACCACCGTTGTCAAGCTTTTCGACTTGGCGGACAAGTGCGCCAAGGCTGAAGAGGGCCGCTTGTTCGTCAAGAACGAGCCAGGGGACCCCACCGAGGGGTCCAAGAAGAAGAAATCTTCTGAGAAGCGCAAGACTACTGCGGTCCTCGCGGCAGAGCCTGACGCCAAGCAGTCTCGCCAAGCTGCCACTCCAGCCGCAGGACCTGAGAAGAAGGATGATCGTCCCTTTTGCATCTACCACAAAAGGCACTCTCACGCCACCGAGGACTGCTTCGACATCAAGAGGCTTCGCGAGGCTCGCGAGGCAAACGGAGGCCGCGGAGGCCGCGGCGGAGGCCGCAGCGGCCGCGGGGGGCGACGCTGGAACAACAACTACAACGACAACTACCAGCAGAACCCTCAGGCCAACGCTGCCCAGCCCGCAAACGACAACCTGCCTGCCGAGGCTGACGAGGGCTACCAGGTGCCTCGTGGAGCCGCTTGCATCCTCGGCGGGGCTCAGGCCCCTCGCTCCAACCGCCACTTCAAGCAACTCGCTCGCGAGGTCGCAGCAGCCCTTCCTGGAGTCGAGGCCTCCAGGCCCCTCAAGTGGTCCCAGTGCCCCATTACTTTCGACTCCGGCGACCACCCCAAGTCCACTTCAACCGTTGGCACCATCCTGTTGGTCTGCACCCCCACCATCAACAATATCGCCGTCTCTAAGACGCTCATTGATGGGGGTGCTGGCCTCAACGTCATCTCCGTCGAGACATTCGAGAAGCTGCAGGTGCCCTACGAGCGGCTCATGCCTACCAGGCCCTTCTCGGGAGTGACAGAGGGTCTTACCACCCCTTTGGGGCAGGTGAGGCTCGCCGTCACTTTCGGCACCCAGGCCAACTACCGTACCGAGCTGATCGACTTCGACGTCGCGCACATCGGCCTACCCTACAACGCCATACTCGGCTACCCCGCCCTGGAGGACGGCATCCCTGTCGCCAACCCCTGGAAAGACGACCAAGAGAAGGAAGAAGCTGCTTCAGAATCGGATGACGCCGCCTCCAAAGAAAAAGGCAGCAAATTCCCTAAGCATGCCGAAAGTCTCATCGTCAACCTGGCCACAGATTCTTCACGTAAAGAAAAGGCGGCCTGGCGAGAACTCAACGCTACGATGCCCGCAGTTCCTCAATATCTGGATTGGTCCGACACACCCATTACATGGGATCGTAGCGATCACCCGGACAGAGTTCCTGCAAAACGCACCTACGCCTTAGTCGTCAGCCCAATAGTCGACAAGTACAAGTTGACAAAGGTTCTCATGGATGGCGGTAGCAGTATCAACATACTTTACGCCGCAACATTAAGGAGGATGCGTATTTCCGAGTCACAACTCACCCACAGCAATGTGAAGTTTCATGGGATTGTGCCAGGACGACAAGCTTCCTCGATGGGGCAAATTACCCTAAAGGTCACCTTTGGTGAAGCCGATAATTTTCGGACTGAGGACGTCTCTTTTGAGGTTGTTCCCTTCAGAAGTGCATATCATGCAATCTTCGGACGTCCGGCTTTCGCCAAGTTTATGGCTAGGCCCTGCTACATCTACAGCATGCTGAAAATGCCGGGACCCAATGGCGTCATCACATGTAAGGCAGACTTCAAGAAAGCCAAGGAATGCGAGGCCTCCAATGCCGTCCATGCTGAACAAGCAATCTGCAGGGAAGAGTTGGAGGACCTCAAGAAAACAATTGGTCCCGATGAGATGCCGGCAACTGAAAAGCCGTCCTCTAAAGTCGACTCAAGCTTCAAGCCAAAGGATGACACCAAGAAAATCAAGCTCTCAAAGGAGGATCCGACAAACGAGGCCATCATCGGCACCGGTCTCGACGACAAATAGGAAGGCGAGCTCGTCAAGTTTCTCCGTGAGAACCGGGACATATTTGCCTGGTCACCATCTGACATGCCAGGTGTCCCGAGGAAACTTGCCGAGCACTCCCTAAAAATCAACAAGGACGCAAAGCCGGTCAAGCAAGGCCTTCGTCGGCTCGGAACTGAGAAGCGCAAGGCGGTTGGAAAGGAGATCCTAAGGCTCACAGCCGCCAAATTCATTCGTGAAGTTGTCCAGCCTGATTGGTTGGCAAATCCCGTGCTAGTCCCAAAGAAGAACACATCGGAGCTGCGTATGTGCATTGATTTCACCGGCTTAAACAAAGCCTGCCCTAAAGATCCGTTCGCTTTACCGCGCATCGATCAGGTCATTGATTCAACTGCCGGCTCAGAGATGCTATGTTTTCTGGACGCTTATTTGGGTTACCATCAGATAAAGATGAAAGAGTCAGATCAAATCAAGACATCCTTCACTACGCCGTATGGCAATTATTGCTATGTCACAATGCCGTTCGGCTTAAAGAATGCCGGTGCTACTTACCAAAGGTGTATGCAGCGGTGTCTGGACAAGCAAATTGGACGCAATGTTCACGTCTATGTTGACGACATTGCAGTCATGTCGAAGAAGCGTGGCGATCTCATTGCCGATCTGTCGGAAACCTTTGCAAATCTAAGGGAGTACCAGATGAAGCTTAATCCGGCAAAATGCGTCTTCGGTGTACCCGCAGGCAAGCTTCTGGGCTTCATTGTTTCCCAAAGAGGAATTGAAGTTAACCCGGAAAAGATAAAGGCGATTCAGAACATCGAGAAGCCGACTTGTCTAAAGGACATACAGCGGCTTACGGGTTCCGCCGCGGCTGTAAGCCGTTTCATTAGCCGGCTTGGAGATAAAGCTTTGCCTCTGTACAAACTGCTCAAAAAATCGGATAATTTTGTCTGGACAGAAGAAGCAGAGGCAGCCTTAGCTCAGCTGAAGTATACATTGACACATGCTCCAATCTTGGCGGCTCCTAGAGAAAAAGAGCCTCTTTTGCTCTATTTGTCGGCCACAAACTTTGTTATCAGTGCCGTCATTGTAGTTGAGCGCCTGGAAGAGGGAAAGCAATGGCCGGATCAGCGCCCCGTCTATTTTATTAGCGAGGTATTCTCAGATTCGAAGCAGCGCTATCCCCACTACCAGAAGTTAGCCTATGGCGTATTCTTTGCCGCTAGGAAATTACGTCATTACTTCCATGATCACGCCGTCACGGTGGTCAGCAAGGCTCCATTAAGGGAAATCATCAACAATGCCGACGCAACGGGTTGAGTCGCCAAATGGGGCATCGAATTAGCAGCTTTTGACATCCAGTACAAGCCGAGGACCGCCATCAAATCTCAGGTCTTAGCCGACTTTGTTGCAGATTGGACAGAGGCGATGGAAAGCACACCTTTGCCGGATTCTCAATACTGGATAATGCACTTCGATGGCTCGAAGATGAAGGAAGGCTCGGGGGCTGGAGTAGTTCTAAAATCGCCTAAAGGTGATAAGCTCAGCTATGTTCTCCGAATCCACTTCAACGCCACCAACAATGTAGCAGAGTATGAGGCTTTGCTTCATGGTCTTCACATGGCTAAGGAATTGGGAGTGCAGCGCATCCTCTGCTATGGCGACTCAGATCTGGTTGTGCAGCAACTTGATGGTTGTTGGGACACAAAGAGTCCCACAATGGCGGAATACAGAAGAACAGTCGACGAATTCGGCCGATGCTTTGCCGGCTTAGAGGTTCGACATATCTCCCGAGATGACAATGAAGCTGCTGATGCCTTGGCCAGAATAGGATCCAAGAAGAAGGCAGTGCCACCAGACGTATTCCTCCATCACCTTCACAAGCCGTCCATCAAAGGCGGCGATGAAGATTACCCTTTGTCGGCGGAATCAGTTCAGGTGTGCATGGTAACCCCAGATTGGACCACACCCTACATTGATTTCCTGGTTAATAAGAAACTGCCCAAGGACGACGAGGTGCTAAGCCGTCAAATTGAGCATCGAGCAAAGGCGTACACGGTTATTAACGGGCAACTCTACAAGAGGAGCACTTCCGGCATTTTCCAAAGATGCGTCTCTCCAGAGGAAGGACGGCAAATCTTAGAAGAAATCCACTCCGGCGAATGTGGGCATCACGTGGCGGCAAAGGCGTTAGTCGCCAAGGCATTCCGGCATGGATTCTTCTGGCTGACGGCTAAAAAGGATGCTATCAACATCGTCAAGACTTGTGAAGGATGTCAGCGCTACGCAAAGCAGGTTCACTTGCCGGCTCAGGAGCTCCGAACGATCCCTATCACTTGGCCGTTCGCGGTCTGGGGGCTCGACATGGTGGGACCCTTTAAGACGGCGAGAGGAGGCTTAACCCACCTGTTGGTGGCGGTCGACAAATTCACGAAGTGGGTGGAGGCAAAGCCCATCAAGAAACTCGACGGAGCAACGGCAACAAAGTTCATCATCGAGATTACAACTCGATTCGGCATACCGCATAGCATTATCACTGACAATGGCACAAACTTTGCCGTCGGTGAGCTAGCGAAGTTCTGTAGCCGATCAAAGATCCGACTCGATGTGGCATCGGTGGCACACCCACAATCCAATGGACAGGTAGAGCGCACTAACGGCATTATTCTGCAGGGTATTAAGCCGAGGCTTGAAACTTCTTTGCATCGAGCAGCCGGCGCTTGGGTTGAGGAATTGCCGGCGGTCCTATGGAGTATTCGTACTACCACAAATAGGTCAACCGACTTCACCCCGTTCTTCCTGGTATATGGTGCAGAAGCGGTGCTCCCATCCGACATGATCCACGATTCGCCTAGAGTCGCAGCCTACGTCGAAGAAGACGCAGAAGAAGCACGCAAAGACAGCTTAGATATCCTCGAAGAAGAAAGGGAGTTAGCTCTCCAAAGATCCGCCATCTATCAACAAGATCTACGTCGCTATCAGAGCCGTAGAGTGCGGAATCGATCTTTTCGAGAAGGCGACTTAGTGTTGCGGCTTGTGCAAAGCCGGCAGCACAAATTATCCCCGCCTTGGGAAGAGCCTTTCGTTATCAGCAAAGTGCTGAAAAACGGGTCATATTATCTCCTCGACTTAAGGGATTCAAAGAAAGATCCCAGGAAGAAAGGTCGCAAGAGGAAAAGGCATGTAGATGACGACTTAGATGAGACGAAACGTCCGTGGAATATCGCTCAGCTACGTCCTTTTTACACTTAGCAAATTCTATTGTAACCATGTCAATGTGATCATGAAATAAAAATTGGTTTATCTCATGTCGAATTCGAGAATCTGTACCATCCTTTATTTCCCTATGATCTTATTGTTAGTCTGTTTACCCGAAATTGCCTGTGTTGCTTTTGTTGGTAAATTCTTTCATGTTGAATCCGCCTTAAGGTGATGAAAAATCAACGTTTTGCCAAATTAATGTTTGTCTGCTAAGCTTTTTGCGCCGGGTTGCTTCAAAGTGTTTCGGTACCTAAAGGTGGCACTTGTTCTGAGTCTAAACAGATTGGTCATTGCGTACCCTGTTGCTCAGCGAGTTAGCTTCGCCATAGGTTTGCCGGCGCTTAAAGGCTAAGGCGTCAAGGCCAGATTTAACTGAGGCATAAAATTGCAAGTTTGCAAATTTAAAGCTGAATAATATACAGCAAAAGGCTTAAAGTTATATCTAGACATATACATTGTTTAGACGGCTTTTACATGCCTATTGCATTTTCAGGATTGCCGGCTCAGCGAGCAAATCCGGTTCATGAAGATTTCTCCGACGCCTAAGTGTCATCATCTGACTGAGCAGGAGTTGGCGGACACGGCATTTCCTTGAAGATTGTGGTCAAAGAGACCATGTTGGCAATTTTGCTGGCGTAGCCGGAGACGGAGCGAAGGATCATCTTGCGATCTTGGTCGTCCAAGGGTGTGCCATCCTCCTTTTCCAAAGGGAAGCCGGACGCCACACGCCAGGCTTCCGCCTCCGGGTAGTGTGCCATCATCAAGCCCAAGGCCGTCTTGGCACCTCCACGAGCACTGGAACGAAGGCGTTCATCAAAGAATGAAGCCGATTCGACCAGATCAGCTTCTAAGCTGGCAAGGTTCGTAGGGGGCTCGGGGTTGCCGGGAAAGAATTTCTCGACAAGCTTTTTTCCCGAAGAGATAATCTTCGAGATAAGCTACCCTACCTCCAGAATCCGGTCAAGCCGGTTTTCCGCCGTCAGCTCGTGGCCATAACCCGCCGGAGCTGCAAAAGGCGAAGTTCAGTTATATTTGGCAAAGACAGAAACCAATGAGTTCAAGTTTTTTCGATACTTACTCAGAAGCTGGTTGTCGATAGCCAACGATTCGTCGAGGCGCTTGTCAAGCCGGTCCTGGACTTCATTGAGGGCGTCCTTGTGGCTCTGCCTCTCTGATTCCAGAAGTTGTTCGGCTTTGGCAAGGTTTTGCTTGGTCGTCTCCAGCTCCGCCGCCATTGATTGGTTGAGCTTGTTCAGCTCAATGTTCTCGTTGCGGAGCCGGTCGACGATGCCGGTACTTTCGGCAAGTTCCTTGGCTTTGATGATGGCATCTGCAAAACAAAATGTCAGCAGTATAAAAACAAGCCTGGAATTTAAAGCCAAGGATTCGGCATTCGTACCTTGGTATTGAACCCGGTCCGCCTCGAACCCTTCGATAATGGCGTCTTTGTTTGCCAATTCGGTCTTAAGCCGGCGCATCTCCTGATTTCGTACACCCAAAGAATTGAGGGTTTCAGCGCCAATTTTTTGGTGAATCTGCGTAAGGAATTACTAAAGGCCTAAAGCTATGATCGACAAGCTAAAATAGTTATGTAACGACATTTCATGGCTAGGGGGCTAAGTGTATGCATACGCATTAACTCGAATCACTATGTCGGCTAGTTTCGATAACTTAACCCGGCATAGTGCTCAGGGGCTACTGGGTAGGATATTTTACCTGGTAATGCTCGCGGAGAAGCATCATACCGGCCTCAAAGCTATCAGCAAGGTAGCTTTGCTGATCTTCAAGAATCTCAATGACATCAAAGGTGTCATAGGCCTTGGTATGATCCGGCTCATCGTCCCAGACAGTTGTTCCCTTCTTCCGGGGAAGCCGAGGTGCCTTCATGAACCGGCTCATGAATTCCGGCTTGATGCGTCCCTCCTCGTCGAAGGCCTCGGCTTTGATTGGGGGAAAGATTGGGGCATCATTAGCCGGAGCTTCAGCCCTTGGAGAGGATGTTTCAATCACTTTCCCCGTCATCTCTATCCATTGTGTGGGGGAGTTACCCCGGCCCTCCCGACAGGCGAACCTGGCACAATTGTGCGCGGGTTTTCTTCTGTTGGGTTCGGCTTTGGAAGTGATGGAGTTGATGGAGGGATGGCAGGAGAGGCTTTCTTCCTAATGGCGACCGTCTTAGTTTTCAACGGAGCGCCTTTCTTCATCCTGCAAAGATAAAAGATGTTTAGCAAATCCGGCTTTGCTGCAAGGGAAGGAGGAGATGTTATCAGTCGACTTACTTCTTGCTGGGGATATTGAGCCCAGCAAGTGCATCTTCGTCTTCAGTCGACTTAGCGCTGCTAGCGGTCGACTGTCCCTTCCTCTTCCGGCTCTCTGCTTGAGCCGAAGAAAAGGTAACGGGACGCTGGATCACTTTGCTGGACGACGACGTGCCAGCTGATCCAGAAGTGGAAAGGCCTGGAATCTGAGGATTAAAACAAGTCAGCTTATGGCTATAAAGCTAACATCCCTTCAAAGAATTGAGCTTTGTTTTCGGCAAAGTACCTTTGGGGGAGGGTTGGACGCCGTGAACATCGGCATCGATTCTTCATATTGCCGACCCTCGTTGGGTCGGGCTTTGATCAAACGGTTGAGGCGCGCGTGGTAGAGCGCCTCATCCATGTCTTTTTTGCTGGTCCTCATGGGATCAGCATTACCAGCATACTCGCACAAAAGGCGGGTACGGTGCTGGAGGGGCTGGATCCGTCTTTTGACCCAGCATATTATGGTGTCCTCCCCAGTCAGGGGAGGAGAGCTGGAGGTTAACTCCGAAATCTTCGCCTGTATGGCGACATGGTCTGCCGGCATCCTCGCCGACGGCTTCTTCGTCCAGGACGGCATGGGCGTGCCGGCTATATTTGTGAAGGGGGCAAGGCCCTCCAGCCGGTTCGGTGGTGCCACGTCCTTGCAGTAAAAGAAGGTCGAAGCCCATCCCTTTGCCGAATCAACGATTGGGACCTGAGGGTACCAGTCCATGTCCCGGCGGCAGTTGAAACTGATTGAGCCGACCACTAGCAGCTCCTTGTTGACAGTTTGCCTCTTGACTAAGAAGCATCTATGGAAGAAGTCTAGCCTAGGTTTTATACCTAAGTAACCTTCGAATAGAGCTACAAAGCCGGAGATGTACAACAAACTGTTTGGAGTGATGTTGTGGAGTTGGAGACCGTAATGGTCAAATATCTCAATCAGGCCGACGGCGGCAAAGAGAAACCCCTAGAGATGTGGGAGGAAATAAGTACCCGCTGGTCCCGGACTGGGGTTGGATACGGGTCGTCCAAGGCGGATCTCCAAGCCGGCGAAGTAGAGGATGCCGGAGGAATGACGCCGTCAGCCGCCATGCTCTCGAGCTCGCCTTCTTCTACAGCGGAACCGACCCAATTATGTGCCGGGTTGTTGGCGGCACCTTTGTTGTTGCCGGCTTCCTCTTCCTCCTCTTCATCGGCGCTGGCTCCTTCAGATGCAACCTCAGAAGCAGTGGGGGCTAGAGACGCTGAAGCGGCGGCTTCGGCTGCGGCTTTCGCCAAGGCTACTTCATCACGGCCTGGCGCAGTGGAAATGGCCGCCGGAGATGGAGAAGGTGCAGCTGCAACGGCGGATGGCTCGACGGCGGTGGCGGCAGCCGCGGAGGAGGAGCCGCCCATTGGTGGAGCCGAATCCGGTGGGGTTGCTTCAATCACCGGAGAGCTTGGGGTGCTTGAGGCCATGAGGCGCGGAGGAAGAACTTGAGCTCGGGAGAGATGGGATCTGGAGAGGAGAGTGCTAGGGTTGCAAATGATGCGGTGGCCGTGGCGGAGGCGAGGCGTCCGGGATTTATAGTAGATGCGCCGAGATCCGCGCAATGGTCACAGGCCGAGATTTTCGCCACGTGCCCTGGATCTAGCCGTTGTGAGACGTTTGCTCTCCTCCGACGCCTCGGTTCCAGCGCGGGAAAAACGGAAGTTAGCCCTGCATTCAAAGATGCTCCTCCACTCACACTATAAAGTCTGACAGAGTAGTCAAATCGGCGGACGCGTGTCAGAACGTGTTTCTCCGACACAATGGGCCGACACTATGGGATCGGCAAACAAGTTCAGCATGTTTTGCAAAATTTCTAGGAATGCTCCAAGACTAAAAGACGGATGAAGAACTTCCCGGATGGAGTTTTGTCGGGAAGATGAAGCCAACCGAACAAGTACTTGAAGCTTTCCGGGGGCTAATGTTGGGGTTATGCCGAACAGGTACCCTCACGGATGTGAAGCTAAGCCATGATACCAGGGTGGCCCATAGTGGTGATAAGCCGAATTCTGGCTTATCGGGCGTCCCAGTATGATGAAGCGCAGGAGGCCCATCCGGCTAAGGAAGGTTCCAGAAGGCAGCTGGGATTGCGGAAGACTTAGCCCACAAGACAAAGCCCAAGCCGGATTAGTTTAGGACTCTGACTTAGTCGGTAGGTTTTTTCCTGTAAGCCCTAGGCCGGACGCCTTTATAAGCCGGCCTATGGGACGCCTTAGGGCACGAACAATCTCAACCTCAATCCACTGTAACTCGGCGATATTGCCATATAGTGAATTATAGCAGCACGTAGGATCTCGCCACCGACGTGAGATCCGAAGCTGGGTAAACTCGTGTCCATGGAGCCGGAATCCCCAACTCCAAAACCCCTATCTCTACCTAGCTCGATGGCACCCCTGCCGCGGCTAGATTCGACAATAGCACAAAAGCGGCGCTCGGTTTAGCCCACGGCCATGGCGGCAGAGGCTAGGATTAGGATTTCAGGGGAAAGTGAGGAGGAGAGAGAGAGCAGAGAGCGTCGGTGGCTCTTTATCCACCAGGAGGGGGCCATGGCGCAAGGAGGAGCGTGGGGAGGACACAGCGACGCGGCGCTCGTGGCGGCAGTGCTTCCCCTGTCGCCACAGTGAAGAGGGTGCTGACAGTGGGGACCCACTGTCAGGGATTTGGTCTTTTCTCTTTTTCCAGAATTTACAGTAGGGTTTAGGTAATTATTTCAGGCCCTTAAACAATTTTAAAAATTCTGGAAAAATTCACAGAGCCAATATATTACATTTGGAACCTGAGATAAAATTTTCAGCCCATTTGGAAAATATTTCATGTGTTAAATATTTTGGAATTGCTCTCTTGCATTTTGGGCTTTATTTTAATTGATTGAAAAGGCAAGTGCTTTAATTCTTGCAACAAACATATTTGAATTTCTTGGAACTTCCTGAACAAATATGAAAGCTCAATTTGAATTTTGTTTTGCCAATTTGAGCAATTGCACTTGGGTTGGAATTTTGGGAAGGGTTTTGCGTCCCTTTAAGTGTTTTCCAATCTTGATTTATTTTTATTTAGCAATTTAAATATGTATGCCATGATGCAATGAAAAGAAAAAGTGAAAATTTGGCCCATATTTTAGGGTACCAAACTGGGGCTGTTACAATTCTACCCCCCTTACAGGAATCTCGTCCCGAGATTCTAGAGTAGAAGAGAGGAGGGAAACATGGCAACCCGTATCTTCAACGATCTTCTCGATCCCACGATGATCTTCATAGTTGCAGGGCGTAAGCTAACCAGCATGACATGCGGATGTAGCGGCGGAAACAGAAGATAGCTCAAGGTGATAGACAAGATTTCTCCACGGTTTGGAAATATGAACTTTGCACCCGACCATAAGCCATTGGGGAAAACTAGGAACAACTTGACAAAACGAAGGTCGAGTAGAGGGTAGGACAACCGTTCACTTTGTTCAGGATCTTGGTCCGGGACCAAGGCATCACTTCAAACCACCCCGATGCGTAGACCGTAGAGATTTGAAGCACCGAGGGAAGAAGGATATCTTCCGGACTCCACAATTTTGACATACAGGGAGCTCCCATTAGGTTAAACGCTCGGGCCCTAACGTGACTGATGAAATCACCCACTATCCGTGTATTTGGTAAAAACCTTGGGTTCACCTAGGAGGGATAGATATACGTGGGATCCAGAAGATCATTGAAGTTAAGAGTTGTCATGTTTCCCTCCTCTTCCTCTTCCTACTCTAGGAATCTCGGGGTGAGATTCTTGTAAGGGGGATAGAATTGTAACAGCCCAGATTTGGTACCCTAAAATATGGGCCAAATTTTCACTTTTTATTTTCATTGCATCATGGCATACATATTTAAATTGCTAAGTTAAATATTGCAAACAATGGAAATCATTAAAAGGAATCAAACCCTTCCCAAATTTTCCCAACCCAAATGAATTGCTCAAATTGGAAAAACCAAATATTCTGAAGTTTCCATATTGGTCCAGGAAGTTCCAAGAGTGAAAAACAATATTCTTGCCTGGTGTTTTTTAAAAGGCTATAAAAATTGATAGTTGGAATTGATCAACATTGCAATATGTGAACCCCATGACCAAGTGTTATGCAAAACTTTTTATTTGGCAACACAAAATTTGGTCAAGCTTCTACATGTCATGGGGAGGCTAAATGAAATTTTGCAGGTTTTATAAAAAGGTTTAAATGCCTCAATTAAAAATGAGAACTTCAAATAGTGGCAAATCACTTTTGAATTTTGACACCAAGTTAAACCTTTCAAAATTCAAAACAAAAATATGGTGAGCTTCCTTATATTATTGTGAGCCTCCCTGAATTTTCTCATAATTTTAGAAAATGTTTTGCTGCCTCAAATAAATCCCAGAAGGTGCTGTTTTCAAATAATAAAGAAAATCAGAAAAGAGGAAAAGAGGCAGGGGGTTATTGGAAAATCTCCATCCCTGTCGCCACAGTGCTTGGCCATGGCGCTGGTGCCGCCGTGTCGTTCCCTGCGCCCTCGCTGCGGCCCCCTTGGGTGGATAAGGAGGCCCCCCATGGCTGCCGGCTCCTCCCCTCTCGCTCCCCAGCCCCCTCTCTCTTCTCACGCGTGCGGGAACCCTAACCCTAATTTCGGGCCCGAGCTCTTTCCGCCGCCGCCGCCTTGCCGCACCGTGCCGTCGCCTCCGGCCGCCCCGGAGCTAGCCATCGCCACCGTTGTCTCCGCCTCGAGCTCCTCTGTCTCCCCGCCGACTCCCGCGTGCTGGAACGCCGCCGGTCGCGCGAATCGGCCCGTTCTTCTCCGCCTCGGGCCGCCGCCTCCGAGGACCATCTCGTCGCCGTCCGGCCTCCTCTTGGCTCGCCGGCCACGGCCACGTGCGCCTGGTGAGCTCCTGTCTCCCCTGGTCCTTCTCCCCCTCACCCTCTCGCTCTGGTTGGTCGCCGCCGTGGTCGACCGAGCCACTCCGCCACGGCCATGGTCGCCGGCGCATTTCCGGTGACCATATGGTCCAACCGCCACTCCCCCTTGCTCCCCTCCACTTCCTCTAGCTGTTGGAGCAGCTTTCCGCGCCCAATTTCGCTTCAATTCGACGAATCGATGCTCAACGTGCCGCTGCCCTGCTGATGACATCAGCATGATGTCAGCAGTTCTTCATTTTGTGAATTTCAGGAATTTACAGAAACTAGAAAATGCAATGTCTTTTATTTGGTAGATCAAAAAATTGCAAATAAGGTATCAGAAAGTTTATAATTTCACCACCTATTCAAATATGTCACTCATACATGCAATTGAATTGTAAAATTTGAATTTAAATGTGGAATACAAACTCATCTATTAGTTATTCAAATTTTAGAAATTCATATCTAGAGTTTTATAATTCAGAAAAATGCAAATAATATGTCAAAATGCTCAGCTAAATAAACTCTAAATGTTAGTTC
This sequence comes from Puccinellia tenuiflora, assembly GCA_012064385.1. Lineage (NCBI taxonomy): Eukaryota > Viridiplantae > Streptophyta > Magnoliopsida > Poales > Poaceae > Puccinellia > Puccinellia tenuiflora. Next base: position 577,813 of record QRDG01001541.1, on the reverse strand, counting down.
CATTATTTAAATTTTTGGTTAAATTTAAATTGCCTGTTTTAATTAAATAGAGAAAAGGGCAGATTTAAATTGCTATTTGGGAAATTCATAATAATTTGAATATTGATCCAAAAACTGCAAACAATATCTCAAAATGTTCAGAGAATTAATATCTAAATGTTAGTTCTGTTTTACATGTTAAAATGAGTTTCTAAATTGCTGTTAAAATTGAAATAACTAAAATGGCAGATTTGAAACGAATTTGTAAAAAATATCTTTGGTTTTATAACTCAGAAAATTACAAATGATATGTCAAAATGTTCAGTGAATAATTATCTACAAGTTTATATCTTTTTTTGAGGCTTGTAGATTTAATTTTGGTGTTGTTCTTAAAAATAAATGAAATGGCAGAATTAAATCAAATATTGGAAATGTCATAACTTGTTAAATATTAACTCAAAAATTGCAAATGATATAACAATTTGATCAGCAACTCAAATGCTATCTATCTATGTTAAGTTCACAGCATGACAACAACTTTTCCTTTGATGTCACTTTCGAATTGGTTAAAATGATTTAAATTGCATAACCGTTTAAATCACCATTTCCTCATCGTTAATCAGAAAATTGCAAACGAAGTACCAAAATGATCAGTGGAACAATACCTATCTAATAATGTCAATTTCATGCATTTAGGACCCATATTTCAGTACTGGACATTTTGGATAATAACGCAATTCACTAAGTTAAATATGGAGTTTTAACCCGTTAATTGCAATATTTATTTTAGGGGTTCCATTTAACTTGTGGGACATGCCCGATATCTTTCCATTGCATAATATGACCATCTCACCATGATTGTGCATTGCACCTTTGTATTCATGTTATTTATTTCTTTTCCTGTATTGTTGTGTGTCGGTAGATTCAGGAGTCGAGGTTCCACCACAATACCTCGACGATCAGCGCGACCAGTACTATCAGCAAGGCAAGAACTAACCTAACCTTCTTGGCATCTAGCATCCTACTGTTTTATAAACTATTTTATCCACCATAATATTGCATGCGATTCAAATGCCACTTTTGATCAAGTACTATAGTATCCTATGAATGCATGTTTATCCCCTGAACCATCACATGCTTTCCCCTCCTATGAACCCTAGGTTTGATGTGTTGGCCGGAGACAAAGATATAATTGTTAAATATATATGCTTTATATGCTTAGCTATGCTTAGCCATGCTTAGTCGAATGCTAGTTGTGTCCGTTGATTAATTCCATATTGATGATGTTGATGGAATGAGTCGGGCGTGGTGGATATATGTGATGCTTAATTAAATTGCTAAGAAGGCTGGGATGAGTTGCCATCGGGGATGGTGGGTTGCCTGATTCTTGCCCCTAGGTGCGAGTTCTTATCGCTTGAACCAAGAACCGAGCGTGCTTCCATCGGTGGGGGTATGGGCTCCTTACTAACTGAATAACTTGTGCGGGCGTATCCAAGGGTCCTCTAGTTTGCTATTTCCATTTGCCGTGTGTGTGAGCGGAAAAAGAAATGATGAGGATGGTGGTGTTTAGGACGTGGCGATGGGGCAGGGGCTGAGGCTGGGTAAACTTGCCCTGTGGCCACAGATGACTCTTGGATAGTCTCACGCGAGGTAAAGGTTTAACCGCGCCTGCTTGCCGGCCTTCCCCGGAAGAGGGCCAACTAGGTGAGCCGGACGGTACCAATGGGTAAATTAGTACACCCCTGCAGGGTTTAATCTTTTCGAAAAGCCGTGTCCACGGTTATGGACAAATCTTGGTGAGATAGGTGAGATCATAGAGAACCCGAACCTTTAATCAAATGGCAGCTAGAGGTTGCATAATCAACGTGTGATAAAAGGTTCATTTCCTCGAGGGAGATTCGAGGGAGTGCCTTGGTGGAGATGAGATGCTTCTGGTTACAAATGGTTCGTTGAGAACCGCAGATGAAAGTTTACTCTCTTATCCCTTTTTGGAAAACATTCTGAGTAGACGATGCCATGGGTCTTTATATCTTTTAAAAGGGAAAACCAACTTTATGCAAATTAGCTACATTATACGGCAGTAGAGCCTCCGTCAGCATCAGGCCTATATCGCCCTACTAATTCTTGCGAGTACGTCGTACTCAGCCTTGCTTTGTTGATTATTATTTGTTTCAGAGGAGGACGCCACCGAACTGGAAGGTGGGTTCTACGTTGACTTCGATGAGTAGTCTGGGGTTCCCAGGTGGCAGCTTGGGACGTCTTGGAACAGGCTGGCACGGGATGTTTATCTGTAGGCCTCTTAGGCCATAAATTGGATCTTGCTGTTTAGACAACTTTAATTTGCTTCCGTTGTTGTAATGATGGGTCTGTGACCTCTGATGTGTCATTTGCTATCTTTCTCAATTATATGAGTTGAACTATGATATCTTTGTGTCGTAGAGTCTGTGATGTGCCAGTTGTTCCGCAGTCTTGGTCTCTTTGTTATACGTGAAAGCGATGTCCGAGCTTATGGCACGATCGAGGTGTTGTGTGCCGATGATGTATTCCGAGCACGCCTGCCAATGTGTTTTGGCCTGGGATTGGTAACCCCAGTAACCCTTGATTGTGTAGCATGACCGGTTGCATAACGTTTCACTGTATAGCTCTGGGGTCAGGGCGCTACAGGTACCTCATCAATCACATGTAGGAGTTTGTAAAGGATCAACAACGACTGCAATTTCCTTCTGCTCTGGACAGATGGTGCAACGGCTTGGCAGATGCCAGTGATGCTCGTATCAGACTAGTGTTCGGTCGCATCCAGCAGGTGATCGCGGGAATCATCTGCAACGATGTCTTGTCTCGCACCGGGGTGTACTTCAACAGCTTTGCAGCACCACCGAACGACGAGATTGAACATCGCTTAATAGCGCAGGGTGATAACCGGCCATTCACTATAGATGTTGTTCTCCCGTTCCCACCGAAGCCGCGCAAGAAGAAGTGATTGACGGCATGTGTTGTCTACTTAGTACGGTAGATGAACTTGTGTTTGTAAATTATATCCGTAAATTAACTTGTGCTTCTAAAGTTGTTGAACCTGCATATGTGATCGATGCTATTTAACTTGAGTTATTTTGTTTTGTTTCGTCTTTCTCTCTCTGAATGCCGATGATTAAAATGAAGTGACACCGTGTGATCCCGGGGATGGCGCTAGTGAGCCTTGTGATATGCAAGAATACACATCTTCTGCATCATACTTGGCTCACTCGCACCATCTCTGGAACTTCTGTGTGTCCAACCTATATACGAGGCATGCATGTTTTCGATTTTGGTGCAGTTATTTAACTACTATTTGATTTGTGTATAAACTCTTGCTCTTATTTCTTTTCCTAAGACTTTTATCTTTGCCTCGTGTACAGAGAGATGAAGATGTCCGAACCAAGCGGGATGAGAGGGCTACAACTACAAGAGCTACAAGATTAAAGCAGAGGCGGAGCGAAAGATAGGAAGAACATGCATATATACTCTTCTTCTTCATCGCCATTGCAGTTCTCTTGTCTGTGATTGTAGTTTAGATTACTACTTGCTTTTGAAAACTTGCAACCTATAAACTATCGACATCCGGAGATGTGTGTGTTTTATGCATATGTATGCAAAATATTGGGTCTCACTTGTATATTTCGGCTTGTAATTCATGCATGATGAACCAATAATTTGGTCACTTGTCTATTTGTATATCTATTTAAATTATGTCAATTATACTGTTTCTGTCAATATATATGTATTTATCTGCCCGTTTATATTGCTGTAAAATATTTCTGCTTTTATTTTAAAAGTAGAAATACATATTACTGGCGAACAGGAACCTGGTTCGCCAGTGGTAATCCCTGGGTATACCGCTGGCGAACAAAACCTCTGTTCGCGAGTGGTAAGTGGGTCCTCGCTGGCGAACCAGGAAGTTGTTCGCTAGTGGTAACTAACTTACGGCTGGCGAACATGATGTTCGCCAGCGGTAAGCTGTTACCACTGGCGATATGAGCGCTGGCGAACTGCATGTTCGCCAGCGGTAGCCAAAACAGGTTCGCCAGTGAGAGGCTTTTTCCTACTAGTGGTCCCACATGTCAGGTTTTAATAATTTCTAAAAAACATAATCCTGAGCTAACGTCGGCTGACGTCATCAGCTCAGGCCGGCGGCCATGTTGACCACGGGCCGGTCGATTTCTACCTCCCCATTTATAGTCGCCGGAGCAGCCCCGACAATGGCAAGCGGTGGCGGCGCACGGTGGCTTGACTCGAATCCATCAAACCGGATGCAATCGACGAAGCTAAAGGGTGCAATCGATAGAGGAGCTCACCGCGAGAGCAGTGGACAAGGTTTGGGCGCCAAAGATGCAATGACGGCGACAGAAACTTGCTTGACGGCGGCGGGCGGCGTTCGGGGTGTCGGTCGCGTTCTTCGTCTATAGGCCCTCCCAGCAAGCGTTGTTTCCACCCAGAGGACGAGCGCGGCGAGGTGAGGCTGATGGACAACACAGAGGAGCTCGACGAGGCACGGAAGGACGGTGCTGCTGTATTAAAATTAGTTGGGTGGTGCCCCAAGCGAAGGCGGAATTGCAGCTAGTAGCAGTTTTCCCTCGTTTAACGAACCGAGTTTTATCGAACCAGTAGGACTTTGAAATCAACAACGAGGTGAATGTTGAAGATCTCTGGCGCTTGAACTTCAACAGACATGGACCTGCACACACTCAACCAAATACTTTGCCCCCAACGGCGGAAAGGTTGTCAATCTTTCCGGTCTCGCAGAAAACTAAGCGGTTAATTGTATGATGAAATAGATAAAATATGAAAAGTGACCAGAGGAATAATGGTGATTAAAAGCAAGTAAATGAGGTTGTAAACAATGTAAAATGATGGACCGAGGGCCATGGGTTCAGTAGTTGAGTCTCTCAAGTAAATAAAATATTCATGTGGTGGGTGAACGAATTACAACTAGGCAATTGACAAGATCATGACACAAACCCAATTTAGCTATGACAAAAAGGACATGATAATATTTATGGAGCCATCACGACAAGGAACAAAGACCGTTGAGTCCAACTGCGTCTTTGTCTAAAAAGTCCACCGTGGGATCGCTATCCAGCCTGTCACCCAACGGTATTAAGTTGCAAGCAACAGACAATTGCATTAAGTAAAGTGCATGAAGTAAGCAATACTAATATCAAAAGAGACATTAACACTGTTGTTTTACCCTTAGTAGCAACAGCACACCCTCGCCCTTAGACGTTTCTGTCACTCGTGCCCAGGAACAAAAGGGGGCATGAACCCACTATCTAGCATAAATACCCTCTCTTGGAGATACACACAATCACTTGGCCAAAGTAACTATGCACATCGGAGAGCATGCAAGAACATAAATTACTCATATAAGAATCATGCACAATCTGAACACAACTTCATAATCCATCGGATCCCAGCAAACACATCACATAGCATTACAATAATCGATCTTGATCATGTTAGGCAGCTCACAAGATCATAAGACATGAAGCATGAGAGAGAGAGACTACCAACTAGCTACTGCCATGGACCCGTAGTCCAAGGTGAGACTACTCACAAATCATCCCGGAGGAAGACATGCTGATGAAGAGCCCTCCAGGATCGATCTCCCCTCCGGCAGAGTGCCGGGATCAGCTTCAGATTGGACCCCGAACTAGGGTTTTCGGTGACGGCGCGTCGGGGTGGAGTTTCTGGCAAATAATGGCCGCAACGACGTTTTTAGGGTTTTAGGGATTTAATAGGCGTCGGAGGGGGCCGAGGGGACCCACCAGGAGCAGGGGCGGGTCCCACCCGCGGGCCAAGGGGGGCCGCGGCAGGAGGCTGCCCCTGCCCTATGGGTGGCCCCCCAGGCTGCCCTTTGGTCCACAGGTGTCTTCCATCGCATAAAAAATCTCCATAAATTTTCCTCCAATTCCAGAAGTAAATTTTCTGAAATACAAAAACAACAAAAATAGGGAACTGGCACTGGGCATCTTGTCAATAGGTTAGTCCGACAAAATGCATAAAAATGATATAAATGACAGTAAAAACATCTGACAATATCACAAAACTAGCATGGATCACTCAAAAATTATACATACGTTTGAGACGTATTAGCATCCCCATGCTTAACTCCTACGCGTCCTCGAGTAGGTAACTGATAACAAATAATTTTTGATGAGACATGCAACCAACACATTCTTGATCAAGATAGTGATGCAAATCAAAGGATGTGAATGAAGAGATACAAAACAATTGTCTATAATTGATAGCAAGAAAGCAATGAATAAACAAGTTGAATCATCCAAGCAAAACCTTTCATAAATAGTATGTCAAAGACATGAAAACAATGTGATCAACATATTTGACTAATTCACAAGGATAATAATTCCATGACAAAAGTGTCTGAGAATCAGCACAAAGGAAGATGTAAGCATTAGCAAAGAGCTTCAACTTCCAACGGCTTATCTTATAGATAAAGTCAATATAAAGATTCATGTTTAATCTTGATAATGTAATATGCTCAATAATACCCAGGGTCAATGCTAGATGTTTGCTTTTGTGGAGATAGAAGGAAAAAAGGGAAAACTGCCTCAACATTAAAAGTAAAAGAAAGGCCCTTCGAAGAGGGAAGCCGGGATTAGTCATGTGCTAGAGCTTTTTGGTATTTAAAACAGAAGTAAAATGATTTTGAGGTATGCATGCTTTCGTCAACGACTTCACAACAGAGAAACTATCTAGTCCCTCATAACAAGCAAGGTTTTTAGACTTGTGAGAGCAGCTGGTTCTTAGAAGAGCGAGTACGCTCTTCTTTCTCCTTGGTTTCACCACTATCCAATGGTTGGGCTGATTTCTCAGATTTGCATTGCGCGGAGGAGAATTGTGAGTTATATTTATATTTTGCTTAAGCTGCTCTCGGGTTGATTCAAGTGAAGACGTAATCCATCAACACCAGGTGAAAAAGGGGGCAAATGACCTCGCTTGTCACAAGTTATATCTAGCTCTCTACTGCTCCCTCATGAGCTTAAAAACAGAGGCACAAAGAAGAAGTTTTTTGAATTTTTAAAGATAGCACATGACAAATTTACTTGGAATGGTAGGAAATACCATGCATAGGTAGATATGGTGGACTCAGCTGGCAAGAAAGTTTGGCTTGGGGATTGGATGCACGAGTGAACCATACACTCAGTACGAATTTTTAGGCTTAGCAAAAAAGTGTTTGAAGCAAACATCTAACAATAACCGGTAACAGAACAACATAAGACATTTACCGGTCATAACCATAAAAACTCTACAACGTCTCCCTTGTTGACCAAACAATTCTTTTGATGGAAAGATTAGCACTATGAATTAACAACTGTGAAAAACCACACAATTTCAACCTTTCAACCATATTTATTAACTAATCAATTCCACTAAAATAACCAGCAAGTTTAAGCATTCAACTTAACATCTCAAAACAATTGAGAAGCATCAAGTATCCACACCATGATCTACAAAACTATGCAGGCTTTTCATTTTATTCTATCATCACACAAACAACATTTTGTCGCTTCGACAATTCAAGCAATTTTTCAACAACAACTCTCCAACAAGTATAAGTGAAGAACAAGAAAGTTTAACTTACCAACTAGCAGCTCTAAACAAAATAAAAGCTAAAAGCGAGAGCTTACTAGAAAACAGACAGTAGCTAAGAATACTCAAAAAGATATAAGCGAAGCAAAGGAGTATTCGAACGAAAAAGTGAAGCGTGTGTCTCTCCCACACAAATAAAGCTAGGATCCAACAAAGATATGACTAGCAAACAAACTAACAAAACTGAAAGTAAAAAGACGCTCCAAGCATAGCACATAACATGTAAAGTGATAAAAACAAAGTTCAACAAAGACGACCTTATGATAGTCGATGAAGATGAGGGGATGCCTTGGGCATCCCCAAGCTTTGACTCTTGATAGTTCTTGATATTCAGAGGGGGTGCCATGGGGGCATCCCCAAGTGTTGGGGTTATGCCGAACAGGTACCCTTACAAAGGAGACTAAAGCCAGCGTACCAGGGTGGCCCATAGGGGTGGTAAGCCGAATTCCGGCTTACCGGGCAGCCCAGTACGATGAAGCGCAGGAGGCCCATCCGGCTAAGGGAAGGTTCCAAGAGCCGGCCCGCATTGAGGATGACTTAGCCCACAAGGCGGGGCCCAAGCCGGATTAGAGTAGAACCCTGTGACTTAGTCGGTTAGGTTTCCTCCTGTAAGCCCTAGGTCCGGACACCTTTATAAGCCGGCCTATGGGATGCCTCAGGGCAAGATCTAACACACTTTTCATTGTAATTGGCGTATATTGCCTTATATTGAATTATAGCAGCACGTAGGGTTTCGCCACCGTTGCGAGATCCGAAGCTGGGTAAAACCTTTGTCGTCCCGTCGCCGGAACCACCCTCGTCTCTAAAACCCACCTATCTACCTAGCTCGATGGCACCCCTGCCGCGGCTAGATTCGACAATACCACGACAGTTGGCACCCACCGTGGGGCAAGAGATGTTCGGGGTTTCGTTCCGTCCGGCATCCACTGGCGGAGTCGGCGACACCATTGCCGTCGGCTTGGTGAGCTATTTCGACGAGACAGGAGCTGGCCACGTCTTCAACGACGGCTTCTGGACGCCGGCAAAGGAGGATCCCGCCGGCTGGTCCACGGTCTCAATCGGCGGCTTCGACATCTTCGTCGGCTTCACCTCCCAGGCTTTGGACAATCTTGGCTTTACCTCGAGCTTACCCGCCACCCACCCAAGCAACTTCGACGAGGGATCGGATCTGGACTCTGAGGAGATTGCCGATCTGGATCTAGCTTTCGACGCTGACGATGAAGATTCTGAAGACGACGCAAGTTCCACCATGGCGGCGCCGGACTTCCACTTCGTTGGCATCTTAGGAGAATCCGGCTCTAACGAGTCGATGACAGAACCTGAGTCTATCCTTCCTGCTTTGCAGGCCAGGGCTGATTGAGAAGCCGGATCTGGGGACACTGCCCATATGGAGTAGAGCCTCGAATCTGAAGGAGAATCCGACGATTTTAGTCAAAAAGTTCATCCTTCTTAGGACGCCCTGTCGAGGTCTTAATGGGTGACGTCTCTGATCCAAAGGATGACCCCAATACCTCGAAAGCCGCCAATGGCGAAGAAAGAACTCCAGAAGCCGGAAATCAAAGGGTGGACTTTGTGCCACCACTGGCTCCAATAAAGGGAACTGGTAGATTGCCGGCTGCAGGAGACGACATTAACGCTACGGCCGGCGAAGCAACAGAGAAGGAGCACGAAGAAAGGATGGCAAAGTACAAGCAACTGCTAACTCCACTTCCTCCTAACGCATCGCTAGCCGACATTGAAAAGCGTCGCGCCGAACTGGAAGAGCAAGCAGCCCAGATAGCGGAGCGCGAAGTTGAGATCACAAACAAGGAAACGGAGTTCATCCGGAAGCAGAGAGAAAAGGGGGCCGACGATGTTTTCCATCCGGCTCGCGACAAGAATCTGCACAAGAGGTTGGATTTCCGCAGCAAGTGGGAAGCCGACCATGTTAATTCAGTCTGGAGAAAGTACCACCACCGACATGACCCGGTGACTAATTTGTGTTACTTTAATACCCCAGCTAAAAACATGGAGGCGGCCCTGGAGGTCATGTTCGACAAATCGTTGGAACGTGACGCTCGCCTCAAATATTCGGCGTATCTACTGGAAGTTGCACAGCAGCAGCAAAACGAATCGCAAGTTAAGTCTGGACGGCTTGTTGACGACTCTCGTCTTTGCAACTCGACAGCCAAGAAGCCGATGGCTGCTGCACCTGTAGACCCATACGATGATCCTGCCGGCTCAACCAGCCACAACAAGGGTGGCGATAAGGACCCAAAGGACAAGCAGCCACTCCGAGGTGTGGAATGCCGAACAGGTTCTTCACGCCATCGTGAGGCTGGTCGAGGCCGAGAAGGACATCAGAGCCGGGAATGAAGGGAGGACCCTCGCAAGGAAAAGGCGGCACCACCCCATCAGAAGCGATGGTGTGAGGGGGGAAATCCACCCCGAAGGGAGGATAGCGGAGATCATATGCCACCTCCACCGCGCAAAGAGGGAGATAGCCCTTCCAAGTACATACCCCCTCCACGACGGCAAAGGACTCCAAGCCCTCCGCGTAACGCGAGTCGGGTGAGCCAAAGCCGTCACAGGGATGAACCAAGGCGAGGAAAGTCAGTTGATAAGCCGCCATCAGCCAATGATGTTCGAAGCCTAATCGAGGAGAGGAAGTCGGCCAGAGATGCCCAATACCTCGGCCCCAAGTGTTTTGGCAGAACAATCAGAGAGCAAATTCTACCTCCCACTTTGTCCAACGTAACAAAGATGGTGGAGAAGTACAGCAGTACGGCTAATCCTGAGACCTGGCTCTCAGATTATGTCAGTGCCTGCGACATATATCAAGGCAGCGCCGACTCCATAGTGCGATTCTTGCCCCTGATGTTAACTGGGACGACACGTATGTGGATTGAAGGTTTGCTGGAAAGGACAGTTCATACCTGGAGTGACATGAAGCGCGTCTTTATTCAGCACTTCCAGGGCACGTATAAGCGCCCCAAGTCGATTTTCGACTTACAGCGGTGTGTGCAGCAAAAGAACGAGTCCAGCCGTGAGTTCGTTTCACGATGGAGCGAAATCAAGAACGCTTGCGAAGGCGTCTCAGAAACTCAGGCGATCCATGCTTTCAAGCAATCTCTGAGGAAGGGGACGACTTTCCGCTTTATGATCTACAGCGACGAGTCGGAAACTTTGGGGGGCTTGCTCGCTTGTGCTAACAAGTATGCCGCTGCTGACGATGACAACAGGGAAGACGGTGAAACCCGCCGGCGCGAGTCCGGGAAAAAGAAGGTTGAAGACCAAGCCGGCCCTTCTCACGAGGTTGCTGCCACCTTTGGTAAGGGCGGCTCAAGCAATAGCAAGTGGCAGGACAAAAAGCCGGCAAACAACCGACCAACCCGACCGCCAACGGTGATGTATGACGACATCAAACATAACCCCTGTGTTCATCATCTGAGGCCGGATGGGACGAGCTCCCACACGCTCCAGCAATGTCACATCAATCGGGACATCGCCAAGGACCCCAAAGCCGGCAAGTCAAGAAACAAGCGCAAGTCCAGGAAGGACGACAAAGAGAAAGAAGACGCTGCTTCAGAGTCGGATGACGCCGCCTCCAAAGAAAAAGGCAGCAAATTCCCCAAGCACGCCGAAAGTCTCATCGTCAATTTGGCAACAGATTCCTCTCGCAAGGAAAAGGCGGCTTGGCGAGAACTCAATGCTACGGTGCCTGCGGTGCCTCAGTATTTGGATTGGTCCGACATTCCCATCACTTGGGATCGCAGCGATCACCCGGACAGAGTTCCTTCAACGCGCACCTACGCTTTGGTCGTCAGCCCTATAGTCGACAAATACAAGTTGACAAAGGTGCTCATGGACGGGGGAAGTAGCATCAACATACTCTACGCCACAACATTGAAGAGAATGCGTCTCTCCGAGTCGCAACTCAGCCACAACAATGTGAAGTTTCATGGGATTGTGCCGGGACGACAAGCCTCCTCAATGGGAAGGATCACCCTGAAGGTCACCTTTGGCGGCATGTATAATTTCCGGATGGAGGACGTTTCTTTTGAGGTGGTTCCCTTTAAAAGTGCATACCATGCAATGTTTGGACGTCCGGCTTTCGCCAAATTCATGGCTCGGCCCTACTACATCTATAGCAAGCTGAAAATGCCGGGACCCAACGGGATCATCACAGTCAAGGGAGACTTCAAGAAAGCCAAGGAGTGTGAAGCCACCAATGTCGTCCATGCTGAAGAAGAAATCTTCAAGGAAGAATTGGAGGATCTCAAGAAGACAATGAGTCCTAATAAGATGCCGGCAACTAAGAAGCCGTCCTCTAAAGTCGACTCGAGCTTCAAACCGAAGGATGAAACCAAGAAAATCAAGCTCTCAAAGGACGATCCGACAAAGGAAGCCACCATCGGTGCCGGCTTTGACGACAAATAGGAAGGCGAGCTCGTCAAGTTTCTCCGTGAGAATCGGGATATCTTTGCTTGGTCACCATCCGACATGCCAGGTGTCCCGAGGAAACTTGCCGAGCATTCCTTAAAAGTCAACAAGGACGCTAAGCCGGTCAAACAAGGTATCCGACGGCTTGGAACTGAGAAGCGCAAGGCGGTCGGAAAGGAGATCCTAAGGCTCACTGCCGCCAAGTTCATCTGTGGAGTTGTCCACACTGATTGGTTGGCAAATCCCGTGCTTGTCCCAAAGAAAAAGACCTCTAAGCTACGTATGTGCATTGATTTCACTGGCTTAAATAAAGCATGTCCTAAAGATCCGTTCGCCTTACCGCGTATCGATCAGGTCATTGATTCAACTACCGGCTCAGAGATGCTATGTTTTCTGGACGCTTATTCGGGTTACCATTAGATTAAGATGAAGGAGTCAGATCAAATCAAGACGTCCTTCACCACGCCATATGGCAATTACTGCTATGTCACAATGCCTTTCGGCTTAAAGAACACCGGTGCTACTTACCAAAGGTGTATGCAGCGGTGTTTGGACAAGCAAATTGGCTGCAACGTTCATGTCTACGTCAACGACATAGCGGTCATGTCGAAGAAGCGCGGTGATCTTATCGCCGATCTGTCGGAAACCTTTGAAAATCTAAGGGAGTACCACATGAAGCTTAATCCGAAAAAATGCGTCTTACAGGGCTTCTGGGCTTCATTGTTTCTCAAAGAGGAATTGAAGTTAACCCGGAAAAGAAAAAGGCGATTCAGAACATCGAGAGGCCGACTTGTCTGAAGGACATACAGCGGCTTACGGGTTCCGCCACGGCTGTAAGCCGATTCATTAGCCGGCTTGGTGACAAAGCATTGCCATTATACAAGCTCCTCAAAAAGTCGGACAGTTTTGTTTGGACAGAAGAAGCAGAGGCAGCTTTAACACAGCTGAAGTATACATTGACACATGCTCCAATCTTGGCAGCTCCGAAGGAAAAAGAGCCGCTTCTCCTCTACATGTCGGCCACGAATTTCATGATAAGTGCCGTCATTGTAGTGGAGCGCCTGGAGGAAGGGAAGCAATGGCCGGATTAGCGCCCTGTCTATTTCATTAGCGAGGTGTTCTCAAATTCGAAGCAGCGCTACCCTCATTACCAGAAATTAGACTATGGTGTATTCTTTGCCGCCAGAAAGCTACGGTATTACTTCCATGATCACACAATCACGGTGGTCAGCAAAGCTCCATTGAAGGATATCATCAACAATGCCGACACAACGGGCCGAGTCGCCAAATGGGGCATCGAGTTAGCAGCTTTCGACATCCAGTACAAGCCGAGGACCGCCATCAAATCTCAAGTTCTAGCCGACTTTGTTGCAGACTGGACAGAGGCGATGGAGAGCACACCTTTGCCGGATTCTCAATACTGGATAATGCACTTTGATGGCTCAAAGATGAAGGAAGGCTCGGGGGCTGGAGTAGTGCTAAGGTCGCCTAAGGGTGACAAGCTCAGTTATGTCCTCCGAATCCACTTCAACGCCACCAACAATGTAGCAGAGTATGAGGCTCTCCTCCATGGCCTTCATATGGCTAAGGAGTTGGGAGTGAAACGCATCCTCTGCTATGGCGACTCGGATCTTGTTGTACAGCAACTTGATGGATGCTGGGACACGAAAAGTCCCACAATGGCGGAATACAGGAGAACAGTCGACGAATTCGGCAGATGCTTTGCCGGCTTAGAGGTCCGACATATCTCCCGAGATGACAATGAAGCTGCTGACGCCTTGGCCAGAATAGGCTCCAGGCAAAAGGCAGAGCCTCCAGATGTATTTCTCCATCATCTACATAAGCCGTCCATCAAAGGCGGCGACGAAGACTATCACTTGTCGGCAGGATCAGTCCATGTATGCTTGGTAACCCCAGATTGGACCACGCCCTACATTGATTTCCTAATTAATAAGAAACTATCCAAGGACGACGAGGTGTTGAGCCGTCAAATTGAGCGCCGAGCAAAGGCGTACACGATTATTGACGGACAGCTTTACAAATGGAGCACATCTGGCATCTTCCAAAGATGCGTCTCTCCGGAAGAAGGGTAGCAAATCCTTGAGGAAATCCACTCCGGCGAATGTGGGCATCATGTGGCGGCAAAGGCGTTGGTCGCTAAGGCGTTTCGGCACGGATTCTTCTGACTAACGGCTAAGGAGGATGCTATCAACATCGTCAAGACGTGTGAAGGATTTCAACGCTACGCAAAGCAGGTTTATTTGCCGGATCAGAAGCTTCGGACGATCCCTATAACTTGGTCGTTCGCGGTCTAGGGGCTCGACATGGTGGGACCTTTCAAGACGGCAAGAGGAGGCTTAACTCATCTGCTAGTAGCGGTCGACAAATTCACAAAGTGGGTGGAGGCAAAGCCCATCAAGAAACTCGACGGAGCTACAGCTACAAAGTTCATCGTCGAGATAACAACTCGATTCGGCATACCGCATAGCATTATCACTGACAATGGCACAAACTTTGCCGTCGGTGAGCTATCGAAGTTTTGCAGCCGATCAAAAATCCGGCTCAACGTGGCATCGGTGGCACACCCGCAATCCAATGGACAGGTAGAGCACACTAACGGCATTATTCTGCAAGGTATTAAGCCGAGGCTTGAAACCCCATTGCATCGAGCAGCTGGCGCTTGGGTGGATGAATTGGCGGCAGTCTTATGGAGTATTCATACTACCACAAATAGATCGACCGGCTTCACCCCTTTCTTCCTTGTTTATGGTGCAGAAGCGGTACTCCCAACCGACATGATCCACGATTCGCCTCGAGTCACAGCCTATGTCGAAGAAGATGAAGAAGAAGCACGTCAAGACGGCTTATGTCGGAGAACTGTCCCAGGAACTAGGTGTGTCTCACTAGGTATCGAGTAAGGGGCTGAATCACGGAACCAAACAACCCTCAACGTGCCACGGCGACGGCGCTCGTCGGGATCGCTAAGGGACGGCACGGCAGAGATGAACACACGATGTTACCCAGGTTCAGGGCCCTCTTGGAGAGGTAAAACCCCTACGTCCTGCCTTGGTTGTATTGCACTGTTTGGAGAGGTTACAGTACAAGGAGAGCTTGGCGAGCTCGAGGTGGCTAACAATGGCTAACCCTAGATCTCAGATCTTCCACCCAGAAAGTGAACCAGCTGGGAATCCCCCAGGATTGAACCCTTTGCCCGAGCATGCTCCCCCTCCTTTTATAGGTGTCTTGGTGACGTCACCCTTGGAGCCTAGCGGCAGACGGTCCCCTTATCACCGAAACGGTAATTCTTGTAGCTCCTTTGCTTGGTGCAGTATTTTTGACTGCTTTCTACACGAGAACGGCAACTGCGGCGCTGTCGTCACCTGCGCGCTGGCGCGCCCGTGACTCTGCGGAGGGCGCAGAGCCCATGTGCGCTCTGCCGCGGAGGCAGAGCTTGCTTCGTGGGGAAGGAACCCCCGCGAGGCCGGAGGCCTCGCCGAGCCTTTTGGCTTGATCCTTGGAGATGCCCTCTCGAGGAGAGGTCCCTCGTGAGGAAAAACCCTCGCGAGGCTCGCCAGGCTTGGAGAGCCTGGTCCTTGGTACCCTGGTTTCCACTATGCCGACAGTAGCCCCCGGGCCCACGATGGGCACGCCGAAGCCCACGAATGCAGGCGAAGCATCGGGGGCCCAACGATGCCTGCCTGGGCCGTGACACGTGGGGCGCAACGGTTGCACCCGAGGCCACGATCTCCTCGGCTCCAACGGGCGACCCGGTGGGGCCTGCCACGCCCTAGGTAACTGTCCAATAAATCCTGCGCACGATGATGGCGCCCATCACTTCTCCCATTACTCCGCTGCATACTTCCCCCAAACGCCTCCTTCTTCCCAGAGCGCACCACCTCCAAAAATTCCTTCTCTCCTGCGACCATGGCGCCCAAGAGAGCAGACGCTCCCAAGAAGGGCAAGGCTCCACTGCAGGCCGGCAAGTCCGTGACGGCGCCGCAGAGTGCGGAACCCCAGGGGGTGCTGCCGAGGTCCCGCATTAACTCGACGGGGGTCGACAAGGTGCGCCACCTGGCGGCCGCGAGAACCAACGAGCATGGCGCCACCATCATGGAACCGGCCGGCAGCAAGCTTCCCACGGGGTACTACCCCATCTTCCTCCACACTCTCTCCGCCGGTCTCATTCCTCCTTTTTCCGACTTCCTCATGGGGATTCTGGAGTCATACCAGATCCAACTCCTCCATCTTCATCCCAATTCCATCCTCATCCTCTCCATCTTCGCCTACCTCTGCGAGGCCTATGTCGGTATCCCTCCTTCTGTGGACCTCTTCCGCAGCTTCTACACACTCCGGTCGACCGCGCAGAACGAGTGGACCGGATGCATCTCCTTCCGTATCGCCGATGCCAGGAGCAGGAACTACATCCCCATCGCGTGGAGCGGCGAGAATGCCATCACCAAGGTGACGAAGAAAGTGGAGGACTTCCGCCAGCGGTGGTTCTTCGTCGACACCAAGGTGTCGAACCATCTCCTGGATATACCCGTGGCGCCCCCGAAGAAGTGGGCGCGCTGGGCGAGCGAGGGCTTCGCGGGCCCAAAGCTTGACGCGGTGTACGAGTGCCTACAGGGGCTCCGCGACATCGGGCTCACCGGCCAGATGGTGGCGAAGGACTTCACGAGGCGCCGCATCGCCCCCCTCCAGTGGCATTCGGAGCCGATGTGGACGTACGCATGCCTGGAGGATAGGATGCGCCTGTGCACGGACAACTTCGCCCCGGAGGTGCTGGACAGGGCCATGGTGGCCCTCGTCACTACGGCGGCCATCCCAGCCCCAGCCGCCGACGTGGCCCGGCCGCTCTTCACTTTTGGGGAGGAGAAGGTGCGTGAGCACCGCAGGGCCCTGCCCAGATTCGATGAGTGGGGCATCGTGCCCGAAGGACACCGCGGGCCCCGTGGCAACCCGCGGGCGGTGGAGCCGGAGCAGATGGATGAGCCGTTGGAGCCGAACGAGGCGGAGGACTCTGGCGAGGGCGAGGCCTCGGGAGACTTTGCCGGCTCCTGAAGGAGCGCACCGCCTGAAGAAGACCTCCAGGTGATTTCCTCCAGCAGCGACGAGGATCCCTCTCGCGGAGCTCCCTCCCGAGGCACCGCGGAGGAGGAGGAGGAGAGTAGCGGCAAGAGAGGGTGCTGCGAGCCCCGCTCCAAGTCTGCCCACGACAAGAACGCCGTGGCCACGAGGGGCGCTCCTCGCGAGGAGGCAGGAGCGCCTCGAGAGGGAGCCAGAGCAAGCAGCCCCCAGCCGCCAAAGGCGAAGAAGAGGGTGTGGACGATGGCCGACAAGTAAGCCCTGGTCCTTCTTCTTTCCTTTAGGATTTTGCTTTCGAATACCCTCCTGAAGGATCTTCTGTTTGTCTATCTTTTTAGGAACCTTGCGGGGCCGAAGAGGCGACGACTCCGCAAGCTTGGAGAGACCGTTGGCGCCACCGTGGCGACGCCTGCGGCTGACGAGCCGTAGCGTGTGGCTACTCCTCCCGCAGATGAGCACCGCGCGGAGGGGGACGTTGAAGAGGTGGCGCCAGTCGCCAGCACGGGCCGCTACCCCTCCCATACTGCAGGAGGCATCGGAGGACGAGGCAGCGACCGAGGCCGCACGAGCCTCGGAGAGGCCGGACGAGGCGGATGCCCGAGAGGCCACCGTGGAGCCGCCTCCGGAGGGAGAGGCCTCCACAAGAGGGGCTGACGAGCCCGAGTCCACGGCAGGAGCGGCCACCACGGGAGCGGCTGAATCTGCCCCTGAAGATCAAGAGGAGGAGACGCCTCCGCAGCCCGCAAGCGCCGGAGCCGGGGGCGAGAGGACGCCTAGCCCCCAAAAGGCTCCTAACACGGGCGGCGAGGGAGGCACTGACACGAGCCCCCAGGTCGCACCAGGGGCGGCCGTGAGCCCGAGGCAAGTTGCCTCGGGCACCTCGCCAAGCGTCGAGGCACCTGCGCCCCGCGGCGATGCGGGGACCTTGGCGCTGCGGGAGCCGCGCCGTCACGCAGCTCGCCGCAGCTCCGTCTTCAGCCAGGCGCGGCGGACGCTCGACGAGCTGGAGATGCAGTATGCCGAAGAGGAACTCGCCAGGGCGGAGGAGTGGGCGAGACTCGACGAAGCCTGGGCCCTCCTCCGCGAGAGGGTGGAGAGCTGCCGCCGGCAGGATGCGGCGGCCCGGGCGGCGCACGAAGAGGCGATGCGCTTCGCCAAGGAGACCCGCGACAGCGTGAAGCGGGAGGCGGCGGAGACCATGGAGCAGCTGGACGCCGCGCGGGAGGCGCTCGAGGCGGAAACCGCCTCCAAGCAACAGGAGGTCTGGGCCGTAGAGCAGAAGTTCATCATGGACTCCAAAGTTGTCGAGGACAGCCTGAAGGAGCTCCGCGAGAAGCTGGACGCTCGCGAGAAGCAGATGGCGCCGTGCGAAGCGGAGCTGACGGCTCGCGAGGGAGAGCTCTCCCCCCGCGAGGAGGAACTACGCCGGCGCGAGGAGCAGGTCCAGCAGGTCGAGAAGGAGCAGGCCACCCCCGAGGAGGGACTGCTGGCTCGCGAGAGTCAGGTGGCCCAGGACGAGGCCACCTACGCGGAGCGCCTCGAGAAGGCCAACGCCAGCCTCGAGGCGAAGCAGAAGAAACTGAAGGAGGAGGCCGACGACCAGGTCAAGCTCATCCGTCAAGATCTCTCCAAGAGTTTTGGCGAGA
This sequence comes from Puccinellia tenuiflora, assembly GCA_012064385.1. Classification (NCBI taxonomy): domain Eukaryota; kingdom Viridiplantae; phylum Streptophyta; class Magnoliopsida; order Poales; family Poaceae; genus Puccinellia; species Puccinellia tenuiflora. Next base: position 559,034 of record QRDG01001541.1, on the reverse strand, counting down.
AGGCCAAGAAGCAGGAGGAGCGCTTCACGACGAAGCGCAATGAGCTCCAGAACCGCATCAAGGGGCTCGAGAAGGAGGAGAAGAAGATGGCCTCCCGCCTTCAGAGCGCCAGGGCCGCTCTGGCCTGCGCGGAGGAGAAGGCCGCCGCCCTGGAGAAGGACCTGAGCGAGCTCCACCAGCAGGTGGGGCCGGTTGCGGATGCTGCGGAGGAGGCACAGCGCAACGCGCAAATCGTGCGAACCATGTCGCGCCAGCGCCAGCGCATGCTCCAAGACCTGGTGCTCCGCACGCGCCATTGGGGACCGCCTGGGGACCGAGGTCCCCTCCTTCGCCGCTGGGGGGAACGACGACGAGGCCGGGTACACATTCTTCTTCGAGCGATTTCTCACGAAGCTTGAAGAGACTACAAAGAACCTCGATGAACGCGTCGTGGAGGAGATCCGCGATCTCCTCGTCCTCGCCACCTGCCGCATCTTTGCCAACCTCGCGAGGCTTCAGCCCTCCCTCGACCTCGAGGCCGTGATGGCGCCCGTCGACCTCAGCTGCCGCGTCGCGGTGAGCGATAGCATGCGGAAGGCCGCTGAGGCGTATGCCAAGAAATTCGACCAGGTTGAGGTAGAGGAGGACGAGGACGATGTCTAGGAGGACGCCGCGGAGGAGGAGGAAAGTGCCGCTGCGGACGACGTGGGCACCTCAGGGGGCCCGGCGGCCTGAGCTCTTTCCTGCAGCTGGATGTGCATGGGGCACATATTATCTTAGCATTTTGTTTGTAAAGACTTGCTTAAGTTTTATTTGAATGCGCTCGTGACTATCCCTCGGGAGGCTTTTATCTTTCCCTTCATGTCTTTTTCGCTCTACGTCTTAGGTCCCTCTCTTAGCGCTACGCCACCGCCGATTCGGTATGTGAGAGTCAGGGCTCCACAAGGCCGGGGGGTGCGCGAGGCCTTGAGAAGTAAGAGCTCCCGAGGCGCGATGCTCGGGGCTCCCCTTTAACGCGCAAGCAGCCCATGAGGCATAGGAGAGAGAAAAGAGGCTCGAGGGACAAAAACCAGTGAAAGGAAATTTAACCAAGTATTTGGACTTAGCTTCGCGAGGCGTTTTCGCCTTGGAGAGGGTGTTGGTTCCCTGATGAGGCGTTTTCCCCTCCTGAGGTTGCCTGAGGCTTGTTTTGCACCTGCTTTCCTGCGCTTGGACAGATAGGCATACCCACAAGCAAAACATAGCTAGATAACTCATGCGTGCTTGTAGGTTCCTTCATCTGTGTCTCGCGAGGAGAACAGGCACCAAGGTCCTTGGTGAGTTGACGTGCACGGGAGCTGGCCCATGAGTTCAGAGCTCCTTGGGAGTTGACATACATGAGAGCTGACCCGTGAGTTCAGAGCTCGGATCCCTTGGGTTTGAGGCGCTGCTGGGATGCTCCCGAGGCACAGGCACCATGCTCAGCCCCCGCTCGCGAGATGCACAGGAGGGATCATACGAGCAAGGATGAAATGCAATAATATAACTGCTTACCGAAGCAACAACATATGCTGGCGCGAAGCGCAAAGGTTCAAAGTGACCTGAAACAAGGGTTCATTACACTGGCGTGGCCAGAAATACAAAATCCGCCATGTCTGGGCATGGGGTTCCACATGGAGTGGCTGAGACTCTCGCGGCCCGAGGCGACGCATGTAGAGAGAGCTCAGAGGGGGCCCCTAGGCGGGGGTGGCTTCGTAGAGCCTGTGGTCCGCCATGTCTGGGCATGGGGATCCACCTCGCCAAGGCATGGTGCTTGAAGAAGTCACCTTGCCGAGGCGTGGTGGCTTGAGAGTCTTCTCGAACGGCCCACGGCAACGTATAGTAGAGAGGGGAGCCCGAAGTTTTTCCTCGTGGAGGATGATGGCGGGAGGCTCTCCCTTGATGCAAAAAATTGCTCGTTGAGGACGATCAGGGGTAGGACTTGCGTAGGTGCTGGATGTTCCAGGGGTTGGCGACAGGGATGCCGTCCTCCATCTCGAGCCGCGCAGAGCCAGACCTGGCGATGTGCACGACCCTGTAGGGTCCTTCCCACATTGGTGAGAGCTTGTGGAAGCCTGCCCTGGAGAGGATTCTCCTCAGGACAGGCGTTGTAGGGCAGGCCGATGTGCGCGACGTCGAAGTGGATCAGCTCAGTGCGGTAGTTGGCTTGCGTGCCGAAAGTGACCGTGAGCCTCACTTGCCCCAGAGGGGTCGTGAGATCCTCTGTCACCCCCGAGAAGGGCCTGGTGGGCATGAGCCGCTCGTAGGGCACCTGCAGCTTCTTGAAAGTCTCGATAGAGATGACGTTGAGGCCTGCACCCCCATCGATGAGCGTCTTAGAGACTTCGATGTTGTTGATGGTGGGGGTGCAGACCAGCGGGATGGTTCCAACAGTCGAGGTGGACTTGGGGTGGTCGCTGGAGTCAAAGGTGATGGGGTACTGGGACCACTTGAGGGGCCTGGAGGCCTCAACCCCGGGAAGCGCTGCCGCGATCTTACGAGCGAGTTGCTTGAAGTGGCGGTTGGAGCTGGGGGCCTGAGCCCCGCCGAGGATGCAAGCGGCCCCGTGAGGCACCTGGTAGCCCTCAGGAGTCTCGGCAGGGAGGTTGTCGTTCGCGGGCTGGACGGCGTAGGCTTGGGGGTTCTGCTGGTAGTTGTCGTCGTAGTTGTTGCTGTTCCAGCGTCGCCCCCCACGGCCACCGCGTCCTTGCTGCCGCTCGCGAGCCTTGTGAAGCCTCTTGAGGTCGTAGCACAGTCCTCGGTGGCATGGGAATGCCTGTTGTGGTAGACGCAGAAGGGGCGATCATCTTTCTTCTCTGGGTCTGCGGCTGAAGCGGCAGCGCGAGGCTGCTTGGCGTCAGGTTCAGCCGCGAGGACCGCAGTGGTCTTGCGCTTCTCGGTGGATTTCTTCTTCTTCTTGGATCCCTCGGCAGGGTCCCCTGGCTCGTTCTTGACGAACAAGCGGCCCTCTTCAGCCTTGGTGCACTTGTCCGCCAAGTCGAAGAGCTTGACGACGGTGGTGATGTTGTCGTGGATGCCGAGCTTCTCGAGCGTCCGCACGTCCGTGACTCCAGCATGGAAGGCCAAAATGACTTGCGCGTCGGTGGCGTTGGGGATCTTGTTGCGCATGTGGGAACCCCGGACTAGCTGTCCGAAATACCCTTGTGCCTACATCAGCGATCCCATGATCAGTGTGTCGCTGAGCACAATCAAACTGGTAATCAAGGAACATCCATAATTACCGAAGGAATATACTTACTTGATTGAAGTCATACTCTTCAATAGGTACTTGCAGCGGGAAAATCACCAAACAACGTGGAGCCCAAGTCATTCGCCTTAACCCTACAGGCAACTGACTGGGAAGCGCCCTAGTTCGCATTGACGTCATTTCCGTCTCCTTCTCCAAGCTGCTCTTCCTTAAAATCTGGCTAAGACAATAGCCAGGGACGAAACCATTATGAGTACAATGGGAATTGTACTCGCAAACTACCCCCGAAAGAGCATGCACTACCCTTTTCTTTTTTTGTTTATAGTTTGAGTAAAACTTTGTTTGCTTTGAAAACTCTAATCTCTATTGAAAAGAGAATGATAGACTTTTGTTCAATAAAACTTTGTCTGAAAACTCTATAACTTTGGTTGAAATAAAATAAGAGAAATTTTATAACTTTTCATAAACCTTGTATATTTTTCAAAACATCTATAGCCTCTGTTAAAGAAAACGAAAAGAAGGCTTTAGATTTTTTTTTTTCCATAAAACTGTCTTTGTAAAGGGTTTTCTTTTAAAACATTTTTTTTCCGAAAAATAGCTGTTTGTTAAAATAAGAAGTCCCTTTTAAAAACGTTTTTCCTGGAAAATCACCATTTTGTTTATTTATCCAAAACTCCTCCTTTTTCCCGACCATGTCTCATCATGGTCCAATTATTTCCAACAACTCATGCCAGCACATTGGCATAGTTGCATAAAACATCCTTCACATCATTTTCTCTTTCAAATCTCAAACCTTTTTCCAAAACTTGCACATCTTTGTAAAACTTTGCACATGGTCTAGTAGGGCCTCCCAACTGTCCATATCCGAGGACTCGGCTATTCGAATAGTTTTACCCTCTGCAGAGGTAGCACGCTTTTCCCACACCCATCCGGTAGCTCATCGTGTCTGCCACGTCCCGCCATACAAGGTGTATGCGAAGTTGAACCACCGGCCATAGCCTTTCCTTTGCTCATGCTAGTATAGGACCCTGCCCTACGAAATTCACCATTCCTTCAACACCTAGTACAGGATCCCCCGTCGAGGAACCTAGATGTAAGGACTCGTAGTTTTACCCGGCGCGCACGAAGCCCTTCAATCCCTCAATCCATCAGATTGCCGGGACCCAGGTCAGGGGTTAGGTCGCAATGACCATCCCCTCATGCATAACGGAGTCATCTCCGTCGATGAGGTATCCCATACTAATATGAGCAAACTATATGACTACGCCCGTTCCCATATTTGGGTAGATGTGGTCGCACAGATTATCGGCTGGTCGACGTAAGTACTAGGACACAATGTGCATTTTCCATAAACAACACCATTTATCACTTCTCCACTTCAACACCGACAATTCGGCATTTTCTCATCAACTAGGTACTTTAAAAAGGAGTTTGGAATAAACCATATTTTTCCCATCCTATAGTTTTAAATATGCCCTCTATATTTCTACATAGGGTGGCAAAATAGTTTTCATGTATTTGTAAAAAGGTTTTCAAAATCATTAATACTTTTGACTAATTCAGGTGATCAAAGTAAATGAATATAAATGCAAGCTCAGTGAAGTAGCTTGCCTGTTTTCAGCATAATGTCCCTGGACTTCTCCTCACTGATCAAAGAAATAAACTCTGATTCTTCTCCAATAAATCCTTTCCAATATCACCCAGGTAGCGTTTATATCTAGCGTCGCAAAAAGGAAAGAACACAATCAACACACAGTAGGACACTCCAACAACAAACATCAAGCAACGCTAACAAACAACAATCACGAGAGAGGATTATTATTTAACAAACAAGTTAGGCAATTACCAACACTACTCATGTTTAAAAATTATGGTTAAAGTTGTGATTAAGCATCTTTATTTAAACAGGAAATACTTCAGACAAAAGTTAAGGTACCAACTCTTTTTTTTGTAATTAAAAATTTCTTACCAAGCTATGGTAGAGATATTACTAGATTCTCACTTAAAGACCACCAAGTTTAACAAGCAAGGTAGTCATATTAATTTCACAGAAAGGATCTAACCTAAGAATAAACAAGCAATACATACATTACCAAACTACTCAATCAAGCATCACAACAACTCTCAAGCATCACACATGGCTACTGCACTCACAAAGCAACACAATTTGAATTCAATTTGTTTTAATTACCCATTATTTAATGGTGTCACAAATATGGCAGAAATTAGGGTTTTGTGTATAATTGCACATCTTAAGTTCTGCTCATCACAAAAATGTGATCTAAAATTCTATGGATAGCTACTGATGTGTAGAAGACAACCCAATTGTATTTAATTCAATTTGAGTTATTAAACTCCCTGTATAAATGTTTTAATCCAGAAAGTCAATTTCCTAGTTTTTGCTACAACTCAATTTAATTATATTCAAAAATTAAATCCCTTTAGGGACAACTAGTATTGCTCAAATGTGAGCTAACAAAATTGGTTCGACCTCATTTGGATTAGTAGAGCATCAGAAACAAACAAGTTTAGGTTTTATACCTTCTGTGGCATTTTGGATATCATTATTTATTTATTAATCTAAATGGGGTGAAACCACTTTAGTGAGTTAGATAATTTCATAAGCTTTCCAGAACATTTTTATTTGCTATTTTTAGATTCCTAGATCTCAAGATATTGAATTTCAAAGTCTAACCAAATTTCTGACAGAGAAATTATCTATCCAGTTTAAGGTTATCAATTAGCACATTTGGCATTTTCATTTTAAATCAGGGAATTACTCTTAATGACCAGGTCTTGCATCACTGTGAAGATTACATGTTTTATTTGCTACAAGATTTTAGTTTGCTATTTTTAGGCCTCTGGTTTGATAGCAATTTGCATTGGAAGTAGGCTATGTTCTGTTATTGCAGAGTTGAGCTATCTGATTAGCTATATTGTCCAATTTAAATCTTTTAGTCAGATTTTAATTCAGGGTTCAAATCACTTGCTCATGATAGTATGCTATCTATACTAACATGCTGTGCTAAGGATTACTCTTAAATAAAATTAAGTGAATTAATATCAACAGCTAAAGACAGAAATAAATATCTGTTTCAGAAACTTTTCTGAAACAGATAGGACATAGCTACTTTGTCCAATTATTTGAGGATGCTAAGCTAATTATTTTGGACATACAAGACATGCATCAGCATCTATGGATCTAGATCTTTCTATCCATATAAAGTTTGTAAATTTTGGCTCAGTAGATTTTTCACAATTCCATTGCAAAGTGAGCTAATCAACTCTGTTAATTCCAGACTTAGCAAATTTCAGAAACAGCCGAACCGGTATCTTGCCGTTGGATCTAGATCCAACGGCCCACATTCAAAGCAACGGCGACGACCACCTTTTGGCGGCGCCACCGTGCTGCCGGCGGTGGGGCGGTGGCTAGCGGCTCACCTAGGGCTCGGTTGACGGCGGCGACGGCGGGGATCGACGGCGGAGACTCGTGGACGGCTACGGGCGGAGTTGCGGGTCCTGGGATGCACGGGTCCGTCGGCGGCGAGCAGCTCCTCCTCCGCGGACACGGGATGCCGACGGCGAGCTCCTGACGACGGTCCTGTGCAGGATACGGCGAGAGCGTGAGCGTGCGGTGGCGGTGGAGTGAGGCAGAGAAGTAGAGGAAGAAAGAGAGAAAGGGGGTGGCCGCACGGCCACGGATTGGTCGTCGACCTCCTCGGTAGTGGCGGCGCTCCGAGGACGACGCAGGGCGGCAGCGGCTCTCCGGCAGCGATTCCGCCCTCCAGGCGGTGCACGAGAGAGAGTGGAAGGGAGGGGAGTGGACAGTGGCGATGGGGGTGGCGTGGTGTGGAGGAATTGGAGCTCGGGGCGGCTCCTTTTATAACCGAGCTCCGGCGCACGGTGGACACGGTGCTGGGGCGGGGCAGCGGGCGGCCGAGCGTGTCCGTAGGGTTGGCACGAGGCCGGCTACGGTGCTGGGCTATGGAGGGGCACGGTGGATGGCGTGGACGGCGTGCGGGGCGAGCTCGAGTGGGGGACGGCCGTGTGCGTGCTTGGGCGGCGCACGGGCACGCACGGGTGGCACGCCTCCGGCGGTTTTGGGCTGCTGCTGGGCACGGTGCGGGCGCGAGAGGGGGCAGGCGTGGTAGTAGGGTGCGGCGTCGGGGTAGCTAGGGCTGCGGGGTGGTCTCCTCCACGGCGCGGCAGGGCGGCATGGCCACAGTGGCCGTGCTCCCTCGGATGGCGGCGATCAATGCAACGGCTAGGGTTGCTCCCGCGTGCAATTGGGGTGCCAGGCAGGTCCGTGAGGTGGAGAGAGGGGTTGTGGTGCAAGGAATCGACGAACAAACGACCGAATCCACCGATTTGATCTCAGGTTTAGGCATTTGGGGAAGAACAGGGGTGGTGCATGCCACCTGTTCGACCAAATGCTTGAACAGAATTTAAATTCGAATTTTTGAAAATGGTTTCCACCACTGGTGTCATATATGTTAATAGTGATTTGTGGTGCTATGATGGTATTTTTTTGATAAGTGCATCATAGCACATTTTGTGGTTAAAGATGATTAAAGAAAGAAATAGAATTTTATATTTTGGAATTTGAAAATATATTTTGAAGAGAGAAAAGTTATTAGAGCTAAGTGGGAGTGAGCACTATGTCACCCCACTGATTTTTTGGGTTTAAAAGAAAATATTAATTTCTCGCTTAGAGAAATTTGTGTTGCACTTGTCCCATTATTTTATGTGTTGATGCTTTGCTTTTGTTTCTTTTCTTTTCTCCATACTTTTACTAAGCAACACACATGTCAAAACAAACAACCATGAATAAAACACAAGCAATACCAATCATCACAATCAAGACCACACAATTCAAACCGCAAGAATTAATCACACCACCATTTCCATAATTAACAATACTATCTTGTAAAAATGATCACACTCAATTATGACAAGATGATGTTTTAAATAAAGTCTCAGCTCATAAGTTAATTGTTTTCAAAATGGTTTTAGAAAGGAAATAGGTGGGGTAATATACTTCCCACTAGTGTTGTGTCCAAAATGGAGTGGAAATCAAAGTTTGTAAAATGGGAGTTGCATATACATGCAAAATATCACGGTTGATAATTAAATAGGAGATAACATATAGATCTCCATATTTTTGGGAACACATAATTTTGGAAATACTTTTACTTTCTCAACTAAAGGGTATTTTAGTTGCAGCTGAAATCAAACATCATTGAAATAAACTTTGGCCAAAATAAGATTGGAAAAGATATATGGAATTTACTCTTGTCATAACATGATCACCAAAGTTTAATATGTTTTTATCTTGGTTGGATTATTGGGTTGATATTTACCAATCAAACAAGCATATACATCAAGTCACACAAGGTCAAACAGAACAATATACAGAAAAACACAATCAATAGTGAAGTATTTCAAAAAGTTTTTGTTGGTTCTGAAATTTGGGTCTTGTTAAATTCTTATTATAAATTTGGGATGTTACAGCGCACCTGGCTGAAGCGCTGGTTGTACTTGCGGAGGGTCTCGCCAGGCTTCTGGCGTACGCCGCGGAGGTCGTTGTACGTGAGGCCGCGCTCGTACGTGCCCTTGAAGTTGGCGACGAAGCGCCGGCAGAGGTCCTCCCAGGTGTTGATGGACTCAGCGGGGAGGTTCGTGAGCCACGACGACGCATAGTCCTTGAGGGCCATGGGGAACTAGTTCGCCATGACTTTGTCGTCGCCCCCCGCGGCCTGGATGGCCAAAGTGTAGAGCTGCAGGAACTACAGGGGGTTGTTTTTGCCGTCGTAGCGCGGAGGAAGATCCGACCTGAACTTGACTGGCCAGACGACGCGACGGAGGCTGTGAGTGAACGTGGCCGTCGTGCCGTAGGTGACCACGCCGTTGGCGAGGGTGGCGCGGAGGTGGCGCCCCGCGGTGGCGACGTCCTGGACGGCGCGGTTGTGGCGATTCTGCCCGCGCTCGATGCTGACGCATGCGTCCTTCGGGGCTCGCTGCACGATTTGGCAGTCATGCGGCGACGACACGTGCGATGCAGCGTGGTTGTCGCGAGGAGGAGCCCCTGCTGGAGTAGGTTGCGGTGGAGCTGGAGCGGGTGCGGGATGACGAGGAGGTGCATGCGGTGCGCCGTGCGCCACGTCCCCCGCGCACGCAGAGGGAACCAGCAAACGAGACGGTGCAGGGGCGGCGACGCGAGCGGCGCCGACGAGCTCGGAGAGGCGGTTGAGCCAGGCTTCTTGAGCCTCCGGCGTGGGGCGGTACTGCAGCAGCTCCTGCGCCATGAGAAGCGCAGTTGCTGGGCTGGGCGCAGGGCGGCCCAGCGAGGAGGCAGCACGGTCCCGCGACGGGTGCAGGGAGGAGGCCTCCTCTTCGCTGAGGTCGTCCTCGGCGTGGTCGTTGTTGTTTCCTCTGGGTGCTCGACGCGGGGCTCGGGGTCGACGTGGCGCTCCGGAGCAGCGCTTCCGCGAGGGCGGCCACGCGGGTTGCCAGCAGGAGCGGTGGCGGCGCTGGCCGTCCGGCGAGCGAGACGTTCGGCGCGAGAGCCGGCCATGGCGGTGTCGAGGTTGAAGATGCGCCTCAGCCCCCTACCTGGCGCGCCAAATGTCGGAGAACTGTCCCAGGAACTGGGTGTGTCTCACTAGGTATCGAGTAAGGGGCTGAATCACGGAACCAAACAACCCTCAACGTGCCACGGCGACGGCGCTCGTCGGGATCGCTGAGGAACGGCACGGCAGAGATGAAGACACGATGTTACCCAGGTTCAGGGCCCTCTTGGAGAGGTAAAAACCCCTACGTCCTGCCTTGGTTGTATTGCACTGCTTGGAGAGGTTACAGTACAAGGAGAGCTTGGCGAGCTCGAGGTGGCTAACAATGGCTAACCCTAGATCTCAGATCTTCCAACCAGAAAGTGAACCAGCTGGGAATCCCCCAGGATTGAACCCTTTGCCCGACCGTTCTCCCCCTCCTTTTATAGGTGTAATGGACATCTTACCCCAAATATCTTGGCGGGAAGGGTTACCACATGGCGACGAAGGAGGAGGATGGGTGCACGATAAAGGCAGAGTCCATGGACGCGGTCCATGGCAGGGAGCGGCGTCACCAAAGCTGGAAAAGCCACCGTCCAGCCAGGACGGTGGGCTGGCGCTGCTGAGGCTCGGGAGGCGCCCCACGGTGACGTCGCCCTTGGAGCGTAGCGGTAGACGGTCCCCTTATCACCGAAACGGCAATTCTTGTAGCTCCTTTGCTTCGTGCAGTATTGTTGATTGCTTTATACACGAGAACGACAACTGCGGCGCTGTCGTCACCGTGCGCTGGCGCGCCCATGACTCTGCGGAGGGCGCAGAACCCATGTGTGCTCTGCCACGGAGGCAGAGCTTGCTTCGTGGGGAAGGAACCCCCGCGAGGCCGGAGGCCTCGCCGAGCCTTTTGGCTTGATCCTTGGAGATGCCCTCTCGAGGAGAGGTCCCTCGCGAGGAAAAACCCTCGCGAGGCTCGCCAGGCTTGGAGAGCCTGGTCCTTAGCAAAATCTTCTGAAGAGTGTTGTGGGCCCTGGTAGGCCGGCCCGTGGTACCCTGGTTTCCACTGTGCCGACAGCTTAGACATCCTCGAAGAAGAAAGGGAGCTGGCTCTCCAACGATCCGCCATCTATCAACAAGATCTACATCGCTATCAGAGCCATAGAGTGCGGAATCGATCTTTTCGAGAAGGCGACTTAGTGCTCCGGCTTGTGCAAAGCCGACAGCACAAACTATCCCCTCCTTGGGAAGGACCGTTCGTTATCAGCAAAGCTCTAAAAAATGGGTCATATTATCTCCTCGACTTAAGGGATTCAAAGAAAGATCCCAGGAAGAAAGGTCGCAAGAGGAAAAGGCATGTAGATGATGACTTAGATGAGCCGAAACGTCCGTGGAATATCGCTCAGCTACGTCCCTTTTACATAAAAATTGGCTTCTCTCATGTGAAATTCGAGAATCTGTACCATCTTTTATTTCCCAATGATCTTATTGTTATCATCTGTTACCCGAAATTGCCTGTGTTGCTTGTTGGTAAACTGTCTTTCATGTTGAATCTGCCTTAAGGTGATGAAAAAACAACGTTTTGCCAAATTAATGTTTGTCTGATAGCTTTTTGTGCCGGGTTGCTTCAAAGCGTTTCGGCACCGAAAGGTGGCACTTGTTCTGGGTCTAAACAGATTGGTCGCTACGTACATTGTTACTCAGCAGGTTTGCTTCGCAATAGGTTTGCCGGCGCTTAAAGGCTAAGGTGTCAAGGCCAGAATAATTTGAGGCATAAAAATTGCAAGTTTTGCAAATAAAAAAGCTTATTACATATAGCAAAAGACTTAGTTGTTTCTAGACATATAAATTGTTTGGGCGGCTTTACGTCATGCAAATTACATTTTCAGGGATGGCCGGCTCAAGGAGCAAGTTTGGCTCATGCAGATTTGTCCGCCTCTTCACCTTCGACATCAGATTGGGTGGGAGTTGGCGGGCATGGCACCTCCTTGAAGAATGTGGTAAGGGAAACCATGTTGGCGATTTTGCTGGCATAACCGGAGACGGAGTGCAAGATTTTCTTCCGGTCTTGGGTGTCCAGCAGAGAGCCATCCTCTTTCTCAAGGGGAAAGCCGGATGCAACACGCCAAGCCTCCGCCTCCGGGTAATGTGCCATCATTAGGCCCAAAGCCGTCTTGGCACCTCCACAAGCGCTGGATCAAAGCCGATCTTCAAAGGACGACGTTGCATCGTCCAGTTCAGTTGCCAAGCTTCCAAGGTCCGTCAATGGCTCGGGGTTGCCGGGAAAGAATTTCTCGGCAAGCTTCTTTCCCGAAGAAATGATCTTCGGGAGGAGTTCCCCTACTTCCAATATCCGGTCAAGCCGGTTTTCCGCTGTCAGCTCATGGCATAACCCGCCGGAGCTGTAAAAGGCGAAGTTCAGTTATAAAATGGCTAAGACAGAAAGCAGTGAATTTGGGGTTTTAAGTAACTTACTCAAAAGCTGATTGTCGATTGCCAACGATTCATCGAGCGCTTGTCAAGCCGGTCTTGGACTTCACGAAGGTCATCTTTGTGATTCTGCCTCTCCGTCTCCAGGATTTGTTCGGCTTGCACAAGGCTCTTCTTGGCTGTCTCTAGCTCCGTCGACATTGATTGGTTAAGCTTTTTTAGCTCAATATTTTTGTCGCGGAGCCGGTCGAGGATGCCGGTGCTCACGGCAAACTCCTTGGCTTTTATGATGGCATCTGCAAGACAAAATGTCAGCAGTATAAAAACAACCCTGTCATACAAAATTAAGTTTTCGGCATTCGTACCTTGGTATTGAACGCAATCCGCCTCGAAGCCGGCGATGATGGTGTCCTTGTTTGCCAGCTCCGTTTTTAGCTGGCACATCTCCTGATTTCGCACACCCAAAAAGTTGATCGTTTCAGCACCAATTTTGCGATGGATCTACGTAAGGAGGTGCTAAAAGCCTAAAGCTATATTGAAGAGCAAGACTGGCTACAGGATGGCATTTAATCGCTAGGGGGCTAAACATACGCATACACGTTATCTCGGACCACTATGTCGGCTAGTTTGTAAAACTTAACCCGGCATAGTGCTCGGGGGCGACTGGGGAAGTCATTTACCTGGTAGTGTTCGCGAAGAAGCGTCATGCCGGCTTCAAAGCTTTCAGCAAATTAATTTTGCTGATCTTCAAGGATCTCTATGACATCAAAGGTGTCATAGGCCTTGGTTTGGTCTGGCTCATCATCCCAGATAGTTGTTCCTTTCTTCCGGGGAAACCGAGGTGCACACATGAACCGGTTCATGAACTCCAGCTTGATGCGCCCCTCATCATCGAAGGCCTCCGCCTTAATTGGAGGAAAGGTTGGGGCATCATTAGCTGGAGCTTCAGCCCTTGGTGGAGAGGAAGTTTCAGCCATCTTCCCCATCATCTTCGTCCATTGGGTGGGAGGTATAATCCTAGCTCTCCCGAGAAGTGGACCTGCCGCCATGGTTCGGGGGGAACTCTCCTCCACCGGAGTTGGCTTCGAAGCCGAAGGAGTTGGGGGAGGAACGGCTGGAGAGGCCTTCTTCCATATAGCGCATACCTTTTGCTTTAAGGTTGCGCCTTTTCTTTATCCTACAATGGCAAAGGAGTAAGAATGCAAAGATCCGACAAAACTGCAAGAGCAAAGAAGGTGTGTTAAGCTGACTTACTTCTTGCTGGGGATGTTGAGCTCAGCAAGAGCGTCGTCATCCTCGGATGACTTAACACCAATCGTAGTAGACTTGCTCTTCCTCTTCCGGCTCTTTGTGGTAGCCGAAGAAAAGGAGATGGGTCGCGTGGGCGCCTTGTTGGACGATGGTTTGCCATCAGGACGAGCGGCGGAGACTCCGGGAATCTGACATATTGCATGTTAATTTGTTAAAGGCAAACTCAAATCCTTCAAACAATTGAACTTTGGTTCGACAAAGTACCTTTGGGGGAGGGTTTGTAACAGCCCAGATTTGGTACCCTAAAATATGGGCCAAATTTTCGCTTCTTGTTGTGCATTGCATCATGGCATCCATTTAAATTGCTAATCTAAAATAAAGCAACACTTGGAAATCTAAAACAAAGGAAACCAAAACCCTTCCCAAATTTTTTTTTCAAACCAAATGAATTGCTCAAACTGTAGAACCAAATAAAGTTGAACTTCCATTTTGTTCCGGAAGTTTCAATCATCCAGTTATAACTATTTGGTAAAGGCAAAATTATTAACAAGCAAATAAATAAATGTGAGAATTCAATTTGGTTTAATCCATTTTCTCTTTTTGGAACTAAGTTAAACTTCCCCAAAATTCAAAATAAAAATATGGGGTGCTTCATTAATATAATATGAGCCTCCATAAATATTTTCATAATTTATTAAATTGCCAAGGTGCTTCAAATAAATGTATTGTTGCAATTTACCAAAAATGACCATATCGCAATAATACAAATAACTGTGAATCTAAACATTTTATTTGAAGCCCAAACTTTTTGTGGAGGTGCTAAATATTATAGGGAGCCTCTGTGAATTTTCCCAGATTTTATAACCATGCTTCTGTACCTCTTTTAAATCCCTGATTTCTGCTGAACAAAAAGGGAAAAGAGAAATTGCAAAAATAATAAAAATCACACTGGGCCACCCCTGTCAGTTCCTCTCCCTCACCTCCTCACTGTGGCGATCCCTGGCGCCATGCCGCCGTGCCGCGCACGCGGCCGTCGCCCACCTGCTCCCCTTGAAATCGAGTGGCCCTCCACGATGCCCTCCACCTGCTCCCTCACCGTGCCCCTCCCCTCGCTTGCTCTCCTCGCGCAACCCTAAACCTAGAGCCGACGGAGACACCGCGCGCACGCCACCGCCTCGCCGTTGCATCGCCGCCGACCGGAGCCTCCCCAGGAGCCGCTGAGCACGCCACCGCTTCGCCTCGTCGTCCTCACCGTCCTAGGACAAGGAATTGCCGCGGGGTCAACCGCATCGACGCCGACGTCCGCATCCTCTCCGACGCCGGCCGCCGTGTTGCGGGCCAAATTGACGCCGCCTCCGACCTTCCCTACCTCCGCCGTGCAGCCCTACGCGTCCGTGGTGAGCCCGCCATCCTCTAGGACACCTTTCCTCTCCCCCTCCCCCTCTGTGGCCTCGCATCCGTGCGGGATGCCGCCGGTTGCCGCCACGGCCGTGCCACGACGCGCACGCTCGAGTCGCCTCCGCCCTCCCCCGTCTCCGCCGAGCTCAAGTGCACGCCAAGGCTGAGCTCCTCGCCCCGTGCTCCCTCTTCCCTCTCCCTCCGTTCGCTTCCTCGCGCCCTCGCCGCGCCCCTACCGAGCACGCGCACGTCGGCCGCGCGCGTGGTCACCGCGCCGGTCGTGGCCTTGACCGGGCGCGTGCTTGCTCAGCACGCCCGGCCGTGACCCCGGCCTGGGCCGGCCTTGAGGCCGGTTCCTTCGGGCTGGACCCCGGCCTGCGCCCCGGGTTGGGCCGGTTCCGAGGCCGGTGGCTTCGGCCACTAGCCCGACCTGTGCCCCGGTCTGGGCCGGTTTGGAGGCCGGCCCGTACAGTAATTCCTGCAGATTTTGGAAATTAAAATGGAACTCAAATAATTCATAACAAATTGTAAAATGCTCCAATTTTGGCAATTCAAATACCAAAGTGCTTAGAAAAACATCTCCTATCTTTTGGTAACATGATTTTTCCCTTTTGTTTAAATATTTTTCTGTTTGTTTTAAGAATTTATAAAATGGGCTAAATAATACCGAATTTGAGAAATTCATAACTTATTAAATAATTGTCCAAAAATTATGATTTAAATATCAAAGTGATCAACATGTCAAATGCTATCAAACCATGCACTTAGCACATCATGATCACAAACTTTTATTTGATGTTATTCATGACTTGTTTAAATTAATTAAATTCAAGTATTTAATTAATTTGTCACTTATTCATCGGTGCTCCGAAAATTACAAATAAATTACCGAAATGGTCGGAATGATGAACCCTAACCATTTCATGTCATGTTCATGCATTTTGAGCCACTTCTCTAATAATTCAATAATTTATGAAGAATGTGGTCACTAAGATAAATATGGGGTTGGTTCCAAATAATTGCACTAATTATTTGGCCCATCATTTAAATTTGCTTTTAATTTATATAATATTATGGTTGCATCAATTGGACATGTCATCATGTGATTGAGCATTGCATTTTGAGTTCGTGTGATTTATGTGTGCTTTGTATTTCTTTTGGGTATCGATAGATTCCGGAGTCGAGGGTCTCTCTACTTACCCCGACGAGCAGTGCTTCACTACCGGGCAGCAAGGCAAGAGATAACCTAACCTTCTTGGCATCTAGCATCCGATGTTTTGATCAAATTATTTTATCCACCATATTAATTGCATGCGGTTCAAATGTCTCTTTCGGAAATTATTAGAATATCCTATGAATGCATGTTCTTCCCCGAGCCAATCACATGTATCCCTACCTATGAAACCTAGGGTTGAAGTGTTGGCCGAGATACAAATAGAATTGTGGTTTTCATATGCTTAGCTATGCTTAGCCATGCTTAAGTAAATGCTTTATGTCCGTTGTTAATTCCATAAATTATTGATGTTGATGGAATGATTCGGGCATGGTGGATGAATGTGGTGCTTAATTAAAATGCTAAGATGGCTTGGGTGAGTTGCCATCGGGGATGGTGTTTTGCCTCACTCTAGCCCCTAGGTGCGAGTTCTTTACCTCTTGAACCAAGACTGAGCGTGCTTACGGAGGTGGGGGCATATGGAACCCCCTTTGACCGAATAAGTTGTGAGGGGCTTGTCAAGGGTCCTCTAGTTTGCTATTCCATTTGCGCGTGAGTTGTGTGGGTGGAAAAGA
This sequence comes from Puccinellia tenuiflora, assembly GCA_012064385.1. Taxonomy (NCBI): domain Eukaryota; kingdom Viridiplantae; phylum Streptophyta; class Magnoliopsida; order Poales; family Poaceae; genus Puccinellia; species Puccinellia tenuiflora. Next base: position 542,423 of record QRDG01001541.1, on the reverse strand, counting down.
AACGAGGATGGTGGTGTTTAGGAACGTGGCCGCGGGGCAGGGCGCTGAGAGCGCTTAACCTGTCCTTCCGCACACTGATGGTCCTTGAGTAAGCCTCATGCAATGTAAAGGTCTAACCGCGCCCGTTCGCCGGCCTTCCCCGGAAGAGGGCCAACTAGGTGAGCCGGACGGTACCGATGGGTAAATTAGTACACCCCTGCAGGGTTAAATCTTTTCGAAAAGCCGTGTCCGCGGTTATGGACGACTTGGGAATAGACAATAAGACCATAGAGAATATTAACCTAATTGATATGGCAGCTAAAGGTTGCATAATCAACGTGTGATAAAGGTTCACTTCCTCGAGGGTGATTCGAGGGGGTGCCTTGGTGGAGATGAGAGTGGTTGATAACAAAAGGGTTCGATGTGAACCGATGATGACAAATGTTACTCTCTTACCCCTTTTGAAAAGTATTCTGAGTAGACGAATGCCATGGGTCAATTATATTTCTGTTTATGAAACTTCGCTTTATGCAAAAGAAACACATATACAGCTTTAGAGCCTCCGTCAGTCATTGGGCCTATATCGCCCTACTAAACTTGCGAGTATGTCGTACTCAGTCTCTCTTTGCTGCCTCTATGATTTTGTATTTCAGAGGAGGACGACACCGAGCCGCTAGGTGGGTTCTTCGTTGACGTCGACTACTAGTCTGGGGTTCCCAGGTGGCAGCTTGGGACCGTGGAACAAGCTGGCTTGGGTGATGTTATTTGTAGGCCTCTTAGGCCATATATTTGCTTCTTGTTGTTAGACAACACTACCCGCTTCCGCTTGATGACTTGTTGGATCTGTGATCCTTTTGTTGTGTAAGTTGTATTCTTCTCAGTATATGAGTTGCTATATGTTTTGTGTCGTAGAGTCATGCTTTGTGCCAGTTTTGTTCCACAAGTCTCGATCTTTGTATTATACCTTGATGGTTGTGCCAACTACATAGCCTCACTGTATAATTCTGGGGTCGGGGCGTTACAAGTTGGTATCAGAGCAGGACTGCCTGTAGGAAACCCGTTCTATTGGTCGATGTCGAGTCTAGTTCGTGAAAATTATTTTTAACCTAAAAATGAGTTGTGAAAACCCTCCTAGGATTCTTTTTACTCCTCATCCAATTCACTCTGCTCTTGGTGTTGTCTTACCTCTATTTGATTTTAATGGTTCTTCTGATCGTCGGCAAAGTTCTAAATCTTTAGGATCACGGGGTTGGGTTTCTACCTCTAGTTACTAGTTATAGCTACTCGTCTGCCAAATCTAAAACATGAAGAAAGAAAGTATAGTGGTTCGTCAAGATATTTCTTGCCTTAGCCCAAGATCTTGAACCGAAGGTCCCGGATTGTGCTAGGGCTCCGGTGTAATGTTTCATGAGGGTTGTCACCCTTGTGGGCATTATGCTATTGTGGGTCCCAGTGCATGAAGCTGATCTTTAACCCAAGATCTTTTCTGTTGAACCCTGATGTTAATTCGGTATCTACATCCGGAAGCACTCTAATGATCTACCCTATCCACCGGAGTAAGACACTAACTGCGTCCTTGTCAAATCTACAGAATGGCACAACGTCCTCCGCTCTTCCAAAACGAAGCCACTCCATGGGACCAGTGGACACCCATTGATCGGCAGAAATCCCATACAACTAAAGATCTGCCCAAGAAAAGTAGTGAGCACCTCACCGGATTTAGAGGGCCGGACGCCAATGTGATAGACAAACGCAGGTGCTACATCTGTAAGGAACCCGGTCATCCGTGCAGGGAGTGCCCCCTTCGGTACCCCGGTAGGAGAGGAGCACCACGAGGCAAGGGGTGCAGTCAGTGCGGAAGGGGTGGACATCAGGCGAGTCAATGCCACGGCAGTTGCCCGCACTGTTTCAACAAGCATCCACTTGGCGGTTGCCCAACCGTTAGTGCCACTTGCTACCTATGCGAAGGGAATGATCATCCTCCAGCTGAGTGTCCTATGGAAGTCGTAGTAGACGCATTAAAGGATGCCCGGGATAAAATCGCTCAGTACGCCATCCACGCCTCGAGGAAGAAGCGCCAGAGGGTAGACAACCCCGGGAGACACGCCTGCTACACCTGTGGACAGATGGGTCACTACTGCTGGGAGTGCCCCAACGCCTCTGCTGACGAAGCTAAAGAGGACCCCTGCGTCCTTACGGGTGAGCTATGCATCAACAACCCTCTTGCTACAGTTTGGTTAATTCTGGAGCATCGCCTTCACTCATATCCATATCATATGCACTCATCCGTCAAATACCATTTGAGGAGATGGACTCCCCGTTAGGGGTCAAGTCGTTCCTTGTTCTCTCAATAACCTATGGTTTTGGGCAAGAGTCGTTTGGTCTATCACCTTAAGTTATCTCCTTTCTCCTTCCGCCTCTTTGGCATGTCATGTTAGTTAGCTAAACCTATGCAACGAGGAAGAGGTGTGTTGTCATGTTTCCCTCATCCCTATTTCTACTCTAGAATCTCGGGACGAGATTCCTGTAAGGGGGGTAGAATTGTAACAGCCCTAATTTGGTACCCTAAAATACGGACCAAATTTTCGCTTTTTGTTGTGTATTGCATCATGGCATCCATTTAAATTGCTAATCTAAAATAAAGCAACACTTGGAAATCTAAAACAAAGGAAACCAAAACCCTTCCCAAATTTTTTTTTCAAACCAAATGAATTGCTCAAACTGTAGAACCAAATAAAGTTGAACTTCCATTTTGTTCCGGAAGTTTCAATCATCCAGTTATAACTATTTGGTAAAGGCAAAATTATTAACAAGCAAATAAATAAATGTGAGAATTCAATTTGGTTTAATCCATTTTCTCTTTTTGGAACTAAGTTAAACTTCCCCAAAATTCAAAATAAAAATATGGGGTGCTTCATTAATATAATATGAGCCTCCATAAATATTTTCATAATTTATTAAATTGCCAAGGTGCTTCAAATAAATGTATTGTTGCAATTTACCAAAAATGACCATATCGCAATAATACAAATAACTGTGAATCTAAACATTTTATTTGAAGCCCAAACTTTTTGTGGAGGTGCTAAATATTATAGGGAGCCTCTGTGAATTTTCCCAGATTTTATAACCATGCTTTTGTACCTCTTTTAAATCCCTGATTTCTGCTGAACAAAAAGGGAAAAGAGAAATTGCAAAAATAATAAAAATCACACTGGGCCACCCCTGTCAGTTCCTCTCCCTCACCTCCTCACTGTGGCGATCCCTGGCGCCATGCCGCCGTGCCGCGCACGCGGCCGTCGCCCACCTGCTCCCCTTGAAGTCGAGTGGCCCCCCACGATGCCCTCCACCTGCTCCCTCACCGTGCCCCTCCCCTCGCTTGCTCTCCTCGCGAAACCCTAAACCTAGAGCCGACGGAGACACCGCGCGCACGCCACCGCCTCGCCGTTGCATCGCCGCCGACCGGAGCCTCCCCGGAGCCGCTGAGCACGCCACCGCTTCGCCTCGTCGTCCTCACCGTCCTAGGACAAGGAATTGCCGCGGGGTCAACCGCATCGACGCCGACGTCCGCATCCTCTCCGACGCCGGCCGCCGTGTTGCGGGCCAAATTGACGCCGCCTCCGACCTTCCCTACCTCCGCCGTGCAGCCCTACGCGTCCGTGGTGAGCCCGCCGTCCTCTAGGACACCTTTCCTCTCCCCCTCCCCCTCTGTGGCCTCGCATCCGTGCGGGATGCCGCCGGTTTCCGCCACGGCCGTGCCACGACGCGCACGCTCGAGTCGCCTCCGCCCTCCCCCGTCTCCGCCGAGCTCAAGTGCACGCCAAGGGTGAGCTCCTCGCCCCGTGCTCCCTCTTCCCTCTCCCTCCGTTCGCTTCCTCGCGCCCTCGCCGCGCCCCTACCGAGCACGCGCACGTCGGCCGCGCGCGTGGTCACCGCGCCGGTCGTGGCCTTGACCGGGCGCGTGCTTGCTCAGCACGCCCGGCTGTGACCCCGGCCTGGGCCGGCCTTGAGGCCGGTTCCTTCGGGCTGGACCCCGGCCTGCGCCCCGGGTTGGGCCGGTTCCGAGGCCGGCGGCTTCGGCCACTAGCCCGGCCTGTGCCCCGGTCTGGGCCGGTTTGGAGGCCGGCCCGTACAGTAATTCCTGTAGATTTTGGAAATTAAAATGGAACTCAAATAATTCATAACAAATTGTAAAATGCTCCAATTTTGGCAATTCAAATACCAAAGTGCTTAGAAAAACATCTCCTATCTTTTGGTAACATGATTTTGCCCTTTTGTTTAAATATTTTTCTGTTTGTTTTAAGAATTTATAAAATGGGCTAAATAATACCGAATTTGAGAAATTCATAACTTATTAAATAATTGTCCAAAAATTATGATTTAAATATCAAAGTGATCAACATGTCAAATGCTATCAAACCATGCACTTAGCACATCATGATCACAAACTTTTATTTGATGTTATTCATGACTTGTTTAAATCAATTAAATTCAATTATTTAATTAAATTGTCATTTATTCATCGGTGCTCCGAAAATTACAAATAAATTACCGAAATGGTCGGAATGATGAACCCTAACCATTTCATGTCATGTTCATGCATTTTGAGCCACTTCTCTAATAATTCAATAATTTATGAAGAATGTGGTCACTAAGATAAATATGGGGTTGGTTCCAAATAATTGCACTAATTATTTGGCCCCTCATTTAAATTTGCTTTTAATTTATATAATAATATGGTTGCATCAATTGGACATGTCATCATGTGATTGAGCATTGCATTTTGAGTTCGTGTGATTTATGTGTGCTTTGTATTTCTTTTGGGTATCGATAGATTCCGGAGTCGAGGGTCTCTCTACTTACCCCGACGAGCAGTGCTTCACTACCGGGCAGCAAGGCAAGAGATAACCTAACCTTCTTGGCATCTAGCATCCGATGTTTTGATCAAATTATTTTATCCACCATATTAATTGCATGCGGTTCAAATGTCTCTTTCGGAAATTATTAGAATATCCTATGAATGCATGTTCTTCCCCGAGCCAATCACATATATCCCTACCTATGAAACCTAGGGTTGAAGTGTTGGCCGAGATACAAATAGAATTGTGGTTTTCATATGCTTAGCCATGCTTAAGTAAATGCTTTATGTCCGTTGTTAATTCCATAAATTATAGATGTTGATGGAATGATTCGGGCATGGTGGATGAATGTGATGCTTAATTAAAATGCTAAGATGGCTTGGGTGAGTTGCCATCGGGGATGGTGTTTTGCCTCACTCTAGCCCCTAGGTGCGAGTTCTTTACCTCTTGAACCAAGACTGAGCGTGCTTCCGGAGGTGGGGGCATATGGAACCCCCTTTGACCGAATAAGTTGTGAGGGGCTTGTCAAGGGTCCTCTAGTCTGCTATTCCATTTGCGCGTGAGTTGTGTGGGTGGAAAAGAAACGAGGATGGTGGTGTTTAGGAACGTGGCCGCGGGGCAGGGCGCTGAGAGCGCTTAACCTGTCCTTCCGCACACTGATGGTCCTTGAGTAAGCCTCATGCAATGTAAAGGTCTAACCGCGCCCGTTCGCCGGCCTTCCCCGGAAGAGGGCCAACTAGGTGAGCCGGACGGTACCGATGGGTAAATTAGTACACCCCTGCAGGGTTAAATCTTTTCGAAAAGCCGTGTCCACGGTTATGGACGACTTGGGAATAGACGATAAGACCATAGAGAATATTAACCTAATTGATATGGCAGCTAAAGGTTGCATAATCAACGTGTGATAAAGGTTCACTTCCTCGAGGGTGATTCGAGGGGGTGCCTTGGTGGAGATGAGAGTGGTTGATAACAAAAGGGTTCGATGTGAACCGATGATGACAAATGTTACTCTCTTACCCCTTTTAAAAAGTATTCTGAGTAGACGAATGCCATGGGTCAATTATATTTCTGTTTATGAAACTTCGCTTTATGCAAAAGAAACACATATACAGCTTTAGAGCCTCTGTCAGTCATTGGGCCTATATCGCCCTACTAAACTTGCGAGTACGTCGTACTCAGTCTCTCTTTGCTGCTTCTATGATTTTGTATTTCAGAGGAGGACGACACCGAGCCGCTAGGTGGGTTCTTCGTTGACGTCGACTACTAGTCTGGGGTTCCCAGGTGGCAGCTTGGGACCGTGGAACAAGCTGGCTTGGGTGATGTTATTTGTAGGCCTCTTAGGCCATATATTTGCTTCTTGTTGTTAGACAACACTACCCGCTTCCGCTTGATGACTTGTTGGATCTGTGATCCTTTTGTTGTGTAAGTTGTATTCTTCTCAGTATATGAGTTGCTATATGTTTTGTGTCGTAGAGTCATGCTTTGTGCCAGTTCTGTTCCACAAGTCTCGATCTTTGTATTATACCTTGATGGTTGTGCCAACTATATAGCCTCACTGTATAATTCTGGGGTCGGGGCGTTACAGGGTTGGATGCCATATACATCGGCAGCGATTCTTCATATTGCCGGCCTTCGCCAGGCCGGGCTTTGATAAGCTTGTTGAAGCGAGCCTCAAAGAGGTCTTGCTCCAGGTCCTTTTCACTGATCCGCATGGGATCAGAGTCGCCCGTGTACTCGCATAAAAGCCGAGCACGATGTTGGAGGGGCTGGATCCGTCTCTTCATCTAGCAGATTATTATGTCCTTCCTAGTTAGGGGAGGGGTGCCGGAGGTCAGCTCTGTGATCCTGGCCTTGATGGCGGCAAGCTCCGCCGGCATTCTTGCTGCCGGCTTCTTCTTCCACGAGGGAAGTTCCGTTCCGGCCCTATCTTCAAAGGGAGCAAGTCCCTGCAGCCTGTTTGGAGGCGCTACGTCCTTGCAATAGAAGAAGGTGGACGCCCACCCCTTAGCCGAATCTACGTTTGGCACCTAAGGGTACAAATCTATGTCCCGGCGGCAATTAAAGATGATGGAGCCGGCAACTAGAAGTTCTTTCTGAACTGTCTTCCTCTTGACTCCGAAGCAGTACTGAAAGAAGTCTAACCTAGGAGCTAATCCTAAATAGCCTTCGAACAGCGCTACGAAGCCGGATATGTAGAGGAGGCTATTGGGAGTGATGTTATGAAGCTGGAGACCATAATGGTCCAGTATCTCGATCAAGAAAGCCGAGGGCGGCAAAGAGAACCCCCTGACAACGTGAGAAGAAAGAATTACCCGTTCATCCTTGATTGGAGTTGGAGAAGGGTCACCAAAGGCGGATCACCAAGTCGGTGCCGACTCTGAAGATGGAAGAATGGCCCCATCAGCCATCATTCCTGTCAGTTTGACATCATCCACCACTGAGCAAGCCCAGTTGTGGGTCGGGTTGTTGGCGGCGCCTTCATTGTCGCCGACTTCCTCTTCCTCTTCTTCTTCAGCAGCCACAGAAGCCGAAGCCTCTATAGCCGCGGCTTCGGCTACGGCCTTGGCTAGAGCAACTTCATCGCGCCCGGAAACTGCGGCGGAGGAGATGTTTGCCGGAGCAGGGGAAGATGCAGCGGGAGCGACGGATGGCACAGGACCGGCGGTGGCAGCCACATAAGCCGCACCTCCCATCGGAGGCGTCGAGCTGAGAGGCGACGCGTCGACAACAGGGGAGCTAGGAGTGCAGGATGCCATGGACGGAGGAGAGAAGAGCTCGAGCTCGGTAGAGATGAGATTTGGAGGAGTTGGACACTAGGGTTGCGAATGGTGCGGTGGCCGCGACGAAGGCGAGGCGACCGGTATTTATAGCAAAGCGCCGAGATACGTGCAGCGGACCGGAGCCGAGATTTTCGCCACGTGTCACGGGATCGAGCCGTTGGAGATGTTTCCTTCCATCCGGCGCCTCGGTTCCAGCGCGGGAAAAATGGAAACTAGCCCCTACATTCCAAGATGCCACTCCACTCACTCTGCCGGGTTTGACAAATCCATCAAATTGGCAGACACGTGTCAAAATATACTCAAGTGCTTTTCGGCATGAAGAGCCGACACACCAAAGTCGACAAAACTGTTCGGCACGATTGCAGGTTTCTGGGAATGCTCCAAGACTGACGACGGATGAAGAATTTCCCGGACAACACATTGCCGGAAGATTGAAGCCAGCCGTTGAAGTACTTGAAGTTTTCCGGGGGCTACTGTGGGGTTATGCCGAACAGGTACCCTTACGAAGGAGACTAAAGCCAGCGTACCAGGGTGGCCCATAGTGGTGGTAAGCCGAATTCCGGCTTACCGGGCGGCCCAGTACGATGAAGCGCAGGAGGCCCATCCGGCTAAGGGAAGGTTCTAGAAGCCGGCCCACACTGAGGATGACTTAGCCCACAAGGCGGGGCCCAAGCCGGATTAGAGTAGAACTTTGTGACTTAGTCGGTTAGGTTTCCTCCTGTAAGCCCTAGGTCCGGACGCCTTTATAGGCCGGCCTATGGGATGCCTCAGGGCAAGCTCTAACACACTTCTCATTGTAATTGGCGTATATTGCCTTATAGTGAATTATAGCAGCACGTAGGGTTTCGCCACCGTTGCGAGATCCGAAGCTGGGTAAACTCTTTGTCGTCCCGTCGCCGGAACCACCCTCGTCTCTAGAACCCGCCTCTCTACCTAACTCGATGGAACCCCTGCCGCGGCTAGATTCGACAATACCACGACACCAAGCTTGAGCTTTGATCCATCCTCGATTTCTTCATATTCGTCTCCTTTGGAACTTAAAAACTACCTTCACACAAAAACTTCTCATAATTTGATAAGAGGGTTAGTGCTCATAAATTAAAATGCACATGTGTTCAACTCACGACAAATTGCAAACCAACTTCATTAAACATTAGCTACTGTTTACTAAGCCTCAATGTGGCACTCTACCCCTAGAGTATCACATATGACGATGGTAAAGAGACAAATGCAAAATAAAAGCAGAATCTATCAAAATCTGAACAGTCTGTAAAGATCGAATTGTTCGAGGCACTTATGCAGCTCAAATCAAAAAACTTAAAACTAACGAAATATAGATAAAAGCATCAGGCTTGCATTCAAAAATTATCAGAAAAAGATTAAAGTCTAGCGATTTTAGGATTTTCGTGCAGCAGGCACACATAATCTGTTTTTGGACAGTAACACAATACCTCGCACTTTCAATGCATTAGAGGCTAAATTTGGCACAAAAAACCAAAAGAAAAAGATACAATGAAGTTGCTACAGAGGATGCTATCCAAACTTCATGACTCAAGAAAAGAAAAAAGCAAACTGAAAATAAAAGATGGGTTGCCTCCCAACAAGCGCTTTTCTTTAACGCCTTTTAGCTAGGCGCAATGCCAAATATCAAGTTTTTTCGGAGGCCTTTGCAACTTAAAGAGCATAGCTTGACCTTATGATTGATTCAAAAGGAAACTTCTTTCTCTTTCTAGGGAAGTGTTCCATCCCCTTTTTAAGGGGGAAATGAAACCTTATATTTCCCTCTTTCATATCAATAATAACACCAACAATTCTCAAAAACGGTCTTCCCAAAATAATAGGACAAGAAGCATTGCACTCAATATCCATAACAATAAAATCAATAGGAACATAATTATTATTAACAACAATAAGGACATCATCAACTCTACCCAAAGGTTTCTTTTTAGAAGAATCAGCGAGATGAACATTTAAATAGCATTCTTCCAAAGGATTTAAATCAAGCATATTAGAGAAACTTTTAGGCATAACAGAAACACTTGCACCAAGATCACATAGAGCATTGCAATCAAAGTCATTTATTTTAATCTTAATAGTGGGTTCCCAACCATCTTCTAACTTCCTAGGGATAGAGGTTTCAAGCTTTAGTTTTTCTTCCCTAGCCTTGATAAGAGCATCGGTAATGTGTTTGGTAAAGGCAAGATTTATTTTACTAGCGTCCGATGTCTTAGCATTTTTGTAGGAACTTAATGACTTCAGTAAGATGGCAATTATCAAAATAAATTTCATCATCTTTAAATAAACTAGGAGGATCCTCTTTAGTGGTTTGGATAGTATAAACTTTAACTGTTTTCCTATTCATTTCTGCAATTCTAGCTTCTCCAGCCTCTCTAGCCCACCTACCTTTCAAGAGAGCCATCATCCTTTCATTTTCATTAATTTGAAGAGAGATAGAATTTAAAGATTCAGTATGTTTGTCTTGATTTGGAGTGGTTCTAATTTTCAAAATTTCAACATCAGGAGCAAGAACGTCTACTTTAGAGACTAGACTATCCAGTTTTTCCAACTTCTCTTCAACGGTTTTGTTAAAAGCTTTTTGCGAAGTGATAAATTCCTTTAAATCATTTTCAAGATCAGAGGACACATTCTTATTAGGATTATAAGAATTACCATAGGAATTACCATAAAAGTTGCCATTTATTGGGAGGATAAGGCTTATAGTTGTTACTACCAAAATTATTTCGATAAGCATTATTGTTGAAGTTGTTTCTATTAAGAAAATTAACATCAACTTGATCCTTTTCTTGGGAAATTAATGAAGAAAGTGGAACATTATTAGGATCAATATTAGACTGATTGGTAGCAAGCATAGACATAATCATATCAACCTTATCACTCAAAGAGGAGATTTCCTCGACAGAATTTACCTTCTTACCACTTGGAGCTCGTTCGGTGTGCCATTGTGAATAATTTGTCATCATCTCATCGAAAAGTTTAGTTGCTGAACCTAAGGTTGTGGACATGAAGATGCCTCCCACGGCCGAGTCCAAAAGGTTCCTTGAAGAAAAATTCAAACCTGCATAAAAAGTTTGGATAACCATCCACATAGTTAATCCATGCGTGGGACAATTCTTAACCATAGATTTCATTCTCTCCCAAGCTTGAGAAACATGTTCATTATAAAATTGTCTAAAGTTCATAATGTTACTCCTTAGTTGTATGATTTTAGCAGGTAGATAATATTTTCCAATAAAAGCATCTTTGCATTTAATCCAAGAATCAATGCTATTTTTAGGCAAAGACAATAACCATTCTTTTGCTCTCCCTCTCAAGGAGAAAGGGAAATTTTCCATTTTATGATGTCAATTTCTACCTCTTTATACTTTTGCATATCACATAACTCAACAAAGTTATTTAAATGAGAGGCAGCATCATCAGTACGAGCACCAGAAAATTGCTCTTTCATAACAAGATTTAGCAAGGCAGGCTTAATTTCATAAGATTCCGCTTTAGTAGCGGGTGGAGCAATTGGAGAGCATATGAAATCTTTGTTATTAGTGCTAGTAAAGTCAAACAACTTGGTGTTTTAAGTAGAAGATATACCGATAAGATAAAATAACAAGACAGGACTAAAGACTACACTAATTTTTTTTGGGTTTTAAAATTTTGAAGCAGGAAAATAAACTAAACGAGATATAAAGCAAGCAAGACAAAAACAAAGTAAAGAGATTGAGAGTATGAGACTCCCCTTTATGTAGCTCCAAAGTCCCCGGCAACGGCGCCAGAAAAGAGCTTGCTGTTGTATTAAAATAAGTTGGGTGGTGCCCCAAGCGAAGGCGGAATTGCAGCTAGTAGCAGTTTTCCCTCGTTTAACGAACCGAGGTTTATCGAACCAGTAGGACTTTGAAATCAACAACGAGGTGAATGTTGAAGATCTCTGGTGCTTGACCTTCAACAGACGTGGACCTGCACACACTCAACCAAAATACTTTGCCCCCAACGGCGGAAAGGTTGTCAATCTTTCCGGTCTCGCAGAAAACAAAGCGGTTAATTGTATGATGAAATAGATAAAATTTGAAAAGTTACTAGAGGAATAATGGTGATTAAAAGTAAGTAAATGAGGTTGTAAACAATGTAAAAAGATGGACCGGGGGCCATGGGTTCACTAGTGGAGTCTCTCAAGTAAATAAAATATGCATGTGATGGGTGAACGAATTACAGCTAGGCAATTGACAAGATCATGACACAAACCCAATTTAGCTATGACAAAAAGGACATGATAATATTTATAGAGGAATCACGACAAGGAACAAAGACCGTTGAGTCCAACTGCGTCTTTGTCTAAAAAGTCCACCGTGGGATCGCTATCCAGCCTGTCAGCCAACGGTATTAAGTTGCAAGCAACAGACAATTGCATTAAGTAAAGTGCATGAAGTAAGCAATACTAATATCAAAATAGACATTAACACCGTTGTTTTACCCTTAGTAGCAACAGCACACCCTCGCCCTTAGCCGTTTCTGTCACTCGTGCCCAGGAACAAAAAGGGGCATGAACCCACTATCTAGCATAAATACCCTCTCTTGGAGATACACACAATCACTTGGCCAAAGTAACTACGCACATCGGAGAGCATGCAAGAACATAAATTACTCATATAAGAATCATGCACAATCTGAACATAACTTCATAATCCATCGGATCCTAGCAAACACATCACATAGCATTACAATAATCGATCTTGATCATGTTAGGCGGCTCACAAGATCATAAGACATGAAGCACGAGAGAGAGAGACTACCAACTAGCTACTGCCATGGACCCGTAGTCCAAGGTGAGACTACTCACAAATCATCTCGGAGGAAGGCATAGCGATGAAGAGTCCTCCGGGATGGATCTCCCCTCCGACAGAGTGCCGGGATCAGCTTCAGATTGGACCCTGAACTAGGGTTTTCGGTGACGGCGCGTCAGGGTCGAGTTTCTGGAAAATGATGGCCGCATCGATGTTTTTAGGGTTTTAGGGATTTTATAGGCGTCGGAGGGGGCCGAGGGGACCCACCAGGAGCAGGGGCGGGTCCCACCCGCGGGCCAAGGGGGGCCGCGGCAGGAGGCCGCCCCTGCCCTGTGGGTGGCCCCCCAGGCTGCCCTTTGGTCCACAGGTGTCTTCCATCGCATAAAAAATCTCCGTAAATTTTCGTCCAATTCCGAGAATATTTCCAGAAGTAAATTTTCTGAAATACAAAAACAGCAAAAACAGGGAACTGGCACTGGGCATCTTGTCAATAGGTTAGTCCGACAAAATGCATAAAAATGATATAAATGACAGTAAAAACATGTGACAATATCACAAAACTAGCATGGATCACTCAAAAATTATAGATACGTTTGAGACGTATCAGACAACGATTTGGGGAGGATGATGGCGATAGTGTGTTGGCTAGGGTTAGGGTTTCCTTCGTTTTCCTGGGCGAGAGCAAGAGAGAGGGAGAGTGATAGGGAGTGCGGAGGAGGAGGGCGAGATGCGGACGCCTCTCGGGGTTCTAATCCCCGCAAGGAGCAGGAAGCAGGAGATGACAGCGCGCCGTCGCTGTCGTCCTTCTGGCCAGAAAAGAAGAATAAAAGAAGAAAGAAAAGTATTTTTGCACAAAACCCCCTAGGCTTTGGAGTAATTATGAAAATATTTATAACAGAAACTTCCTGCATTTTTTAAGGCTTTTAGACAAGTCCAAAAATCATAGAAAAATTCATGGATGCTCCTAATATTATAGAGAAGCTCCACATATTTTTGTTTTGAATTTTTGAAACACCTATTTTATATATAAAATAAGAGAGAGTTTAAATCATTTAAGTTGTATTTGTAATCTCTCTTGTGGACCTTCAACAAAATAATTATTATAATTTTGTTATGAAGTAGTTATGTAGGGAAGGTATTATAGAATCATTAATTTTGTTTCTCATGACTTTTATTACTTGTACAAATGTGTTTGAAGAAGGTTTAAAGTATAAACAACTAAGATTTTCTTTAATCAATTAATTTATTGATGACTTGTGGCTTTTCTCTAATGTGACTTTGAGTTATTTGGGTGGTGATGCTCAAGTGGCTTTGCAGAATTCATATTCGTGGTATTTATCATTTGGTTTACTTTCTTTCTTGGGATTTAATACCATTGGAGAAATATTCTTAGGTGGCTTTCTTAAATAGGCACTTGATTGGATTAAGAGGTTGATACTTTGCCTTCTTGGTAAATAGATCAATGTTCCCTCTGGTCCCTTTTTTTCTTGTATAGTCGAATGCTAACCCTTGTCTCTGCTGCCTACTTGACTCGAGATGATCCGAATGATCCAAGTTTGTTCCCATAGTCTCTTGTCGCCTTTGAAGTAATGTTGGTCCCTCTAGTCAATATTTGGATATTAGGACAAGTTTCTAATATCCATTAATTACTCCAAAGTTATATTGCCTCACCCTTGTGGTGAAGACAAACATTTTATTCAAAAGACACTCTCCTTCTGACCATGTTTATTTTTATTTGAAATTCAATTGCTTTTATGCATACAAAGGAAATCTGGTAACAAGGTTGCAAGGCTTGTTACCAAACTCCTTCATATAACACAAAGCCTTTAAATTTCACCCCAAGTTTCTTTATTATTTGAGTAGTCTTGCAAGGATGCATTTAAGAAGATTTGAAGATAAGAAGATAAGATCAGATAAGAAGATCAAGTTTTGTTTGGTAATATATGATTACTTGAGCATTTTATTAACTTTCATGGTTGAGGCAATGTAAAGACAATGTTTTAAGGTACTCAACCAATTGAATTATTTGCTTTGTTTTAATAACTCTTTGAATTGTGATAGGTTTTAACACAAATTTATTTTGGTATATATTTATGAGTTGTTTGCTTAATTGCATAAGCATGTATAACTTTATTATTCAATTTAAATGAGTTTTCCAATACAATATCATTTGTATATTCCAATTGGATCTGAATTCCCGCAACCAGTAAAATGCCTAGAGGTCATGTCGAGATTTATCACAGTCACCTGAAATGAGCTAAAGCCTAATTCATTAAGGTGAATAAACTCTAATCACTCCAGGTTTTATTTTGCGAAAAATTTATTCGGATTTTCAGATGCATGCATGCAGATGCACAAAATCCTACTTCTACCCTTCATTGGTTGCTGAATGCTGGTACATTCCACCCCTGCTTATCCTCTTCGGCTTCGTCATCTCCGGCCTTGTCAGCACAGCCACGTTGGTATGTATGCTCCGGTGAAGCGTCTCTGATCCTGCCCATGTTTTTCTTGTGGGCAGTGACCTCCATAGCTCAGGGGAGCGCCTCCGGTGTCCGACGGTGTGGCGTCCTCGAGCCAGGATGAGAGGGAAGCGTTCCCTCTTCGGCGTCGGAAATGGATGGTACTACGCTACCCCCAACCTGCAGTGTAGATGACGGTCTTCTTCAAGCAGCCGATGGGTCCTTCGGTTCTGTTCTGCCTTACACTGGTGGCGTTGCGAGGAGGGCATCGATCTCCTCAAGCTGTGCTCTCTTTTTCCCTTTTCTTTATTGCTTGAGTTTCAATGTTTGTAAGCTGGTTAAGCATCCTGTAACAAAACCTGGCCGTTTGGGGCTTTATTAATTTAAAGCGGGGCACTTTGTGCCTTTTATCTAAAAAGTAGGATGAGGAGAACTTATTTATGTGTTCATATCAAGAAGTATGCATATGAGTAGTGGCATCTACTTAGCAGTGCGTCTACCTAGCAGCACAAAAAACTTTATGCTTTTGATAGTTAGTGTAGCAGACATGAACCGCTAACTTCACGGCCTTTCTCGAAAAATAAATCACGTAGCGTAGCCTTCTGTTTTAGGCTTTTAGCGATATGTTGCGCATGATGCATTGCAACATCGAAATATGCGAAAAAATCTCGACTCGTACTTGATCCAACGGTGGAGAAACCGACTGAGATGTACTCCGTTTCTCCACTGTTGGATCAAGAAAGATCAAGTACGGTGGAGTAAGAAATAATAAGTGAGGCTCAAATGTTAACCTAAGGGACCGCTAAGGGTGGAGTAAGAAATAATCAGTAAGAAATAATCTTAGTTGTTGTATTGAATTGATACTCAACGAGGCTCACCGGAGTCACCGCTCACCCTCTCCGCCTGCAAGCTGCTGAACTCACCTCAGCTATTGTCGTACTCCACATCTCTGCCTCGTGCGCACACGTTGCCGTGACAATGCCGCTCCTTCTCCTTCTGTTCATTCTCCTTCTACCCGCCGCTCCCGAGGCGATGTCGTCCTCGCTACTAGGCATCAACTACGACCGGGTGGGGAACAACCTCCTGCCGACAACCTCTGCCCTGCAGTTCCTCGCTGGCCTCGGCCGTGTCCGCCTCTACGATGCTGACCATGCCATCCTCCACGCCTTTGCCAACACAGGCATTGAGCTCATTGTCGGCGTCCCCGACGAGTGCCTCGCCGCTGTCTCCACCCCCTCCGGTGCATCCTCCTGGGTCCGGTCCTTCATCCAGCCCACAGTCCCGACCACCAAGATCATCGTCCTCACCGTCGGCAATGAGGTGCTCACTGGTGCCAACAGCTCTGCGCTATCGGGCTCTCTCCTCCCGGCTATGCCGTTCATTCATGATGCGCTTACGCAGCTCCGCCTCGACAAGAAAGTCGCGGTCACCACCGTGCACAACCTCGGCGTGCTCGCCACATCCTACCCGCCCTCGTCATCCTACTTCCACAAGGACCTCCTTCCCATGCTCGGCCCGATCGTCGACTTCCACGCCTGTACCGGCTCGCCGTTCCTCATCAACGCCTACCCCTACTTAGCTTACGCCGAGGACTCCGCCGGCATCAAGCTCATGTACGCGCAGCTTGAACCCGGCCACGGCAGTGTCCCCAACCCGTCGTCCGGGCTGCACTACCTGATGTAGCCCAACCCACGCCCATCACCATGTCAAACTTTCCAACATATGCCATGTCATCATGGACGTCAAAGGTGAACTCCTTCCTCTATGAGAGCCTCAATACGTTGCCCTGGGATGGTATACTACTTGACCATCGACCCTCTTGCATTAATAGGTTTGACACAGTTGATACGGAGCTGAGGGGAGATGCCATTGATGCCCATGATTCGAAGCCATCCAAGGCGTACGGATGGAAGAGGAGGAAGAAGCGGAGATGAGACGAAGGCGGAGCCAGTCTGGCTGGCCTCCAGCCCGGCCTCTAGGCAGGCCTAGGCCGGCAGGACTCCAGACGCAGCCGGCATCCACCCGGCCTCGGACCAGACAAGGCCGTCCACCCAGCCGAGGTAGCCGACCTCCAGTCCGACTTGAGCCCGGCAAGGCCGGCCTCCCGGGGACTTCCCCTTGTATCCCTTCGCACCTACCCCTTCATGGTCAAACCTATAAATAGACCTCCTTCCACTAGATCTAGGGTTATGTAAGAAGTAGGAATAGACCTAGAGACTTGGGCTTGTGCTCATCCCTCCCTTTGTGGAGAAGATCCCCTTGTGGATTCAAGGCTCCTCCTTAGATGTATCTATTGGACTGATTCAACGTTCCCTTCTTGCACAAAGTCTCTCGTGTGGAGGATTCTACTTCACCGTCTCTCTTCCCCACGATTCTACCGCGCGCTTGCCGATCTTTCACATAGGGATTCTACCTCGTGGTCTCTCCCTTGTGTAATTCTATTGGGCCGGTTGGACCGACCGGTGAGGGCAACGCGTCAATTGTATCCAGTTTATGTTCTTCGTGTTCTTGCATGCGTTCGTCCCGTCGTTCATCAAGCCTACACCATATGGTATCAGAGCTCAAGGTTGCCACGGATTTGACCTTTGTTTCCCCTCCCCCCCCCCCCCCATTCCCCCAAATTTTTCTTTGATTTTGCCAATTTCGAAAATTTCCACCAAAAATAGCCCCAATTTGCTTTTAGACCGATCTGAGATTTGAGTGCGTTTTCGTAGGGTTTGATCCATAGATCTATTACTATACTTGTTGATCTATCTCCCTTTGCGTTCCCATGGCCAAATTCGTTTGATTTCCCTTCCGATTTGGTGATTTTCCGGCCGTTTTTCCGCCCAAATCGGCCTTTTTCGCATCCCGGGAAGGTCAAACCCGACAGCCCGGCCTCGAACCCGGCAAGGCCGGCCCCCACCCGAGACCGCCGGCCTCCAGCCCGGCCTCGGCCGACCTCTATGCAAATTCTGAAAATTTGTTTTGGCATAACTTTTGCATCCGGACTCCATTTTTGGTGATTTTCGTCTATAGTCGAAGCTATCGACAAGCTCTACATCACCATAGCGATTGATCCATCATCTATTGCCACCATATTTCTTGAGCAAGGAAGGGTCATTCCATTCCACGGGTAAAGATCATCGACGAAAGGTATAACATCCCCAAACCTTCTCCCACCTTGCATCACTTGTTAGCCAAGCCATTTGTGCCTATCTATCCTATTGAGACTTGCTCATCTATGATTGCTGGGGCTTTGCACACTTGATACCTCATAGTGTTCTGAGCAAACCTTGTATGCGCTAGGTTATATAGTTCTTGTTGGCAAGCAAGTAAGATGTAAAAGAGAAAAGAGAGTAAGAGGCCAAAAGAGAATAGGAAAAGAATCAAAAGAGAGAAAACAAAAAGAAAAGAGCCTCATTGCCTAATCTCTTATGATAGAGGAGGAAGCTCGATGAAAAATTTTTAGGTGGTGTCTTTGTTCAAATTTTGTAGCCCACCAATAATTTGCAATCGAGTTGGTTTCTCATGTACTTGTGCAACTTGAGTTTATAGTGTTCGCTAGGTTCATCACTAGCTCATCTTTGGTTGCACGAGTCCTACTTTTCAAAGCGTGCGTTTGTAGGAGCTTCACTCGTATCTTTTGAGATCGACTTGTTTTGCCTTGTGGTCATTGTGGTTCTCTACTTGCCTTTACAATATCTTGGTTTCCGGTTGTTCTGTTTGCTTTCCACAATCCATACCTATCCACTCAAAGCCGTGTGTGTTTTGCAGTTTGCGTTTGGACATTTGAACACAAGCCACTTTACTTTGTGCGTTGTTGCCCTTGGTCGTTCATGATGTCCAATACTATCATCAAGGTGAGATTGTTTTCTAGTTTCCTTCAACTTCATATATACACTTGTCTTGTGAGTGATCATGTCTAGTGACAGCGGAGCATACTATGGAGGCCATGATGATAAAGAGACGATGAGCTACACCGACCACGATGCATCAAGCATAGCGGACATGGGGTACAGCTCCTACACCGACAATGAGCCTCATGACATGATGGAGCACTACTCCGATCCCGACTCCACGAGCTTCCATGACATGATGGAGCACTCCTACAACTACAACTCCCACGACATGATGGAGCACTCCTACAGCCACAACTATGACGTCTTGTTGGAGCATTACATCGACAACACCTCCACGACCATGCATCAAGCTTCCAAGGTCTACTACCCCAAGCTTGCAAGAGGTGCCACATACGAACCATCAAGTTCGAGACGGAGCAACATGAGGTCCACCATGAGGTCATGCTATCAAGATCCATCAACATCAAGACGGCGCCCAAGGAGGACATCGCCAAGGTTGTCAAGCATGGACACTATTCAAGGCGGACCAAGAAGGATACCAAGATGGCTCCTAACTATGCCAAGCTTGAAGCGGAGATCGACACAATCGCCAAGCTTCGCCATACTTCAAGCCCACGAGGGAGCCGCAAGTCAAGGTCGCCAAGGCACCCAAAGGATTTTCGACGACACCCCTCCCCACAAGAAAGTCATCGACGACACATGGAGGAATCAAGAACGTCACATAATATGGTGTCCCCTCCTCGCGCCACCACCAAAAGGGCGTCCAAGAGAAGTTCACGCCACAAGAAGGACAAGGACATCCTCCCCGAGCTGATGAAAAAAATCGACACCTTCCGCAAGGAGCTCCATGAAGCGCAAGGAGCTCCATGAAGACATCAACAATTGCAAGACCTTCGGCGACACTTCTACGAGCATATGGTTCACTACACTTGAAGATGGAGGAAGACAAGGCCCTATCTATGACGATGAGCTTGATCCGAGCCCTACTCTCTACAATGACGTGAGCCTACTTCCCCAGTTACATGAAGACCTCCCACTAGTAGAGAAAAGGCTACCCGTGGCGCACCAAATAAGGCTACCCGTGGCGCAGGGGCCTGCGCCACGGATTGCCACGCCACGGGTAACCACACTTACCCGTGGCGCAGGCACAGATGTGCGCCACGAGTATTGCCCATGGCACACATGTCTATCTTGCGCCACGGCTAAGGGGAAGTACCCGTGGCGCACCTCTTACTCGTGCTCCACGGCTAGGGTGCGCCACGGCTACCTTCTGTCATGCGCCACGGCTAAGTTTTTCTGTATCTTTTTATATACAGAAAATACAGTATTTATACAGTATTTATACAGTTGTTAATATAGATGTTAATACAGATTGCAGAACAATATACAAAATACATAGATCACACATGCATTATAACTGAAAATATATCATGGATCATCATATATATACATCGAGCAGAATCGAGTAGCAAGTTCGAACATCACATTACAAACTAAAGAATGTTTAATTACAACACGTGTTCCATCCATTGTTTGAACATAACCTAAGACAAGCATAAGATAGCTAGGCGTCGACGGTCTTCGGGGCCAGGAAGGGGCGGACGCCGTCTTTCGTGAAGGGCCGGATGTCGCCTTGTGCCTTTAAACGTCGTTCCACCTCCACATTATCGAGTGGAGCGCCGTCGTAGTAGAACTTGCCTCCAACGGTGCAGACATCGTGTAGTATGATCTGTGCGAACGTCTCCTGGATGCGATAGAATTCTTGTCGGAGATCAAGATCTTGGATCGTCGCCAAGTTATCGGCCCAGCGTTGTAGTTGTTCTGGCAACTTGAGTTGCTCTGCATCCCGTACGAAGGCACGGATCTGGTGGATGGCGTAGTAGGCATCCCTCTCGTTGTTCTTTGGTTGCGTGACGCAAGCAAATTTGACAATATGGTGGAATGAGACAACACCTCTTTTTACCTTTCTCTTCCTTTTGAAGACGCCTCCCCTCATACTGAAGCCAACTAGAGCATTATCCAAAGCCTTCTTGTCGGGGGGGCAACCCCCGGATATCGGCAGGATGCCGATATAAGGGTTGACTAGGAGTTGACCGAATCACTGAAACCGACATAACTGTACCGGCTTACCTGGAGCTGACCGGGTCAAGACTAACCGACATATTGATATGTCGGTCCATGCAAGTTATATGCCGGATCTTTCTCTGTTCTTCTTATGTGCAGGGAAGGCGAAACCGAGTTACAAGGTATTCGGCATGCCTATGCCGGATAAGGAGGCTAACTCGGGCCATGGTCAAGGCTCACGTCTTGTCCCTACAATCACGGGGCAGGCGCCGAGCCACTTGCATGATGGGACGAGGCCACTTGACCAGAGTGATAGGCCTCCATGCCGCTGACCGAAGCGGTACTAGGGAGCAGTGCGCTGGAGGAGATAGATGGGACGCGCCACGCCGCAGTGACGGAAGCAGTCAGAAGACCGGACGTGGCTACAGTGTGGGCTACGCCAGCACTGACGCCAGCCCTAACATGTGCCCTGGGCTTCCCTTTATAAGGAGCACCAGAGGCTCTTATGATAGGGACAGAGGCAGAGAGAGGCAGATAGAGGCTGGGAGACGCTTGCACGATTCCTACCTTACGCATAAACACTTGAGCATTTTCCTTCGTAGCCAGTAGTGAGCCAGAGAAAGCTTCCGAGACTCGGTAGGAGCATAGATCTTGCAGTTCATCCCGTACAGCTCAAGGAGCAGCTTGTAACTCAGTTGTAATCCGCATATATAGATCAGACAAGCAGGAGTAGGGGTGTTATCTCCTCACGAGAGCCCCGAACCTGGGTAAAACCGTGTGTGTTGTGTTCTTTGTGTGCGTGTTCGTGCGCACAAGCCCTCCCCGGGTACCTCCAGCGTCCATCGGCCCCACAACTCAAGCCATCCTATGGCATCTGCCGTGACACCACCACGACAGTTGGCGCCCACCGTGGGGCCAGCAGCGGCGCTGGCTGGAGTTTTCATCCGGATGGGTTCTCTCATCGCGTCGGGTGAGCGCGTGGTCTGTGGCCTTGTCCACAGATTCGGCTCCCTCAACGTCATCAGCGACAACGCAGGTTGCTTCGGCAGCAGGCCACTGCCCCGGAACGGATGCCTCATCGACTTCGGCGCGCTCACAGTTTACGTCGCCACTGAGGTTCCTTGCTGGTTTCCCGAAAGGGTGCAGCTGGGAGCGGATCCACCCGCAGTCTGCGCAGCTCGCGGCCGGCGTACCGCTCGCCCAGCTAGTTGCGTGGAAGTCATGATGACCGCCCCTAGCGCCGATGTCGGCAAAGCCATGGCGGGTGATGTTGATCCCGGCACCAGGTCGGCAAGAACAGGGCGTCTGCCCTTGGAGAAACCAGAGAACCGTGCGGCACAGGCCAGCACATCCAGCGTGCCGGTGACGCCGAGTCCTCTTCAGGACGTGATTCAGAAGCTGGCAACCCGAGTCGCACCGAATGCAGATGCTGCCCTGACTCAAGACGAGTTGGAGGTGCAGCGTCAGAACATACTCCAGGAGGCCAGAGAGGTGGCCCGAGTCAGGCAGGAGTTTGACATATCAATGCGTGAGTATAACTCGGCTCACGGTTTTACTCCAGTAGCAAACCCAGTTAGTCGCATCGATGAGGTGCGTGCCCGAGGTAGAGACCTCAACGCAGAGATAGCTAGAGATGGTAGAACTAGATCTGCTAGAACTGCTAGTTACGTGTCGGCTGAAAAGCCAAGATATAGCACACCCGGAAAGAACCTTAGGGCGGCAGAGGCAGCCATAGCCGAGTTGGCCGGTCTATCCGGAGACGCTCGCTCTAGGCAGCAGGATCGGGTAAACGAGTTGGTGGCTATTGCTAACCGACAGAATGAGACCTACCGTAAGGCTAACCCGGATGCGGGTGGATCTCGGTTCCTTCACTCAAATGGTGGAGCCGGGGAAATGTCCAAGGGACAGGCCTCCTCGCCGTATGTCGGCAGGAGCAGAGGCCAGAGTGTGAACTCTGGCAAGAACAAGCAGATGCAGGCGTATGATCCGGTTTATGCCGGAAAGCAAGTAGCCGAGCAAGGCAATGCCGGTCGGGGAAAACCAGGACCCGCCCCGGGCAGACAAGAAGCAAACCGAGTTATCCCGGCGAATCAAGGCCAGCCACCTCGGCATCCGGCACCAATTCCACCTCGGCCACGACATGGTGCCGAGTACGCTGAACCGGCCGCCGACCGATACGATGATGGTTATTCGGCCATGGAGCGGGCTGGGTACACAAGATACAGAGACCTGGCGTCCGAGGGTGCACTCGATGCCAGGCTGGGAACTCGCCAGTTGCCGGCACACGATGTCCGGAACAAGCTTGACAGAATCTATCTGTCCGAGCTCCTGGAGGAGCAAGGCCCACCAGGTCCGGCATGTTTTGGACCCCGGATAATGAAGCAGGCACCTGTGCCGAATTTCCAGTTACCTCGGGGTGCCAAGACGTATGACGGCAGTACCAAGCCGGAGGACTGGCTGACAGACTACGTCACCGCTGTGCACATTGCCGGCGGAAGTCGCAGATGGGCAGTGCGGTATGTGCTGCAAATGCTTGAAGGACCAGCCCGGACCTGGCTGAACAACCTGGAGGATGACAGCATTGACTGCTGGTTAGATTTCTCTGACGCATTCGTCAGCAACTTCTCCAGCACATACAAGAGGCCGAATCGCCCTCAGCAGTTGTCCATGTGTCGGCAGAGAGAAGACGAAACCGACTAAGAGTACCTGACTCGGTGGAGCACGATCCGCAACTCCTGCGAAGGAGTGATCGAGTCGCAGGACATTGCATGGTTTGCACAAGGGTGTCGACATGGATCCATGCTCTGGCAGAGACTCCAGAGAGAAATGCCGGCCACCCTGGCCGAGACAATCAAGATTGCTGATAGCTACGCTTTGGGTGATCCGACACAGCCCTTACTGGCCCCGGTCGACAGAGACAGATCGGGTCGGCGAGGTGATCGTTCGGATTACCGAGGAAAGAGAAGAGAGGAGAGGCCGGATTACCGGTATGGGTCAGACCAGGTTGCTGCCATCAACCAAGATCAGATGGATGCCGGCAGCAGCCAGAGACAGAAGAATGACGGTCCCGGGTGGGGCCAGAACTCGGAAGGAAGGAGGCCGTGGGACAGCGAAAAAAGACCGTGGAATGGCGAGAGGAAGCCATGGAACGGCGACAAGAGGCAGTGGGGTAACCCCAATGGGACGATGCCGGATGATCCCTGCAGCTACCACACCAAGCACCCCAACAGACCGGCTCAGCACTCGAACCGGAACTGCAGCCGGAACAGGCGCCCGCGGGAGAACACAGGTCCGGCGACTCGACCCGCACCACTCACGGGTGTGAACGCTATCCCGGTGAACGCCCAAGCAAGGCCTGAAGATGTCAACCAAGTAGCCAACATGGCCAACACCAACAACAACTCCAACTACCCCGACAACAACGCTGGCCCGAGCCGGCAAAATCAGTACCGAGAGCCCCACCAGAGTTACATGGTCTTTGTGACCGAACCCAATGACAAGCAGAGTCAGCACAGGCGTGCGATGGAGGTAAATGCCGTTATGCCGGCGGTGCCGAAATTCATGTACTGGTCCGAGGATGAGATTAGCTGGAGCGTCAAGGACCATCCAAAGGTCATGCCCAACCCAGGGGGTTATGCTCTAGTGTTGGATCCGACATTCGTCGGGCCCAGCATCAATGTCAGGTTTTCCCGGGTCCTCGTTGATAACGGGAGCAGCATCAACATCATGTACCGAGATACCATGGTCAAACTCGGCATAACCGAGAATATGATGCAGCCCAGCCGAACCACCTTCCACGGCATCGTGCCGGGTGTTTCACATGCACCCATGGGCACGGTTTGGGTCGATGTCGCCTTCGGCGACAAAAGCAACTGCCGGAGTGAGAGTCTGCTGTTCGAGGTCGTGGATCTCGAAAGTCCGTATCACGCCTTACTCGGCAGGCCGGCACTCGCCAAGTTCATGGCGTCCACTCATGTGGCTTATCTGAAGATGAAACTTCCGGGTCCAAATGGTGTCATCACCATCTCGGGAGACTACAAGCGTTCCATGGAGTGCGCCTCAGCCGGGTCATCCCTGGCCGAATCACTGGTGATCGCCGCCGAGAAAAGGAGAATCCATGAGGTGGTGGCTCTGGCCCAGGCATCTCAGCTCGGTATGCCGAGTGTGGCCAACCCGCAGCAAACTGCAACCTTCCAGGCGGCGAAGGAATCGAAGAAAGTCGGTATCGACGAGGCTAACCCGGACCGCTCCGTCATCATCGGTGCCGGGTTGGACAAGAAATAGGAAAGCGAGCTCATCAACTTCCTCCGTGAGAATCGGGATATCTTTGCATGGTCCAGTTAGGACCTGCCGGGTGTTCCGAGGGAGTTGGCTAAGCACTCATTACACGTCAGGCCGGATGCCAGGCCCGTGAAGCAACCGACTCGGCGTCTCGCCGAAGAAAGAAGAAAGGCGGTGGGTGATGAGTTAGCCAAGTTACTCGCATCAAACTCCGTCGTGGAAGTAAAATACCCGGACTGTTTGGCTAACCCGGTCATGGTAGAGAAGAAGAAGGAAGACCCGGATGCGCCTACTGTCTGGCGCATGTGTATCGACTACACCCACCTGAACAAGGCTTGTCCAAAAGATCCTTTCCCGTTGCCCCGGATCGATCAGGTGATCGACTCCACGGCCGGATGTCAGCTGTTATCCTTTGTGGATGCCTACTCTGGTTTTCATCAGATCCCGTTAAATCCGGATGATCAAATAAAGACTGCTTTTATCACCCCGTACGGGGCTTATTGCTATCGTGTCATGTGTTTTGGTTTGAGAAATGCCGGCGCTACTTATCAGCGCTGTATGCAGAAATGTTTGCATGATCAGATAGGAAAAAATGTGCAGGTATATGTCGACGACGTAGTCATAAAAACAAAAGAAAAACATAGTCTGTTAGATGATCTCAGAGAAACATTCGCAAACCTGCGGAAATTCCGATTAAAACTTAATCCGGATAAGTGTACATTCGGTGTGCCGGCCGGCAAGTTACTCGGTTTCCTCGTGTCGAGCCGAGGTATCGAGGCGAATCCGACTAAGATCCGGGCAATAGAAAATATGAGGTTACCGAGATGCCTCCGAGATGTCCAAAAATTTACGGGTTGCCTGGCTTCCCTGAGTCGGTTTCTAGGTCGGCTAGGAGAAAAGGCCCTACCTTTGTACCAACTAATGAAAAAGTCTGATAGATTTAGCTGGACCCCGCAAGCGGACTCGGCCTTCCATGAGCTAAAAAAGATGTTGGCTACTGCGCCGATATTGGCTTCGCCATTACCGAGAGAGCCCATGTTGCTTTACATTGTAGCCACTAACCGAGTCGTCAGTGTCGTTGTGGTGGTGGAACGAGAAGAAGGGGGAGCCACCGTGTAGAGGCCGGTGTATTACCTGAGTGAGGTGCTCTCCACCTCGAAACAAAACTACCCGCACTACCAGAAAATGACCTATGGTGTGTACCTGGCGGCCAAGAAACTGAAGCATTACTTCCAGGAGCACCCAATAACCGTGGTGAGTGCGGCTCCTATTTCGGAAATCATTGGAAACCGAGATGCAAGTGGCCGAGTAGCCAAGTGGGCTATCGAGTTGGCGGCATATGCACCGCAATACGCGAGAAGAGATACCATCAAGTCTCAAGCCGTGGCGGATTTCTTTGTCGATTGGGCCGAGATGCAGTATGAACCATCTCTGCCGGACTCCAATTACTGGAGGATGCACTTTGACGGGTCCAAGGTAAAAGAAGGCCTGGGTGCCGGCGTGGTTCTCACCTCGCCAAAGCGAGACCAGTTGAAATATGTGCTGCAAGTTCATTTCGCGGCATCCAACAATGTAGCCGAGTATGAGGCATTGATCCATGGACTCAAGGTGGCCAAGGAAATCGGGATTCGCCGAATAATCTGCTATGGTGACTCGGATTTGGTGATTCAGCAAACCTCGGGCAACTGGGATGCCCTGGATGCCAACATGGCGGCATACCGGTTCCATGTCCAAAAGATCTCGGGATTCTTTGATGGCTGCGAGTTCAATCACATCCGGCGGACCGAAAATGAAAGTGCGGACATGCTGTCCAAAATTGGATCATACCGACAGGCCATTCCGCCCGGAGTGTCTCTGGAGCATCTTCACAAGCCATCAATTAAGCCTTCACCCGAGTCAGACTCAATATTCATCCCGGGTAATCCGGAATCCGATGTCGTCCCGATGGACGTTGACGTCGGGAGCAAGCCGCTAAACCCGGGGACTGCTCCGCAGGACCCGGGGACTTCCATGGATGTCGCGTGTGTTCTGTCGGACTCAAAAACAGAGTTGGAAAATTGGAAAGCCGCTTGGCGAAACTCGGGAATCCTTTGGGAGGACTCGGGGACTCGTCAGCCTATGTCGGGTGTCGTTATGTCGGTTGAAGCCATGGAAGTTGATGAGCCTGTACTCGGTGCTCGCCCGGTACCGACATGGGCACAACCCATCATGACATTCATGTTGGATGGCACCCTACCGAGTGATGAGGTCTCGGCCAGACAAATCCAAAGGCGATCCAAATCCTTCACAATCATCAATCGTGAGCTGTACAAGAGAAGCGTAACCACTGTGCTTCAGCGCTGTGTCAAACCAGAAGAGGGAGAAAGGATTCTCCGAGATATCCATCAGGGAGAGTGCGGTCATCACGCCTCTTCCCGAGCTATAGTGGCTAAAGCATTCCGATATGGGTTCTACTGGCCCAGCGCTTTGCAGCAAGCAGAGGACATTGTCCGAAAATGTGAAGGATGTCAGAGGTTTGCTCACAAGATTCATATGCCGGCATCAGCTCTCAAAACCATTCCCATCACTTGGCCATTCGCAGTGTGGTGTCTGGATATGGTGGGACCATTTAAACCAGCCCGAGGTAACATGACTCACATATTGGTGATGGTGGACAAGTTCACCAAATGGATCGAGGTAAAACCAATAAGAAAGTGTGACGGCCGTACAGTTGTGTCATTCTTAAAGGATATTATCCTGAGATATGGGCACCCACATAGCATCATCACTGATAACGGCACAAATTTCGCCGAGGGAGCCTTTGCTCGGTTTTGCCAAGAAAAGAGAATCCGACTAGACCTGGCGTCGGTCGCGCATCCGCAGTCGAATGGGCAAGTGGAAAGATCAAATGCTCTGGTCTTATCCGGCATAAAACCCCGGTTAATTGAGCCACTGTTACGTGCTCCGGGGTGTTGGCCGGACGAGATCCCGGCAGTACTGTGGAGTCTACGGACTACACCGAATCGCTCTACCGGCTATACGCCATTCTTCCTGGTCTACGGAGCAGAGGCAGTTCTGCCAACCGACATAGAGCATGACTCGCCGAGAGTTGCTTTATATACCGAGTCAGAGGCAAGAGAAGCCCGAGAAAACGATGTTGATTTGCTCGAAGAAGCACGAGAGTTGGCATTGTCCAAGTCAGCAATATATCAGCAAAATCTCCGACGCTATCACAGTTGGAAGGTGAATCCTCGCAAGTTCCAAGAAGGAGACCTCGTGCTTAGGCTTGTGCAGCGCACAGCCGGGATGCACAAATTGTCACCTCCATGGGAGGGACCATTTATCATGAGCAAAGCTTTGAACAATGATGCCTACTATCTTATAGATGCTCAGAAACAGGTGAAGAACAGGATGGACCGATCCGGAGAGGAGACCAAACGCCCTTGGAATGTAGCTCTTCTCCGCTCTTTCTACTCTTAAGGACCCACTGTATGTATCTCGAAACCCAGAAATAAAATGTCGGCACCCCGAGAAGAGACTCGGGGACTGCCTTGTTGAAAAAATATGTGTTTATCTTTGTATTTATTTCCTTATGTCGGATGGCTCTAAAAACTGTGTCACCATGTCTGTAAGTATTGTATGCTGTGTTCTCGTGATTTTGTGACTCGACTGCCAAAACACCGAAAAAGGTAGGCAAGAGCAAAGGTTACCAGGTGCAGTACACAAGAAAACCGACTCGGGGACTCGGTCCAGGAGCGATTCGGTTTCCTTTTCTAAGTAATGTGCTTGTGTCGGATGGCTCTAAAAACTGTGTCACCATGTGGGCAAGTATTGTATGCTGTGTTCTCGTGATCTTGTGACTCGACTGCCAAAACACCGAAAAAGGTAGGCAAGAGCAAAGGTTACCAGGTGCAGTACACAAGAAAACCGACTCGGGGACTCGGTCCAGGAGCGATTCGGTTTCCTTTTCTAAATAATAAGCTTATGTCGGATGGCCTTGGCTATTTTTTCCAAGTTTCAAAGTACTGTATGCTGTACAACGGTCGTTTTGTGACTCGACTGCCAAAACACCGAAATGGTAGGCAAGAGCAGAGATGGCAAGAGTATAGTAAACAAGAAATTGAACTCGGGAACTCGGTTCAAAGTGATCCGACATACGGCTAAACTTGCTAAAACATGCAAAGTAAAGTGCCAGATACCAACCATAAAAAGTGTAAGGTATATATTACATCTGCACCCGGCATCCCGGGGATTTAACGAATTGAATTTTTCCTGAAAAGTTTAGGCAGCAGCATCCGAGGTTTTTTGTGCAGAGGGAGAGACTGGAGTCTCGGTTGCGGTTTCCTCGGCTGTAGACTCGGTAGCAATGCCGGTGGCTGACTCGGGCGGAGTGTCGACTTCGATTTCTTCATCGACGGCCTCTTCTTCTTCGTCTTCTTCTTTGCCCTCCTCTTCAACCGGGATCTCCTCGGGTTGGGGAACCCGCTCGCCAGCGACAAAGGAATGCACTGGGGCGTATTGAATGAGGGAATGAGTAAATTCTTGGCGACGACGAATGTGATCCGGGTCGGTGAGCCACTTTGACCCGTCGCGCAAAGTCTTAAGCGCGTCGAGGTCGAGCCCCTCGTACCAGGACAGCACGTACATCAACGCCTCGTCTGCGCCGACTCGGGCGGCGGACGATCGCCAGTCATCGAGCCTTGCCTCGGAGGCCATCAGACACTTGGCCAATTCGTCAACGATGGCAGGGGCCTCGCACCCGGGCCAGAGAACGTTGTAAGCCCGGATTGCAGAAGTAAGAAGATTCATCCCGATAGCCCTCATCGGTACCAAGCGTGCCTTCAGAGCCACCAAGTGAGCATCCATATCCCACTCGGACGAGATCGGGCCATCTAGGATTTTCTCGAGTCGGTGCACTGCAGCGCTCTTGTCCGTGGCAGCCTTTGTGTGGGGGAAGCGTTCTGAGTAGGGAATGGCTAACGCCGAAATAAGTTACAGGAGAATAAAAGTGATACAGTGAATAAAGGCAGAAGGGGAAGGGGCTTACTGTCCATCTCGGAGTTGATGCTGGAGATGTCCACCAGCAACTTCGCAATCTTGGTCTTCAGAGCTTGGAGCTCGCTCTCAGCCGAGATTGCCTGTGACTTGGACTCCTCAAGAGATTCCTTGAGCTTCCGAGTCTCCTCTTCTCGGAGCTGCTTCTCTGCGGCGGCGGTCTTTTCCGACTTGGCGGCTCGGCTCCGAGATTGCTCTAACTCGGCTTTCAGCCGGGACACCTCCTCCTGCTCTCTCTTCAGCTCGGCTTGATATGCAAGCTCGCGCTCCTTATGTGCGGCTGTGCCGAGGTAACAAGTGTCAGAATGAGAAAATGGATGCAAGTACAAGTTGAAAGGCAAAAATATGGCTTACACTCGATTTCCGAGATCCGTTTCTCCAATCCTTCGACCTTGAGCGCCGAGTCAGTTACTTGGTCCAGCTTGGCCCGGAGCAGTTTGAACTTGTTGGAAAGAACTTTGTGCTCCAGCAGCAGCTTGCGGTGCAGTTGTGTGCGCTTGGTCATGCAAGCCTGGAAGGAGAAGATGTTAGTCTTCTTGGTGAAGATTCAGGCCGAGTTACCCTCACTCAACCGAGTCAGCTTTACTCGGCCGAGGCACAGTCACTCGACCCAAATCTCGGGGACTGGGGATGGTTAATATCTGTGTTAAAGAACAAGCCGAGTCATCTTTACTCGGCGCAACTTACCGTAGTTGCTTGGTCGGCTGCGAGAAGGGCAGTCTTGGCTGCGGCCATCTTTTGGGCCACCAGACTCGGCCCCGCCGGATGTTCTGAGACGATTTGGCCTGCTGGTGACCTCGAGCTCACTTCGCTCAGGTCGGTAGCATTCCAGTCCGTGTGGTAATGCTCAAGGGAGCCCAGACTTTGCCCGCTCGAGGTTTTTAAGGGGCCAAACCCCCAATTAACTGCAGAGGTCTGGGCGCTGGTCACCGCTGTGGCCGTTCCCGATGGTTCTTGGAGAACAATTTGGCGCTCCGGGTTAGGCAGCAGGTCCTTAGCAGCTGTGGCTTTCTCCGGCGCTTTCCCGGCCGCGGTGGGTGCAGCTCTGTCTGCTGCTGTTCCGGCCGTGCCGGGTGCAGTTTTCTCCGGTGAAAGTTTCTCGGCCATAGCGGGCGCGGGTGCCTTCAGTTTCTGATGCTGCTGCTGCTTCGGAGGAGATGGCCGTGGCGGCTGTGTCAGAGCAGGTTGCGGCTGTGGCTGCGGCTGCGGTTGAGGTGTTGCTTGCGGCGGCTGCGGTATCTCTTGCTGCTGCGGTGGTGTTTCTTGCTGTTGTTGTGGCTGTGGCGGTTCTTGCTGCGGCTGACTCGGATGTTTCGAGTCTTCTGGAGCCGCAGTCTTCTCTATATCGGGGGCCGACGAGCTGGCCCCGAGATTCATGGATATGTCGGTCGCCTCCGACTCGGTGTCTCCAGTTCCGGATCCCGGAACCGTTGGAGGCACTGTCGGGCTGGTCCGTGGCGGACTCGGCAGTCTTGTGTCGTCCGGCCGAGACGGCGTCAGAGTCCTGAGGGGAACCGAGTCAGTGGGCCCGGTTGGAATCTCCAGAGGAGCGGAGCTGCAAAGCAAAACAGCAAAGTGTATTGTCAGAGGGAGAAAAGTAAATACGGTTAAGCATATAAGGTTTATGCCGGCAAAAGGGAATCTTATCCCTTAGAGACCGGGCGCTCGCGGCGCTTCACTACAGTCTTTACTCGCTGTTTCTTCTTCGCGGGACTGGAAGCGCCGGATGTTCCGGCACCGGCGGACGCAGCTGCTGGGCGTTTCCGAACTGCGCCCTTGGGTCCCACGGCGAGGGGCTCCACCTCGAGCACCTTGTCATCCGCGTCAGCTGGGGGCGAGGACACCGGGTAAGAGAACGCAATCGGGAGAGGATCATGTACCTCTAGAATTCGACAGTCGTCATCATCATCATCCGACCAGTCTCGGATGCGAGCCTTACCCATGACAGGAACTGAGCCGACATCAGGGATCGGCATGTTGTCTTCATTATCCGGATCCTCCAAGTCAGCTTCGACCCGGTCTGCACCCCATTTGGAGGCGGGATCCGGTCCGTCCTCCTTCGGTTGCCGCCCAAATCTCTGAATGGTGGAAACAGAGAAAGATTAAGGCCAAATGTAAAAGGGGAACCGACATAAGAGTTTACGTCGGCGGAAGGTATATGTCGATTCAAGTTACTTACCTGGGGCGGACGGTTGCTCCGGCTGTGAGGTTCTTTGCCCCACTCCCACTCCTCCGTCATCTTCGTCCGGGCTATGGCCTTGACCCGCTTCCGGATCTGGGCCTTGTCCAGCTCGACGGTGCTTATCCGGGTCGGATCAAGAGGGCCACTCATGTGGCAAATCTTGTGGACTCGGCGCTGAAGGGGCGAGACCCGGTGGCTAATGAATGTCGCCAACAGGTCGTCAGCAGTCAACCCTTCTCCTCTGAGTTGCTCCACGATTTGGTGGATCTGGTTGACCTCAATCTCTTTGTCGGTTGGATTGTACCCCCAATTGAGTTGCGCCGTAGGGGGGCCGATGACGAAATTCGACAAATTAATCAGATCGACGCTGGTCGAATTCTTGACATAGAAGAAGGAGCGCTGCCATTTCCGGCATGACTCCAAGCCGTAGATCCGGGGGAAGATTGAGCCGCGCCGAGGTGTGACGGTGGCGGCCCCACACTGGGTCATCATCTTGGGAGCGGCCGGGTCGGCAGGATTCGGAATGACCTGCTTCCGGAAGGAGAAATACTTGGACCACGCGCGGACGGTGGCCTTGAGGCCGAGATAGCCCTCGGTGAAGGAGACGAAGGAGGATAAGGTGGTGATGGCATTTGCTGGTAAATGGTGAGGTTGGAGACCGAAACTGTCGAGGAAATTCCGGAAGAACACGCTGGCGGGCAATCCGAATCCCCGCTCGAAGTGCGCGACGAAGACGACATATTCGCCTTCCTTGAGACTCGGCGCAGTCTCGGTGCCAGGCACTCGGCACTCTACTCCGGGCGGGATCCATCGCGTCTGGACTAGCCAATCTAACTCGGCTCTTCTGACATCGGAACCTTCCCAGGAGGCCCGAGTGGATCCCTCCACTGTGTTTTCTTCAACCGAGTCGATCACCTCAAGGGTGGCGTCATCCGACATATCGACGAAGGGTTACCGAGATCTGCGAAATGGTTCACCGTCGGTGAGCGATGTAAGCCATAGTGAAAACAGAAAGAAAAAGGGAAGAAAATACGCGAAGATGCGAACAAGTTCTAGATCCAGAAGAGAAGCGAAGAGGAAGAAAAGAAATGCTACGGCGGCTAATCCACCGGCGGCACACCGCAACCACGGCTGCGAAGTCACCGGCGGTGTGTGATGCGGCGCGGCGGTGAAGAAACATGAAGAACAGGGAGAAGAAACAAAGAGAAGAGGAGGAGTTACCATGCTACTGCGGCGTACAGGTGGCGAGAGCTTGCTGGCTGCGCGTCGGCGGCGTTGGTCTCCGGCGGCGCGTCGGCATGTGACGGCGTTGGTCTCCGGTGGCGCGTCGGTGTGCGGCGGTGGCGTGAGCGGTGCTGCGTGCACTGGAGAGCGAGGTAAACGAGGAGGCAAGGAAGAAGAAGAGTGAATGCGAAGGGGGGTAAAGATTGCCCCGCTTCCCCTATTTATTTACGGCGGAGGAGATCGTGGGCGCGTGATTCTCTGCGCACGATCCCCATAACGGACGGGGATTAACGGCCCCACGATCTTTGCCACGATTCCCGCTGCGGCTTAACTGCCGCACGATCTGCCCCATGATGGGCCACAGGGAGCCAACGGTTTAATGCGTCGCACCCGATCGGGCGAGACCCGAGGCGACGCACGGCGGAGTGGTCAAGGGAGCACTCAAGTGCTTACGTGGGAACAGTGGCCAAGATGACCGGCGTCACACAGGTGGCACGCATGCCTGTGGCACGTCCATCCGTGCACAGAGACCGAGACGTCAAGCAGAGATGCTCTGCCACGTAGTGAACCGATGACTCGGAGGAGCCATGGGGTTTTTTCCGTAAGTCGAAACGATCTGACGCAAGATGAGATATCAAGTTGGGATACAAAGTGCTTTCCGACATATGAAGATCGCCGGCATATGTTATGTCGGAGATCAACTAAGGATGCTGGTTTCCGGTTAAACCTGCCGTGGCCCTTCATCCGAGGCTGCAGGACCGCGCCAGCTTCGGGGACTAATGTCGGGGGGGCAACCCCCGGATATGGGCAGGATGCCGATATAAGGGTTGACTAGGAGTTGACCGGATCACTGAAACTGACATAACTGTACCGGCTTACCTGGAGCTGACCGGGTCAAGACTAACCGACATATTGATATGTCGGTCCATGCAAGTTATATGTCGGATCTTTCTCTGTTCTTCTTATGTGCAGGGAAGGCGAAACCGAGTTACAAGGTATTCGGCATGCCTATGCTGGATAAGGAGGCTTACTCGGACCATGGTCAAGGCTCGCGTCTTGTCCCTACAATCACGGGGCAGGGCGCCGAGCCACTTGCACGATGGGACGAGGCCACTTGACCAGAGTGATAGGCCTCCATGCCGCTGACCGAAGCGGTACCAGGGAGCAGTGCGCTGGAGGAGATAGATGGGACGCGCCACGCCGCAATGACGGAAGCAGTCAGAAGACCGGACGTGGCTACAGTGTGGGCTACGCTAGCACTGACGCCAGCCCTAACATGTGCCCTGGGCTTCCCTTTATAAGGAGCACCAGAGGCTCTTATGACAGGGACAGAGGCAGAGGGAGGCAGACAGAGGCTGGGAGACGCTTGAATGATTCCTACCTTACGCATAAACACGTGAGCATTTTCCTTCGTAGCCAGTAGTGAGCCAGAGAAAGCTTCCGAGACTCGGTAGGAGCATAGATCTTGTAGTTCATCCCGTACAGCTCAAGGAGCAGCTTGTAACTCAGTTGTAATCCGCGTATATAGCTCAGACAAGCAGGAGTAGGGGTGTTATCTCCTCACGAGAGCCCCGAACCTGGGTAAAACCGTGTGTGTTGTGTTCTTTGTGTGCGTGTTCGCGCACACAAGCCCTCCCCGGGTACCTCCAGCGTCCATCGGCCCCACAACTCAAGCCATCCTATGGCATCTGCCGTGACACCTCCACGACACTTCTTGAGGTTGGTGTAGTCTTTCGGTTTGTGCTCCCTACCCGAGTCCAAATATGTGACTAGGGAATAAGTCGGGCAAAGAACGAGCAGGACGCAATACTTGTCTCTGGGCAAAACAACAATTTAGACAGAGTGTTAGAAAAACAATGATACAAAACTAATTTACACAGAGTAGAGAATGACTACTTACTCGAGATAGTAGGGCAAGAGAATGTAATCCTTCCACTTATTCTCCACCATGATTTCTTCGAGGTGTTTTGACATAAATTGCCAGCCTTGATGGCTTCTGAAGTTGGTCTCGATCATGTAGTAGGGGTCCACTATTGCGACGCCCCTGATCTTCTCTTTTTGGACTTGGTGGGCCGTACTGAGACAGAATAAGCGGACTAAGTGAGGATGGAGCCGCCTCAAGTTAAACATCTTGAAGATGTCATCAAACTGTAGGAACAGCAAATCAGCCGGCTCTTGTATGCAAAAGCCATCAACTCCCTCTGGCACCTTGGCAGTGAAAAGCGGGTGTGGGAGTGTTGGATCTTTCATTTTAAGAAGATCCAGCTCTCGTGTCAGAACACGCTCATGTAGCATCTGCATATCCCCACTCATGAGGCTGAGCACATCACGCGGTACCATCGGTCGACCCGCAATATGTATTTGTTGCATAACATCTTTGCTGGGTCCTGGCCCGTCCTTAAACCGGATCGGTTTCGGACACATGGGAGGCTGGCTGCTTGAGCCATGGGCACCCTGCTGCGGCTTTGGAGGCATAGCAGGCTGGCTGCCGGATGCATAGTCGCTCTTCCTAGTTCTTTTCCGCGCCTTCTTAGGCTTTGAAGGGATGCCTCCTCCGGCCGTTAGCGCTTCACGACAGGTTCCAAGTAGTGTGTTGGGGCTCAGGATAGCTTGTGATGCTTCTTTCTGCGTGAAGTCGTCGGCTGGAGGCGTCTCTTGAGAATCGAACAGACGCTTCGTTCACCAGGCTTTATCTGGTTGACTGGGCTCGTGAGTGTGCGGAGCACTTGACGGTTCATCAAGAGGAGCCATGAATCCTCCGTCTTCGCA
The DNA here is from genome assembly GCA_012064385.1 of Puccinellia tenuiflora. Taxonomy (NCBI): domain Eukaryota; kingdom Viridiplantae; phylum Streptophyta; class Magnoliopsida; order Poales; family Poaceae; genus Puccinellia; species Puccinellia tenuiflora. The sequence goes on along the minus strand of QRDG01001541.1, from coordinate 506,163 downwards.
GCGGTCATCATCGATGTAGCAGTCATCGAAGATGTCATCTTCCCGTGCTGCAGGCTCTTTCAGTTGTGGTGGTGCTGGTGCGCTGGCCTTGACAGGGTTTTGCCCCAACCCGACTTCCACTGTTGTGTGTGGAGTGTCCGGGCTAATACGGATCTGGGTTTTCGGCCACATCATGGGCCAGGGGATGCATTCACGGAGGAGCAGGTGGTCCTCGGCTCCCACGGGTTGAACAGGAGGATCCACCTCATCGCAGCCCGCGAACACCCTAATCAGTGAGACCTTGAAGAAGCCATCTGGTATCGGCCTGTTGTGGTGCATGCGATTTTTGGGCGCAACGATGGTAGCCCTAGCAACATCCTTCAACTCTCCATTCACATGGTGTAGGAGAGTGCATCTAGTGTCGCCCTGCGAAGAACATGCATGTACAGCGTTAGATATGCAAGGCAAAGGAAAAATGGATGAAGTAATATGCGCTGAGCCTACGACGCTTAGATACCATGAGGGCGTCGAGCTCGGCCATTGTCGAGACACCGCCGACAGCTTGAGACAAGGAGTCGGAGTGGGCGCCGCTTGCCGCGGTGCCGGCCGGCGAATTCTCCGGAGCAGGCGACGGCGTGGTGAGGACCGGTGGAGTATCCTGTACAGGTGGAGGTGGCAGCGCGGTGTTCGCGGACGAAGCCACCGACGTGGTATTGGCCGTGTTGCCTCCAAAGTTGGGCACTGGACACGGCCCTTGTCGACCTCCGTCGATCCAATCCGTTACCGAGGTCACGACGGAAGGAAGGAAACCGGCTAGCGCCTTGGCCACTAGTTCGTTGACTATATCCTCCTGCTTGCGCTTCTTCCTCTCCTTTCGTGTGTCCTTGTCCTCGGCATAATAGTCACACCATAGGACCTTGCCATGGCCGACCACATGGCCACCTGACGGTGGCGCGTCCAGATCCCGGCCCTTGACCTTGTTCAACGCCGCGTTGAATGGAGTGTCCCACACGGGCTTCGTCGAACTCTGGGAGGAGCTTTCTTCCGTGGCTCTAGACTTTTCCACTTCCTCCAGAGCCTTTTGGAACTTCACGACTGCGGGATCCGTCGTAAGTTCCTTGGTAACCGGGTCCTCCGTGAACCGAGCCCTGACAAAGTTTCTAGTCTGCTTGTGTTTAATTTTGGCGAAGGGGTTCTCTATGCCCTTAGCTTCCCATTCAGCATCCTGCTTCTCCCATTTGGGCTCTGCCGCGAAATAACCACCACTTCCGAGATGGTGGTGACCTACATTCTTCGAGTTCATCCACTTCCCCCATTCACTCATTGCAACGGCGGAAGGTAGCCCGAGCCTGCCCTGGAAAATCCTAAGGTCTTTTTCGTTGACCCGCTCCTTGTTCCAGATCTCATCGGCACTTTTTTTTGTCTTTGATCAATTTTTTGACCCTAGTTCTCCAGCTGGACAAGGCCTTGCTCATCTTCGAGAGGGCAAAGTTGTTGACGGCTTTGAGTTTTTTCATATCATGGTTACCGTCTTCATCGGCCCTGTAGGCCGGCGGGAACTCATACCGTTCGTGCAGCTTCTTGATGAGGCGGAGGCGCAAACCCTCTTTATTAGCATCCCTTATGTTATCCTCATAGACCGGGACGACATCTCGAAGGATGCATGCCACTTGACGGCCATACCCTCCGGCGACGCCTCTAGGCTCTATAGGCGCCCCACCGGGGGACACTTCGGTGATCGCTTGCCTCAAGGCCCGGACCTTGTTCTTGCTCCTCTCTTTCCTAGACTTGCTGGCTTGGCTACCATCTGTGCGTTCTCCGCCATCCGTGGTCTCGTTGCCATCCCCGGCGCCACTAGTGGTGGTCTCGTTGCCATCCCCGGCGCCACTATTATTGACGCCCTCGTCACCATCCTCGCCGCCAGTATTATCGATGGCCTCGTCATGGTCATTCTCGGCAACATGAGCATCCTGGGCAACATCCCCTGTCGGCTCATTGTAGAAGCTCCAGAAGTCCGCGTTGTTCTCTCTGGCTGCTTCTTCCACGCTTAACTGCCGAGAAGCTCCGGCCTCATCTTTGTTAGCCATGTGTTCTGCGTTTGACAACAAAATGGAACGTGTTAGTTAAAAGAAACAAAAAACATATGCCGATGTATTATCGAAATGTCGAATCATTTCCGTTCCGGCAAATTTCCGGCGGCACTCCTAGTGCCAAAAATTAGCAAAGGTCATGCCGAATTTTTCACGGAAAAATTCGGCATGACCTTTGCTAATTTTTGGCCATAGGAGTGTCGGAAATTTGCCGAAACGGAAATGAATCGACATTTCGGCAAAACATCGGCACTCATATAAAATCCCTGCAAATTTACAACAATAAAAACCGGCACACAACTCCGGCAAGATACAAACATTCATCGCACATATAAACATATATTCATCAAAGACGAACCGGCACACAACTCCGGCAATATAGAAACATTCATCACACATATAAACCGGCACACAACTCCGGCAGTATAACATTGAACAAAAATAAACCGGCACACGACTCCGGATTCCATCACATGCATCCTACCTTGCTTCAAATTCACCAGCAGCAAGCAACAGCAGCACCCCTACCAAGAGCAAGCAAAACCACCACCACAACCTGCAAGCAACATGGAAAACTCAATTAGATACTAACAGCAAGCATTGCATTAATACTAACAGCAAGTAATACTAACCCTAACTGATTTTGCATTGTTCCCCTATTATTCACAATTCTTAGACAATCAGTAGCTACAATTTTAGTTAAAAGTGGTCATTTTAACTCTTCTTCACTTTTTAAACACAGAAGCATGATTAAGCAAGGTTTGTACTTTAACAAGCAACAAATAGCATTTTAATTTTAACTCCATTTTAGTTGCACTTAAGCACTAACAATACTAACATATTAAAAGCAACATTATAAAGTGTGCTACAGTACCAAAACAATCCACAACAATCACTAACAACATTTTTATAAAGGGACATTTAAATTCTTTAAACATTATTCTAGGCAGAAATCAGTATTCTTAGTATTTATTAAACCTAGACTGTTCTCTTGCTCCAAAATTCAAGCAAAACTATATTTAGGTTCTCTGTTAGTATTAGAAGCTAACCTAATTGGATTCAGTCAAAAAATTTGTCCACAAAAATTAGGATAAATGCTTAAAGTGCTCTCTGACCATATTTTAAAACACAAGCAATTCACTAACTAACCCTAACCATCACCAGCAAGCAAGCAATTCACTAACTAACCCTAACCATTCCTGTCTAATTAACCCTAACCATCAGCAGCAATTCACTAACTAACCCTAACCATCAGCAGCAAGCAACAATTCACTAACTAACCCTAACCATTTCTGTCTAATTAACCCTAACCATCATCAGCAATTCACTAACACTAACTGATTTTTGCAGTAAAAGAAGAAGAGAAAGGGAGGGAGTGTGGAGATCGATGCCAAACCTGGGGGAGTAGGGGGCTCGGCCGGGGAGGAGGGCGGCTCTGGCGGGGAGTATGGGGGTCGGCCGGGGAGGAGGGCGGCTCTGGAGGGGGCACGAGAGAGGAGGAGGAAGCGGCCGGGAGGGGAGGCGGCGGCGGCTCGGGCACGACCGAGGAGGAGGCAGCGGCCGGGAGGGGAGGCGGCGGCGGCCACGGCTCGGGCACGGCCGAGGAGGAGGGCGTCAGGGAGGGGAGGCGGCGGCAGCCACGGCTCGGGCACAGCCGAGGAGTAGGCTCGATGCGGCGGCGATCGACGGCAACGAAGACGGAGAGGAGGGGAACGACCGGCGCAGAGAGAGTCGAGTGTAGTGGGGAACGGTTCGCGCGCGCGATTTTTAGATCTAGGTCAACTTACCCATGGCGCACGATAGCATCCCTGCGGCACAGGTAAGTAGAATAGCCGTGGCGCAGGGAAATATGGGTGCGGCATGGGTAAGTTATGCGTGGCGCAGGACCCTGCGCCACGGCTAACTAGTTTTTTTATATATTTTTCTGCATTTCATCCAATACTTATTACAATTGCATTTCATTTAATTTATAATATTTCTTCTCATTGCATTTCATTCATAATTTCATTTATACTCCTAAATATTAATTAGTATTACACATCACATTTATAATATTTCTTCTCATTGCATTTCATTTATAATTTTTCTTCTCATTGCATTTCATTTATAATATTTCTTATCATTGCATTTTCATTTTTCATTGCATTTCATTTAAGACACACATTTAAATATTAGTATTACATATCACATTTCAATTTAATTTCCAGACACATTTAAATATTAAAAATACTTAATATTAGGATATCTAATATTCCGATGATATTAGGATTACAAAAATTATAGGGTACAAATTCCGATGATATTAGGATTACAAATTCCCACACCAGCTATGGCTAGCGTTTCACAATCTTCTTTCCCTTCTTGGTGGCGGTCGAATAATTTAGCCCCGGGACATCTCGACTTCTTCTTGCGAACAGAAGACCTGACTTAGGTACTGTGGTCCTACTTCTTATTGTGGTGCATGTTTATTCATCGTCGTCATCATCTTCCATCTTCGGGTCGCCGTACTGGTCGAAATCTTCCTCGTTGGCGACTCCATCCATTCCGATGATGCTCCTTTTTCCTCTTCTCACGACAACACGGCTAGGCATTGTCGGGTCGGTTATGAAGAAGCATTGGTCAACTTGGCTGGCCAGTACCCATGGTTCAGTTTTCGCTATGACGCTCGCGGTAGCAGCAGACTTGGAGGGTTCGGGTATAGACATGGTGGTGAAATATCCGTCTTCTTTTTTTGGACTGACGCTCTTAGCCCATCTGACACGGAACATCGGCACCTTGTCTCCAGAGTAGTCTAGCTCCCAGATCTCCTCGATCCTTCCGTAGTACCTTTCTTTGACATCACCGGTCAAGGATTCCATCGTTACCCCTGAGTTCTGATATTCGCTATTCTTGTCTTTTTCCTCCATGTAGAACGTGTAACCGTTGATATCGTATGCTTGATATGTCATCAGGTTGGGCGCAGGGCCCTGTGACAAGAGGAATATGAGTTTTCCTTCCGCAGAATCCGTTGACGGAGGATTATCTAGAAGGTGGCGCTTGAACCAACGCGTGAAAGTGGCGTTGTGCTCTTTGATTATTTCGACGTCCGTTCGATGCTGGCCATTGTCACTGTACTTCTTCTCAATGAAGCTTTTGTGCTTTTCCAACCAAGGATCGACCACTTGTATGTGTTGTAGCGCTACAAAGTTTGCACTGTCAAAGTCGGCGCGTCGGCCAGAGTCGTCCACATGCAGTTCCCTCCTGCCTGTTTTGTGACCTGCTCCATCGAGCCTGCCAAGGTGCTTGTTTTCGGGCAGACCAACAGGGTTCTCGATGTCTAGAAAATTCGTGCAAAAAGAGATGCACTATTCGGTGAGATAGTCCTGGATGATGCTTCCATCTGGACTGGCCCTGTTACGAACGTATCCTTTGATGACACCATTCATTCTTTCGAACGGCATCATGCTGTGCAGGAACATCGGCCCGAGCTGTATGATATCATCGATGACATGGATCAGCAAATGCACCATAACGTCGAAGAATGCAGGAGGGAAGTAAATCTCAAGCTCATTTAGTATCACAATGATCTCTTCCTGTAGCCTTACGACTTTCTTCATATTGATCGACTTTCGAGAGATGACGTCGAAAAAGTTGCATAGGCCAAATAGCGTTTGACGGACGTGTGGGTCCATTATCCCTCGGAGTGCAACCGGAAGTATCTGTGTCATCAGCACGTGACAGTCATGAGACTTCATCCCGCTGAACTTTTGTTTTACTGCGTCCAGATATCTGCTTATCTTTCCCGCGTAACCGGAAGGAAATTTCACTCCGAGAAGGCACTTGATAAACTGTTCGATCTCCTTCTAGCTTAGAGTGAAGCACGAAGGAGGGCAATAATAGTCATTCTGTTTCTCCTTTTTGCCCTTCCGACGACCTTCCATCTCCTCCTCCTCGGACAGATCATTATCATCGTTAGGGCGTCCTCCGTGGAGATCTTTCCTGATACCCAATGATCTCAGGTCGCTTCTTGCTTTCGGCCCATCTTTAGTCCTCTCAGGCATGTTGAGAAGGGTGCCAAGCAGACTCTCGCATACGTTCTTCGTGATATGCATGACATCAAGGCTATGAGGTGTTTCGAGGATCTTCCAATATGGCAAGTCCTAGAAAACAGACCTTGTTTTCCATACCTTCAGCAGTGGTGGCGGAGCCTTTTGCTTCTTCCCCGGCGGAGGGCACTCATCCCAGCTTGTCAACATCATGTCGATTTCTTCGCCGCTCCTCTTACGTGGGGCTCTTCGGATCTCAACGGTACCATCGAACAGCTCTTTGCGGTTTCTCCACGGGTCGTCCTTGCGAAGCCACCTTCGATGTCCCGTGAACACTGTTTTTTAAGACCCGGGATCTTTTTCTAGCTGCATATATGTTGTATCGTCCATGCACCTAACGCATGCACAGTGTCCGTGGACCACCTGGCCTGCGATATATCCGTAACCGAGATAGTCTTGCACTGTCGTGATCAACGCGGCTCTCATAGGAAAGTAATCTTCCGTGACGGCGTCCCATGTGCTGACCCCTACATTCCATATCTTGTGTAGCTCATCTCTCAAGAGCTGCAGATACAGATTGATGTCGTTTCCTGGTTGTTTCGGCCCTTGGATTAGCATGCTCATGTGAATGTACTTCCTCTTCATGCACAACCATGGGGGTAGGTTGTATATCCATACAAACACGGGCCACGTGCTATGTGTGCTGCTCTGGTTGCCAAACGGATTGAGCCCATCGGTGCTCACGCCCAACCTGACGTTTCTTGGATCGTTCCCAAAAGTTGGGTATTCAAAGTCTAACGCTTCCCACTGCTTAGCATCTGAAGGGTGTCTCAGCATCTTATCCGCCTCTTCGTTTTCGTCATCATTTTCCGGCTTATTCCTTTTTGAGTGCCAGCGCATTAGCTTTGCTTCCTTAGGGTCTGTGAAAAGCCGCTGCTAGACGAGGAATGATCGGAAGGTACCATACCACTTTTCGAGGAGCTTTCTTCTTCCCTTTCTTGTATCGAGCAGCGCCGCACACTGGACATGCGGTCTTCTTCTCGTCATTTTCCCGATAAATGAAGCAATCATTGATGCAGATGTGGTACTTGTTGTGCGGTAAATCAAAAGGGCACATGATTTTTTTGCCTCTTCGATACTGCTAGGACAAGTGTTCCCCTCGGGAAGACGATCGTGCCAAAATTTCAAGTTCTCGTCGAAGCTTGCGTCTGTCCATCTGTGTTTTGCCTTCATCTGCAGAGCCTGTAGTGTTACTTTCAAGCGGGTATCCTCGGGCCCGCATCCCGCATACAACGGAGTATTCGAGTCTATCTCCAGTTGCGTCAGCTTAGCCTTCTCCCTAGCAGCGTTGCTCGACTTTCTGAGTAGCAATTCTTGAACATGAGGGTCCCGCACGACTGAAGTTAGCATCGTCAGCTCAACGTCTTCTCCATCATCTACGTCGGCTTCCTCTTCATTATCATCATGCCCGGCGTATTCTACGTCATCATAATCGGGAGGCGCCTCTTCGTCTTCCTGATCATTTCCCGCCGCGCCTCCATGGACGTCCTCATCATCATCCTCGTAAGTGAAGTCATCCATAAAACCTTTTCTGAGCAGATGCTCCTGCAATGTACCGGAAAAGGGATCGAGCACGTTGCCGAGTTTGCATGTTCGACACGGACACTTTATCCCGGTGTCGTTGTTTTTAACCATCACCGTCGTCGCATATTTCAAATATCTAGCAACAATACTTTCGCTCATCATGATGACCATTGTCGCCCCCTCTCTACATATAGAACAAAGGCATTATATTAGAAACAAAATATTTCACGGAAAAATTTGGCATGACCTTTGCTAATTTTTGGCCTTAGGAGTGCCAGAAACTTCGCCGAAATGGAAATGAATCTACATTTCGACGAAAACATCGACAACTAATCATTTCGATCATGGCATACACATATGCAAACAAACGCAACCACACATCCCCATCCATCACACAATGCAACCAATTCATCCATCACACATGCATACAACAACCACAAACATATCACAAACCCTTCTCATCCATCACATAGAACCACACACATCAAAGCCTTCTCATCCATCACATACACTCACCTTCCAACGAAGACGTCGAAAGAGGGAGCGCCCGGAGGAGGAAGATCGAGCACGAGGTGTGGGAGATGTTTCCTCACATATACATGAAGAAATTAAGTAGATTTATGTCGCAAAATATGTGAAGAGGGAGAAGAAAATGAGGTGGGGAGAGGAAGGGGCGTGCAGATCTGGAATGGAGAGGTGGGGAGGAGGAAGAGGAGAGGAAAAGAGGTGGTGCAAGCCAGGCTTAGCCGTGGCGCACGTAGTGTGGCTGCGCCACCACTATTCCTTAGCCGTGGCGCATGGTAATGCCCTGCGCCACGGCTAAGTGGGGTAAAATTCGCGCTAGAAATGGTGCAGGTGGGACCCACGCTTACCCGTGGTGCACGCGGGCACAGTGCGCCACTGCTAAGTGGGGTAAAATTGGCGCCACAAATGTGCACCCGGTCCCACACTTAGCCGTGGCGCAGGCTTCTACGGTGCGCCATGGCTACGGTGCTACCCGTGGCGCACATAATTGTTCTGCGCCACGCCTAAGTACGCGCAGGCCGGCCGGCCAGGGCCCATCTTAGCCGTGGCGCAGGTCTTACAAACCTGCGCCACGGCTAAGTTGGAGTCAGTGGCGCAGCCCCGGACGGTGCGCCACGCATACTTAGCCGTGGCGCACCACGTAGGCAGTGCGCCATGGCAGCTCTTCCTACCTATAATCCTTTTCCTACTAGTGTCCTATGATGTCGTCGTTGGTGTCACGGCATATGCCAACGGGGTGGCTTAAGGTGTGCGGACTATGGCGCGAGCGACGGAGTTCTGGCGGGATTGGGCACAAGCATGCAAACTGACACATGATGTACCCAGATTCGGGGCCCTCGTGAGGAGGTATAACCCCAACTCCTGCATGATCTGGTGTATATGGTGGAGTATATGGTGTTACATGTTTGCTCCTCGAGCTGTATATGATCTAAGCTATGGAGAAGTGTCCTCGGCCGGCTGCTAGAGAGCCGGGCTAGCTAAAGGAGCGGAGCAGACAGCTACCCGGGAATTCCTCCGGGGCATGAGGGCATGAGGCTTGGCCTCCAAGCATCGGTCCTCAAGTGAGCCCTCTAGGGTTTCCTCCCTCTAGGGTATCCTCGAATCGGTCGGTCAGTTCTCCCTCGGCCTCCTTTCTCTCGTGGCCACAACCCCCCTTATATAGGGCTGAGGGGTTGTTGTACAAGTATGGGGCCGGCTCATTACATACTGACTTCTAGGGCCGCAATGTTCTTCCATCAAGCACAGTGGATGCCGCACGGTATGGAGGCGCCGCTGTCTTGGACGTGCGAGGCCGGGTGGCGCGCTTCCTGTCCTGCCGGCTTCACTACCGCCGGTTCCTGGTCGGCGGTCTGCTGCACGCCCCGTACTGTTCGTCGTGGAGGTAGTCGTGGTCGTGGTACAGGCGATGTGCGGTTGGAGGCTCCTCCATGCTGCCTTGTCGGTGTGGTCGGCATCATGCAACAACTATAACGGGCATCGTCGTTGTCGGGTCTTCCGTGTCTGGCTGGTAGGTGGTCAGCCGGACAGATTGGCCAGTCGGACAGGGCTTTAAGGCAGCCAGCCAGCTAGGCAGATGGCCAGCCGGCCAGGGCTTCAGGGTAGCCAGCCGGCCAGGCAGATGGCCAGCCGGACAGGGCTTTAGAGGTGGCCAGCCGGCCAGGCGGATGGCCAGCCGGACAGCTTGATTTCTTCTATCTTGTTGAGTCGTGGACTTTGGTATACCGGGGGATCATTCTGCCGACACTAGTCCCCGAAGCTGTCGTAGTCCTGCATCTTTAGCAGGAGGGCCTCGGCAGGTTTCCCCAAAGATTACTTATGCAAGAAACAAAATTAGTCATGAAGATACATTTAACTTTAGCCGTATAAGATTTATGAAGAGGGTTGCCGGCTCGAATCTGTTCACCCGTCCTTGGGACCTTCCGAGGGGCAGTCCCCGAGTTTCACAATAGCTCATGTAGGACATAGAAAAATTGTTAGTGCAATAAACCAAAAGGGTTGGCACTTTTACTTGCATCTTTTAGTTTATTAGGTACCGGCTCGCCCTTGTTTCACCCCCTTAGCCGTTTTCTGTGCACCCAGCCAGTCATGACCGCTGCTCTTGCCGGCGTGCTAGCCGGGTTCCGGTCTATAGCGCGGATCCGAAGAGTGGACCGGCTTGTTGAGTACACAGTGGGACTTTAGGAGTTTTACTTAGGTGAGCGAGCCAAAGGTTTTCGTGGCCGGCTGGTTGTTATTCTTTCCTTTGATGTTTTTCACGCGTGACCTTTCCAGCTTTTGCTCTGGCCAGCGAGTCTGCAGCGCGGAACCGCAGAGTGGGCCTTGGGCGTCTAGCACACTAGTAACCCATCGCCGGGAAGAATGAACAGCCGGCTAGCCACAGTCGGACAAAACATATTAAACTTGCACTGATACAAAGGTAGCCTCCGAACTTGCCAGCAAAGTACTTGCGAAGGAACGAGGGGTAGTCCTCGAGTGTCTTTCGGTCTTATCCACTTTCAGACAACGCATAAACTTATGGGACGATACTTACATTCTTATTGCTTGAGTGGGCGGGGAAGAGATGATGCAGCCGGTCGGAATCCAGCCGGCCAGGCAGCCAAACGGAGCCGGATCGGCCCCCGGCGGGCTAGGCGTCAAGACGCGGCTGTCCTGAAGCCAGCCGCAGGTGGGCCCGAGAGCAGCCGGATGCAGAGCCGGCCGGCCCAGCAGCAAAATGGAAGCAACCGGACAGACGCACGAGCGGAAACAGCCAGCCCGGGGGCAGCCAGCTCAGGAGCGAGCCGACACCGAGCCAATGACCCGGGAGCAGCCAGCACGTCCCGCCGCCTTTCCCTTCTTTCCTTTCTTTCCTTTCAGCCGGAACGACTTCTCTTTTCTTTCTTTCAGCCGGAACGGCTTCTCTTCGATTGCTTGGGCGACCGGCCCGACGGAGGAGCGGCGTCTTTTATTTTCTTTCTCGGCCGGAACGGCTCTTTTTTTCTTTTTATTTTATCTTTCTACCTTTCCTTTCTCTTTTCTTTCTTTCCTCTCTTCTTTCCTTCGAGCAGATCGCCGGATCGAGGAGCTGCTGGCGAGACACCGGAGCCGGCCAAGGCCAGCCGGGCCGCGAGCGCGGGCGGGCGCCGGCGCGACGAGGAGCCGGAGGTGGGCGCGGCCAGCCGGGCGCATGAACGCGGGAGGCCGGCTGGCACGGCGCAGAAAGGGCGCAGAGACCGGGCATGGGAGAGTAGCCGGACTCGAGGCGAGGCCAGACGCGGACGGGCTCGTGGTAGGTGGAGTCGCGGAGCCAAAGCGTGGCCAGACCAGGACAGGCGCGGAGTGTGCGCAGCCGGCACGGAGACAGTAGGGGCGGCCGGGGTGGAGCCGGCCAGAGGCGCGGAGATCGAGCCATCGACGCGGCATGCAGCCAGAGCAGCGAGGGAGCTGGCCAGACGCGGCGATGCGGGCGCGCAAGGCGCGCGAGCCGGCACGGGGCGGAGCAGCCGCAGAGGCGTGTGGACACGGAGGGATGGCGAGGCGGGCGAAGGTGCACGGGAGCCGACGAGAGTGGGCACGGGAAGGAGCCGGAGACAAGCACGGCGAGCCGGCCAGAGCGCGGACGCGGAGACCACGAGGGGGGCACGGGGCGGAGCAGCCGCAGAGGCGCGTGGACGCGGAGGGATGGCGAGGCGGGCGAAGGTGCACAGGAGCCGGCGAGCGTGGGCACGGGAAGGAGCCGGAGACGGGCACGGCGAGCCGGCCAGAGCGCGGACGCGGAGGCCGCGAGGGGGGCACGGACATGCGGGTGGCCTCGAGGGGCGTGAGGTCGTGGAGGACGTGTAGGGCGGCCGGCCGCAGCCATCGAGGGGTGCGAGGACGACATCAAGGATACCGGCGGCGCAGCCGCTGACAGACGCGCAGGCTCGGGCAGACGAGGACGACGCGGGCGCGAGTCCGGGGTGGTGGTGATGTCGAGCCCCGGACTCCCCGAGTCCCCGAGTTCCCGAGTTTCTCTGGGAGAGGAAGACAATTGGCGCCTTAAGACGGCAACGTCGACGATGGTGATAGGGGTCCCGCCGAGAACGGGACTCCGGTCGCCGCTAGGCCCCACGGTGGGCGCCAAATGTCGTGGTTGGTTTCACGGCATATGCCAACGGGGTGGCTTAAGGTGTGGGGACTATGGCGCGAGCGACGGCGTTCCGGCGGGATTGGGCACAAGCATGCAAACTGACACACGATGTACCCATGTTTGGGGCCCTCGTGAGGAGGTAAAACCCCTACTCCTGCATGATCTGGTGTCTATGGTGGAGTTTATGGTGTTACATGTTTGCTCCTCGAGCTGTATATGATCTAAGCTATGGAGAAGTGACCTCGGTCGGCTGCCAGATAGCCGAGCCGGCTAAAGGAGCGGAGCAGCCGGCTACTCGGGAATTCCTCCGGGGCATGAGGGCATGAGGATTGGCCTCCAATCATCGGTCCTCAAGTGAGCCCTCTAGGGTTTCCTCCCTCTAGGGTCTCCTCGAATCGGTCGGTCAGTTCTCCCTCGGCCTCCTTTCTCTGGTGGCCGCAACCCCCCCTATATAGGGCTAAGGGGTTGCCGTACAAGTGTGTGGTCAGCTCATTACATACTGACTTCTAGGGCCGACTGCCGGACCCGGCCCTGCCGGGTCCGGCTACAGTCTTATTCCTTCCCACAATGTTCTTCCATCAGGCACAGTGGACGCCGCACGGTATGGAGGCGCCGTTGTCAGGGACGTGCGAGGCCAGGTGGTGCACTTCCTGTCCTGCCGGCTCCACTACTGCCGGTTCCGGGTCGGCGGTTTGCTGCACACCCCGTACTGTTCGTTGTGGAGGCAGTCGTGGTCGTGGTACGGGCGACGTGCGGTTGGAGGCTCCTCCATGCTGTCTTGTCGGTATGGTCGGCGTCGTGCAACAACTCTACCGGGCGTCGTCGTTGTCGGGTCTTCCGTGTCTGGCTGGCAGGCGGCCAGCCGGACAGGGCTTCAAGGTAGCCAGCCGGCCAGGGCTTCAGGGCAGCCAGCCGGCCAGGCAGATGGCCAGCCGAGCATGGCTTCAGAGGTGGCCAGCCGGCCAGGCGGATGGCCAGCCAGACAGCTTGATTTCTTCTATCTTGTTGAGTCGTGGACTTTTGTATACCGGGGGATCATTCCCCCGACATATGCCCTATGTGCAATGGCCACGATCATATCATATGGGATTGCCCGAAGAGCCAAGAAACGACGAATCAAGATGGCGAGAAGATGGTCCATCTTGGGATTTTCCCTTCGACCAAGGAGGCGAGCATGGAGGATGCTACCACTATGGACGTCGAGTCAAGTGGCGATGTCGAGCATGGGATGTTTGTAACATCCCCAGGCTGGTAATGAAAAATACGAAGAATTTTTCCACTTTTTGCATTTCTTGTTTTGCATCATAGCATCCATATGCAATTGCTAATTCTAACATCCAATTGGAGACAAATTGAAATGGGGAGGCAAACTTCCCAACATCCAAACCAATGCAAATGCTCAACTTAGCAAACCAAATCATTCTTGGACTTCCAAATGGTTTAGGAAGTTCCAAGTTTACTTTTTGAAACCAAGTCTCAATTTCCAAATAATTGTCAAATAAGAAATGAACATGAGAATTCAAATTGGCTTAATTCCATTTTCTATTTTTGAAACCAAATTAAACATTCCAAAAATTCAAACTAAAATCATGGGGAGCTTCAATGTTATTGTTATGGTCTCCCTGAATATTTTTAGTATTTTTGGAAATGGTTAAGTGCTTCAATTAAATACAAATTGGAAATTGTCAAAAATACATTAAATTAAAAGCTGTGAACAAATGTTTCCCAAAACATTTTATTTTGGACCACCAAATTTTGCGGAGGTTCTAAATGTTAAATGGAGCCTATATGAATTTTTGCACATTTTATAAAAATATTTTAGTGCCCTATTTAAATCACTAAAGGCTGCTGAACTTGAAAGAAAAACAGAAAAAGGAAAAATTCAAAAACCTGACACTGGGCCCCCACTGTCAGGCTCACCTCTCTCCTCCCTCTCCCTCACTGTGGCGCCATGGCACTGGCGCCATGCCGAGCTGCCGGCCGCCGCGCCACCTGCCTCCCTGGAGGTCAAGTGGCCCTCCTCGACGCCCTCACTCGACCTACTCCACCTGCTCCTCGTTTCCCGGATCGAGCTCGATCCCATCTAGCTCCCGAGGCCGACTCTGCCCCGCCGCCATTTCCCGCGCCTCCCCGTCGATTCCGGCTACACCGCAGCAAGAGATCGCCGCCGGTGGCTCCGCCGTGTCTTCTTCCCCCTCCTGGAGCAAGGAATCGAGCCGGGGTAGCTCGGTTCCGACGTTTTCGTCCTCAACACCTCCCGCGCTGGCCGCTCTCCGTCGGGCCCAATTCGCCGCCGTTCTCCCCTCTCCGGCCACCCCGACAGCGCCCCGTGCCAGGGTGAGTTCCCCCTTCTCTAGCGCGCGTTTCCCCTCTCCCTCTCTCCCTCTCTCGCCACCGTTCGCCGTCCGTCGGCCGCCGGCGTCATCGTGCACGCGCGCCCGGCCTGGACCCCAGCCTGGCCGGCCACGAGGCCAGCCGGCCGGCTCGGGCCAGTGCTCGGCCTCGCTCTCGGCCTGGGCCGGCCAGAGGGCCGGACCCCTCGGGCTGGTCCCCGGCCTACACGCCAGCCTGGGCCGGCCACGAGGCCGGTAGCCTCAGGCACCGCCCCGACCTGGCCCCGGTCTGGGCCGGCTCTGAGGCCGGCCGTCTCAGGCACCATCCCGGCCTGGGCCGACCTGTGGGCCGGCCCAAACAGTAAAATCTGTTAATTAGCTAAATTCAAATAATTGCTAACTATTTAAATATTGCTTCAAATTTAGCAAATAAAGTATCAAATTGTTCAGAAAAACAATATCTACTTGTTAGTAACATTTCCATGCCCAATTGGGAAAATAATTTTGCCTTTATTTAACAATTCCCAAAATGGTATAAATAATATCAAATTGGGAAAATCATAACTTATTAAATATTGATCCAAAAATTATGAATGAGATATCAAGGTGATCAACACTTCAAATGCAATCCAACCATGCTAATATCACATCATGATCACAAATAATTATTTGATGTTATTCATAATTTGATTAATTGAATTAAATTCAAATAATTATTTTAATTTGCTATTTATTCTTCGGTACTCAGAAAATTACAAATAATGTACCAAAATGATCGGAAGGACAAACCCTACCCATTCATGTCATGTTCATGCATATTGAGCCACTTCTCTAATAATGTAATAATGTATACATAATGTAGTCATTAAGTTAAATATGGGGTTGTTTCCAAATAATTGCACTAATTATTTGGCTCCCCATTTAATTTTGCTATTTAATTTATATAATGATGTCCTTGCATGAAATTGACATGTCATCATGTGATTGAGCATTGCACTTGTCCTCGTGTGATTTATTTGTTCCTTGTGTTATTTTTGGGTATCGATAGATTCCGGAGTTGAGGTCACCCCGACCTATCCCGACAAGCCGTACTACACGCCCCGGCAGCAAGGCAAGAGATAACCTAACCTTCTTGGCATTCTAGCATCCTATTGTTTTATAAACTTATTTTATCCACCATAATATTGCATGCGGTTCAAATGTCACTCTTGACCAAGATGTAGAGTATCCTCTGAATGCATGTTTATCCCCTAAACCATCACATGTCTCCCTACCTATGAACCCTAGGTTTGATGTGTTGGCCGGTGACAAAGATATAATTGTGGTATTCATAAGCTTAGCTATTCTTAGCCATGCTTAGTTAAATGTTATTATTGTCCGTTGATTTAATTCCATAATGATGATGTTGATGGAATGTTTCGGACATGGTGGTTACTGGTGATGCTTAATTAAAATGCTAAAAATGCCTGGGGTGAGTTGCCATCGGTGTCGGGGAGATGAACCCTGGATACCCCAAAGAAGCTCACACCTTCAAACTCCTCATGCCGGCTGAGCGAAGCCGCCTGCACTACGTCGGCTGGAACGGTCCTCCTGCGTCTACCCGGATGCGGACGTCCGACTGAACTGGAGTCGGACCAACCAACCGACAGTTCCGTACCGGTGGGCCAGCCCCGCATAACCGCTCCTGGTGAACAGTACTTCCTGTCGGGCATCCCCTGTACAGAATCATGACAACGAGCTCCAGCCGGCCTGGTACTGTAGTGATGTCATAGGGCAAACTTGTAACTTCCCTGTAACCCAAAACCCTAGCCTGCTGCCTATATAAAGCTGGCCAGGGTCCCCTGCAAGAGGGGACACCATAGGAACGACGATAGGCACACACGAGCAGAGACTCCACCACCTTCACGATCATCATCATCTTCCACCTCCAGCCGGCCCAGTAGTCCTAGCCGGCCGGACCCCGAAACAGCTCCAGGAGCACTTCTTGTAGCCCGATTTCATGTTCTAAGCAATAAGAGTCCAGAGAAGCAGGACGTAGGGGTGTTACCTCACCACGAGGGCCCTGAACCTGGGTACATCGCGTGTGTTTGCGTGCTTGCTACCCAATCCCGCGCGAACGCCATCGTTGCCTTGCTCCACAAACTTTTCCATCCTTGATGGATATGTCGTTGATGCCACCACGACATTTGGCACCCACCGTGGGGCTAGCGACGAGCGGAATCACGTTCTGCGCGGGATCCCGGACCGTAGATGATCAGCGGGTCATCTCCGGCCTCGTGCTCGCCATCGGCTCCATCGGGTGCGTCCTCGACAACACCAGGAGCTTCACTGACGTGGGCTTCACCAGCGGAGGCACCGTCGTCACCCTCGGCGACTTCCACGTCTACATCGCCGTCGCTGCCAAGGAGTACCCAGAGGAGGTCTACTCGTGCTTGGCTCCTTCGGTCTTCGACGTCAGCATCCGCAACAGCAACCTCACGTTCGGCTACCTCTGCTCCAGCGATGCGGACTACGACGACGCCAAGCTCAACGTCTATGCCGAGGTGCACATGGTCGAGCACGTGGTGGCAGGAGGTGGCATCGCCACAACTGTTCATGAAGCTGGAGAACCTTCTCGCTTCCAGCGCAACCTTGAAGCCGACTTCGAGTTGCTGAGCACCCCCATCGCGCCGGGTGCGGATCCAGCCAAGGCGGCGGCTGATCTTGAGAGGATGCGTCAACAGATATACGACAAGGCTCTCCACCTCGCATCGACACAGCGCCGACTCAACGCCACGATGCGCGAGTACAACACCGTCCACGGTTTCGAGCCGGCAAGAGGCAACACGGAGAAGCTGAACGAAGTCAGGCGCAAAGGAGGGGATCTTGGCGGTGCCCTGAACCGTGCCGGCCAGCCGCACGAGCATTCGGGCATCGTCTTGCCGGAGTACAGCTGCCCGGTGCAAAACATGAAGGCTGCAGAGGCGGCAGCAGCAGAACTACCCCATCTTCAAGGCGAGGAGCTACGTCAACAAGCACGCCGGGTCCAAGAGCTCATCGCCGCGGCTAACCGGCAACAACGCGAAACCGAGGCAACGGCGAGCCGGGAGCATCATGAGCCGCCTCCAGGCTACGACGCAGCCGGCAAGTCCAAGCAAGGCGCCGAGGCGTCATCCACGAGTCGCGGCAGGGCGAAGGACAAGTAACCACGAGCTCATCGCGAGAGGAGCGCGAGTTCGCATCCTCGCGATCACGGCCATGATCCGGCTGAGCGACGTGAAGACGGCGACCGGAACGAGCGGCATGCCGACCGCAGCGTCAAGGAGCGAGTCGGACACAAGGTCACCATCGACCAGCGCCTGGGGCCATTGTAGCGCCCCGACCCCGGAATTATACAGAGAGGCTATGTAAGTAACACAACCATGAATGTATAAAACAAAGATCGAAACTTGTGGAACAGAACTGGCACAAAGCATGACTCTACGACACAAAACATTTATATAGCAACTCATATAACGAGGAGAATACAAATATTACAAGGCAAAAGGATCACAGATCCTACAATTCAACAAGCGAAAGCGAAGTAGCGTTGTCTAATACAACAAGAAGCAAATTATGGCCTAAGAGGCCTACAGATAAACATCACCCAAGCCAGCTTGTTCCACGGTCCCAAGCTGCCACCTGGGAACCCCAGACTAGTAGTCGACGTCAACGAAGAACCCACCTAACTGCTCGGTGTCGTCCTCCTCTGAAATACAAATACATAGAGGCAGCAAAGAGAGACTGAGTACGATGTACTCGCAAGTTTAGTAGGGCGATATAGGCCCGATGACTGACGGAGGCTCTAAAGCTGTATAATGTAGTTCTTTTGCATAAAGCTAAATTTCATAAACCAAAACTTAAAAGACACCTGGCATTCGTCTACTCAGAATATTTTTATAAAGGGGTAAGAGAGTATCAATATCATCTTCGGTTCCCATCGAACCTACTTGTAACCATCACCACTCATCTCACACAAAGGCACTCCCTCGACTCACCCTCGAGGAAATGAACCTTTATCTCACGGTTGTTATGCAACCTTTAGCTGCCATATCAATTAGGTTATAAGTTATCTATGGTCTCGTATATCCGTTCCCAAGTCGTCCATAACCGCGGACACGGCTTTTCGAAAAGATTAAACCCTGCAGGGGTGTACTATTTGAAGTCGCCAGGTTTCCGCAGGAACCCCAGCTCCTTATCCATCGGTACCGTCCGGCTCACCTAGTTGGCCCTCTTCCGGGGAAGGCCGGCGAGTGGGCGCGGTTAGATCTTTACATTGCACGAGACTATCCAAGAGTCATCTGTGGCCACAGGACAGGTTCAGTGCCTATTTCAACACCCTGCCCCATCGCCACGCCCTAAACACCACCGTCCACATCATTCTTTTCCACCCACATACTCACACGCAAATGGAAAACCGAACTAGAGGAATCTTGGATACGCCCGCACAACTTATTTGGTCAAAGGGGGTTCCATATGCCCCCACCTCCGGAAGCACGCTCGATCTTGGTTCTAGAGACAAGAACTCGCACCTAGGGGCTAGAGTGAGACAAAACACCATCCCCGTTGGCAACTCACCCAAGCCGTCTTAGCATTTTAATTAAGCATCAACATTATCCACCAAGTCCGCATCGTTCCATCAACATCAGTAATAATGGAATTAACAATGGACATAAAGCATCTAGGTAAGCATGGCTAAGCATAGCTAAGCATATAACCAACAATTATATTGGTAACCGGCCAACACATCAACACTATGGTTCATAGGTAGGGATACATGTGATTGGCTCGGGGGAAGACATGCAATCATAGGATTCTCTATACTATGATCAAAAGAGACATTTGAATCGCATGCAAATAATATGGTGGATAAAATAAGTTTATAAACATAGGATGCTAGATGCCAAGAAGGTTAGGTTATCTCTTGCCTTGCTGCCCGGTCGTGAAGTACTGCTCGTCGGGGTAGTTATCGGTACCCTCGACTCCGGAATCTATCGATACCCAAAAGAGAAAAACAAAGAACACATAAATCACACGATCACGAGGTGCAATGCGCAAACACATGATGACATGTCCAATTGATGCAAAGATATTAGCATTTAATTCAATTAACAAATTAAATGGAGTTCCAAATAATTAGTGCAATTATTTGGACACGACTCCATATTTATCTTAGTGAACACATTCTTCATAAATCATTAAATTATTAGAGAAGTGGCTCAATCATGCAGGAACATGACATGAAAGGATAGGTTTCGTCATTGCGATCAATTTGGTAATTTATTTGTAATTTTCGGAGTATCGATGAATAAATCGCAAATTAATTACATAATTGAATTTAATTCATTTAACCAAATTATGTATAACATCGAATAAAAGTTTGTGATCATGATGTGACAAGTGCATGGTTTGATAGCATTTGACAAGTTGACCACCTTGATATTTATTCCCTAATTTTTGGATCAATATTTAGTTAGTTATGAAATTCTCAATTTTCGGTAACATTTAACCCATTTTAGGAATTCTTAAATAACCAAAAGAATATAGTTCCAAAAGAAGTTTACAACGATTCCAATTGGTAGATTTTGTCTTACTGTACATTTTGAAATTTGAATCGTCGAATTTGAAGCATTTTTCAATTAGTTATCGATTTTCAAAATGTTTTATTTTCTGAAAAGGGGAAACATTCCCAGGCAGGCCGGCCAGGCCGGTTGCAGGCCGGCCATATTGGCCGGGCCACAAACCGAGAGGCCCCGGCCACTGGGCCGGCCCACATGGCCGGGCAGGGACCCGAGAGGCCCCGGCCTCGTGGCCGGTCAGGCCGGGGGGGGGGGGGGCAGGCCGGGCGCGCTGAGCTCGCGTGCTGTGGCCACCGGCGGCGTCGCCGACCAAGAATCGGCGGCGAAGAGGAAAAAGGGAGAGCGGGGAGAAGGGCAACAGGTAGGGAAGCTCACCCTCGATGGTAGGGTGCCCTCGACGGCGACGGGGTGGACCGAGACGTCGGAAACGGTCCGAGCGGGCGGCAGACGGAGGCGGGAAGGAACGGGGCAATGGCGGCGACTCCGAGCCTCCCGCGTCGATTCCTTCGGCGGAGTGAAAAAGGGCGTCGCGGCGGAGCTCGTGGCGGTCATCGATCTGCTCGGAGACGCTCCAATCGACGGTGAGGCTCGATGTACAGCGGCGGGGCAGCGGCGGTCGAGGTTGACGATGTCGAGGACTCACACGTCGGTGTCGGTCCTCCCGGCCCGATTCCTCCAGCGGGGAGGGAGAGAAGGAAACGACGAACCTCCCTGCAGCCCTCAATTCGTGCGGGGAACCCCAGGACGACGGCATCGAGCTCGAGACCGTGGCGGGGTGGAAATCGGCTTGAGAGAGAGAGAGGAAAAGCAACGAGCGAGCAAGGGGGGAAAAGGGGAGCTGGTGGAGCAGGCCGAGCGAGGGCGTCGTGGTGGGGGTCCTTGACCACCAGGAGCAGCGCGGCATGGCGATGTCCAGCACGGCGGCATGGCGCTAGGAGGCCATGGCCAACGTGGAGAGGTGAGAGAGGGAAAAGAAATTGCAAAACGGTCCCTGGACATTTTGAAACAATTGCAAACCAGTCCAGCCGTAGGGTTAAACCATTTAACAGAGCACCAGGACATTTTCTAAAATCCCAGAAAAATCCACTTAAGCTAGAATTAACCGTTAGAACCTCCACAAAAAATTGGTGGCCCAAAATAAAATGTTTTGGGCAACATTTGTTCAAAGGGGTTTGGATTTGGTCATTTTTTTAAATAAATTGCAGAAAGCGTTTAATTGGAGCGATTTAACCATTTCAATAAATTATGAAAATATTTATGGAGTCTCATATTATAATAATGAATCACCCGATATTTTTATTTTAAATTTTTGGAAAGTTCAATTTGGTTCCAAAAGTAGAAATTGAATTAAGCCAATTTAAGTCCTCATATTCATTTCTCATTTGACAAAACTTGGAAATTGAGAATTGGGGATAAGAAGCAAATTGAGAACTTCCTAAACAATTTGGAAGTTCAAGAATAAAGTATTTGGCCAACTTGAGCTTTGCATTTGGTTTGGCCATTTTGGCAAATGCATTTAGTTTGGAAATTGTGAGGAAGGGTTTTGCTTCCTTTGTTTTCATTTCTAGGTGTTGCTTTATTTCCATATTAGCAATTTAAATAATTATGCCATGATGCAATGCAAAACAAAAAGCGAAAATTTGGCCCATATTTTAGGGTACCAAATCTGGGCTGTTACAAATCTACCCCCCTTACAGGAATCTCGTCCCGAGATTCTAGAGTAGGAAAAGGGATGAGGGGAACATGGCAACTCTTCACTTCATCGATTTACTCGATCTCCCGATAATCTTCCTAGTTGTAGTGATTGGCAAAACTTTGGGTTCATCTAGGAGGGATAGATATGGCATTGACCCCATAATTTAGATACAGAGGTAAAACCTGATAACGAGATTTGTCACGAGATAGACAGAGTAGGAGGATTAACCGATAGATATTTAGCAACTCTGTGGTGATGTTCTCCTTGAGGTTCTAGATATCACACTCCGGCTTCGGAAATAGCCTTCATTCAATCCTCAAGCGAAAATCGTACTTGAAGATAGAGGAAGGACCTTAGGGGAACTATTAGGATAAACTACCCATGATACCCATGGATAGTGGGTTATCTTCAAGGAAAAGACGTGGTCTTAAGAGTTTCGACATGAGTCTAACTTGTTGACCGAAGGGTGCACCTGAACGAATGGACTTCAAAGCAATAACAATTGCTAAGAATTTCCGATTACCACAACGATATTCATCCTCAATACTCTCGAGCCCGAAAAGCTCGGAGGTAGATGGATAAGGAAGGGTAGGAGCATCACTCCATCAAGTATGTCATGAGACCTAGCACAACCTCTCGATATAAAAGAGTGTGACACTCCAAGGTGGAACGGAACAGAAACTAGACAAGCTCTTACTCCGCGAATCACAAAACTTTGACCTTTTTCCTGGAAATGGAAGAGGCACCGGAGTTTGTTTCTCCTGACATCCCAAAATGGAATGCGCTAACGAACCACAAGAATAACATGCATCAGAACACCCCAATGCACGATGAACTTGACTGTCCGTAGACAGATAAAGGTGGACAACAGATTTAGGGCAAAGGTCGGCTAACAACAATTTCAAGATATTGCAGAAGCCCGGGTTAGCACTCTTCCGACAACTAGTGCCGAAAGGGTTTTAGGAAAGGTGTTACCGGAGGGATCACAATTATTGACGGAAAACTCGCTAAGAGCAATCCCATCATGATTCAGATGATTCCATAACAGAGAGCCTAGGTATGCTAGTGACGAGGGAAAGCATTGCCGAGGAAACCAATTACGGCTGCAACCTCGAGTTAAAGACCAACTTCAATTTTTTTTTGCCAACCTGATGTAGGGTTTGACCTCTAACACCAGGATTCAACGGGAAATATCTTGGGTTAAAGATCAGCTTCATGCACCGGGACCCACAATAGCATAACGTTCACAAGGGTGACAACCCCCATGAATCATTACACCGGAGCCCTAGCACAATCCGGGACCTTCGGTTCAAGATCTTGGGCTAAAGCAAAGGAATATCTTGACGAACCACCATACTTCCTGTCTTCAGGTTTCAGATTTGGCAGACGAGTAGAGATAGCTAGTAACTAAAGGTAGAAACTCAGCCCCGTGATCCTAAAGATTTAGAACTTTGCCGACGATCAGAAACATCGTTAAATCAAATAGAGGTAAGATGACGCCGAGATCAGAGTGATTTGGATAAGGAGTAAAAAGAATCCTAGGAGGGTTTTCATAACTCATTTTTAGGTTAAAAATAATTTTCACGAACTAGACTCGACATCGACCATTAGAAAGGGTTTCCTACAGGCAGTCCTGCTCTGATACCAACTTGTAACGCCCCGACCCCGGAATTATACAGAGAGGCTATGTAAGCAACACAACCATCAATGTATAAAACAAAGATCGAAACTTGTGGAACAGAACTGGCACAAAGCATGACTCTACGACACAAAACATTTATATAACAACTCATATAACGAGGAGAATACAAATATTACAAGGCAAAAGGATCACAGATCCTACAATTCAACAAGCGGAAGCGAAGTAGCGTTGTCTAATACAACAAGAAGCAAATTATGGCCTAAGAGGCCTACAGATAAACATCACCCAAGCCAGCTTGTTCCACGGTCCCAAGCTGCCACCTGGGAACCCCAGACTAGTAGTCGACGTCAACGAAGAACCCACCTAACTGCTCGGTGTCGTCCTCCTCTGAAATACAAATACATAGAGGCAGCAAAGAGAGACTGAGTACGATGTACTCGCAAGTTTAGTAGGGCGATATAGGCCCGATGACTGACGGAGGCTCTAAAGCTGTATAATGTAGTTCTTTTGCATAAAACTAAATTTCATAAACCAAAACTTAAAAGACACCTGGCATTCGTCTACTCAGAATATTTTTGTAAAGGGGTAAGAGAGTATCAATATCATCTTCGGTTCCCATCGAACCTACTCATAACCATCACCACTCATCTCACACAAAGGCACTCCCTCGACTCACCCTCGAGGAAATGAACCTTTATCTCACGGTTGTTATGCAACCTTTAGCTGCCATATCAATTAGGTTAAAAGTTATCTATGGTCTCGTATATCCGTTCCCAAGTCGTCCATAACCGCGGACACGGCTTTTCGAAAAGATTAAAGCCTGCAGGGGTGTACTATTTGAAGTCGCCAGGTTTCCGCAGGAACCCCAGCTCCTTATCCATCGGTACCGTCCGGCTCACCTAGTTGGCCCTCTTCCGGGGAAGGCCGGCGAGTGGGCGCGGTTAGATCTTTACATTGCACGAGACTATCCAAGAGTCATCTGTGGCCACAGGACAGGTTCAGTGCCTATTTCAACACCCTGCCCCATCGCCACGCCCTAAACACCACCGTCCACATCATTCTTTTCCACCCACATACTCACACGCAAATGGAAAACCGAACTAGAGGAATCTTGGATACGCCCGCACAACTTATTTGGTCAAAGGGGGTTCCATATGCCCCCACCTCCGGAAGCACGCTCGATCTTGGTTCTAGAGACAAGAACTCGCACCTAGGGGCTAGAGTGAGACAAAACACCATCCCCGTTGGCAACTCACCCAAGCCGTCTTAGCATTTTAATTAAGCATCAACATTATCCACCAAGTCCGCATCGTTCCATCAACATCATTAATAATGGAATTAACAACGGACATAAAGCATCTAGGTAAGCATGGCTAAGCATAGCTAAGCATATAACCAACAATTATATTGGTAACCGGCCAACACATCAACACTATGGTTCATAGGTAGGGATACATGTGATTGGCTCGGGGGAAGACATGCAATCATAGGATTCTCTATACTATGATCAAAAGAAACATTTGAATCGCATGCAAATAATATGGTGGATAAAATAAGTTTATAAACATAGGATGCTAGATGCCAAGAAGGTTAGGTTATCTCTTGCCTTGCTGCCCGGTCGTGAAGTACTGCTCGTCGGGGTAGTTATCGGTACCCTCGACTCCGGAATCTATCGATACCCAAAAGAGAAAAACAAAGAACACATAAATCACACGATCACGAGGTGCAATGCGCAAACACATGATGACATGTCCAATTGATGCAAAGATATTAGCATTTAATTCAATTAACAAATTAAATGGAGTTCCAAATAATTAGTGCAATTATTTGGACACGACTCCATATTTATCTTAGTGAACACATTCTTCATAAATCATTAAATTATTAGAGAAGTGGCTCAATCATGCAGGAACATGACATGAAAGGATAGGTTTCGTCATTGCGATCAATTTGGTAATTTATTTGTAATTTTCGGAGTATCGATGAATAAATCGCAAATTAATTACATAATTGAATTTAATTCATTTAACCAAATTATGTATAACATCGAATAAAAGTTTGTGATCATGATGTGACAAGTGCATGGTTTGATAGCATTTGACAAGTTGACCACCTTGATATTTATTCCCTAATTTTTGGATCAATATTTAGTTAGTTATGAAATTCTCAATTTTCGGTAACATTTAACCCATTTTAGGAATTCTTAAATAACCAAAAGAATATAGTTCCAAAAGAAGTTTACAACGATTCCAATTGGTAGATTTTGTCTTACTGAACATTTTGAAATTTGAATCGTCGAATTTGAAGCATTTTTCAATTAGTTATCGATTTTCAAAATGTTTTATTTTCTGAAAAGGGGAAACATTCCCAGGCAGGCCGGCCAGGCCGGTTGCAGGCCGGCCATATTGGCCGGGCCACAAACCGAGAGGCCCCGGCCACTGGGCCGGCCCACATGGCCGGGCAGGGACCCGAGAGGCCCCGGCCTCGTGGCCGGTCAGGCCGGGGGGGGGGGGCAGGCCGGGCGCGCTGAGCTCGCGTGCTGTGGCCACCGGCGGCGTCACCGACCAAGAATCAGCGGCGAAGAGGAAAAAGGGAGAGCGGGGAGAAGGGCAACAGGTAGGGAAGCTCACCCTCGATGGTAGGGTGCCCTCGACGGCGACGGGGTGGACCGAGACGTCGGAAACGGTCCGAGTGGGCGGCAGACGGAGGCGGGAAGGAACGGGGCAATGGCGACGACTCCGAGCCTCCCGCGTCGATTCCTTCGGCGGAGTGAAAAAGGGCGTCGCGGCGGAGCTCGTGGCGGTCATCGATCTGCTCGGAGACGCTCCAATCGACGGTGAGGCTCGATGTACAGCGGCGGGGCAGCGGCGGTCGAGGTTGACGATGTCGAGGACTCACACGTCGGTGTCGGTCCTCCCGGCCCGATTCCTCCAGCGGGGAGGGAGAGAAGGAAACGACGAACCTCCCTGCAGCCCTCAATTCGTGCGGGGAACCCCAAGACGACGGCATCAAGCTCGAGACCGTGGCGGGGTGGAAATCGGCTTGAGAGAGAGAGAGGAAAAGCAACGAGCGAGCAAGGGGGGAAAAGGGGAGCTGGTGGAGCAGGCCGAGCGAGGGCGTCGTGGTGGGGGTCCTTGACCACCAGGAGCAGCGCGGCATGGCGATGTCCAGCACGGCGGCATGGCGCTAGGAGGCCATGGCCAACGTGGAGAGGTGAGAGAGGGAAAAGAAATTGCAAAACGGTCCCTGGACATTTTGAAACAATTGCAAACCAGTCCAGCCGTAGGGTTAAACCATTTAACAGAGCACCAGGACATTTTCTAAAATCCCAGAAAAATCCACTTAAGCTAGAATTAACCGTTAGAACCTCCACAAAAAATTGGTGGCCCAAAATAAAATGTTTTGGGCAACATTTGTTCAAAGGGGTTTGGATTTGGTCATTTTTTTAAATAAATTGCAGAAAGCGTTTAATTGGAGCGATTTAACCATTTCAATAAATTATGAAAATATTTATGGAGGCTCATATTATAATAATGAATCACCCCATATTTTTATTTTAAATTTTTGGAAAGTTCAACTTGGTTCCAAAATTAGAAATTGAATTAAGCCAATTTAAGTCCTCATATTCATTTCTCATTTGACAAAACTTGGAAATTGAGAATTGGGGATAAGAAGCAAATTGAGAACTTCCTAAACAATTTGGAAGTTCAAGAATAAAGTATTTGGCCAACTTGAGCTTTGCATTTGGTTTGGCCATTTTGGCAAATGCATTTAGTTTGGAAATTGTGAGGAAGGGTTTTGCTTCCTTTGTTTTCATTTCTAGGTGTTGCTTTATTTCCATATTAGCAATTTAAATAATTATGCCATGATGCAATGCAAAACAAAAAGCGAAAATTTGGCCCATATTTTAGGGTACCAAATCTGGGCTGTTACAGCCATTGGGGCCCGAGACGGGCAACGACGCGTGCAACCGCATCGACGCGCTCAAGGCGTCAAGCATCATCGAAGAGGAGGACATCGCCGCGCATCGCTGCTTTGGACCTCGCATCCGGACCGAGCAGTTCCCGAGGGGATTCACCCTCCCAAGGGACACACCCAAGTACAACGGGACCGCGAAGCCAGAAGAATGGCTCGCCGACTACGTCACGGTGGTCAACATCGCAGGCGGCAACAAGCGGGTGGCCGTACGCTATGTGCCTCTCATGCTCCAAGGATCGGCTCGGACTTGGCTGAACAGCCTGCCGGCTGAAAGCGTCAACAGCTGGCTGGACTTCGAGGAAGTGTTCAACCGCAAGTTCACTGGCACTTACTTGCACCCCGGCAACGCACAGCTGCTCGCCACCTGACTCCGGCCAGCATTGGCTCATGCACTTCGACGGCTCCAAAAGATACTGGGGGCTCGGCGCCGGAGTCGTCCTCACCTCCCCCAAAGGGTGCCGGCTCGAGTACGTGCTACAAATCCACTTCACGGCGTCCAACAACGTAGCCGAATATGAAGCTCTCGCGCACGGCCTCAAGCTCGCCAAAGCCATGAACATCAAGCGGATCCTCTGCTACGGCGACTCCGACTTGGTGGTCTAGCAAACCACCGGTCATTGGGACGCCAAGGACCCAACATGGCCGCCTACTGCTTCTTCGTCTAGCAACTCGCGGGATGCTTCGACGGATGTGAATTCCACCACATCCACCACTACAACAACAAAGCAGCTGACACCTTGGCGAACATTGGCTCCCTCCGCGAGGAAATCCCACCCGGCGTCGCCCTCGAGAAGCTGTACAAGCCATCCATCACGCCGTGTCCAGGCTCCGATTCCATCCGGATGCCGCCGGGCGTGGAGCCGGCCGGCCGGCTCCAAGCAAGCCGGAAGCCGTCAAGGTCCTCGTCATCGAAGAAGCTCCACCATGGACCCAACCCTTCCTCGCCTACCTCGCCAATGACGAGCTCCCGGCGGACGAGCTCATCGCCAGGCAAATCAAACGCCGAGCAAGTGCTTACACCATCATCAACAACGAGTTGTACAAGCGCAGCGTCTCTGGAATCTTCCAGCGCTGTGTGAGTCAAGAAGGAATCAAGATCCTCAAGGAAATTCATCAAGGCGAATGCGGCCATCACGCTTCATCAAGAGCAATTGTGGCCAAGGCATTCAGGCACGGTTTCTACTGGCCGACTGCGCTGGCGGATGCAAACCAGCTGGTCCGGCTCTGTAACGACTGTCAACGATTCGCAACGCAGAAGCACACGCCGGCTTCAGCACTCAAGACAATCCCAATCACCTGGCCGTTTGCCGTCTGGGGACTGGACATGGTCGGCCCGCTGAAGAGGTCTAGTGGCGGCATGACACACCTGCTGGTAGCCGTCGATAAGTTCACGAAATGGATTGAAGCCAAGCCGATCAAAAAGTTGGATGGACCAACAGCCGTCAAGTTCTTCAAGAGCATCATCTACCGTTTCGGCTACCCCAACAGCATCATCACGGACAACGGATCAAACTTTGTCAAGGGAATCCTGATTCTTGATGGAATCGGGCAAGTAGATCTTGGGCAGCGGCGTGTTCTTCGCGGAGATGGAGACGCTGCCGCAATCCCGTTGCTGCCCGGCGGTCGTCTGAGACCGCAAGTAGAAGAACATACCAAACACCTCCATACAGGGCCAGATGCCCAGATACGCCTCGCACAGCGTGACGAAGCATGACAACTGGGTGATGCAGTTGGCTCCCAAATGGTGGGGCTGCAGCCCATAGAAGCGCAGGAACTCCGAGAAGAAGGGGCTCGCCGGAAGCCCCAATCCCCGCTCCAAATGTGCCGAAAAAACGACGAACTCGCCCTGCCTGGGCCTCGGCGAAACCTCCTCTGGAGCGGGGGCACGGGCTCCCACGCCGTCCGTCCTACCCAGGAATTGACCCCGGCGGAGCCTCCGGATGTCTTGGGCATCCACGCCTGACCTGTTGGCATAGTGGAAACCAGGGTACCACGGGCCGGCCTGCCAGGGCCCACAAGATTTCTCAGAAGTTTTCGCTAAGGACCAGGCTCTCCAAGCCGGGCGAGCCTCGCGAGGGTTTCCCCTCGCGAGGGACCATTTCTCCTCGCCGAGGGTTTTCTCCCTTGGCGAGGGACCTCTCCTCGAGAGGGCGTCTCGGACGCCGCCAGCAATTCTGCTAAGGACCAAGCCGGAAGGCTCGGCGAGGATTTTGCTTCGCGAGGCTTTCCTCCTCCCGAAGCCAGCTCTGCCTCCGCGGCAGAGCGCACATGGGCTCTGCATCCTCCGCAGAGTGACGACCGCGCCAGCGCGCGGTGACAGCAGCGCCCCAGTTGCCTTTCTTGTGTATAAAGCGGTCAACAAGGCTGCCCCAAGCAAAAGAGCCCCAAGGATTGCCACTTTGGTGATAAGGGAACCGTCTGCAGCTACCCTCCAAGGACGACGTCACCGCGGGACCCGCCCTGCCTCAGCAGCGCGAGCCCACCGTCCCGCTTGGACGGTGGCTTTTCCAGCTTTGGTGACGCCGCCCCTGCCGTGGACCGCGTCCATGGATCTTACCTTTATGGTGGACTCCACCTTTTTGGTGCACTGCGCCTCCTCCTTCGTCGCCGTGTGGTAGCCCTTCCCGCCAAGATGTTTTGGGGAAGAGGCCCGAGACGCCTATAAAGGGAGGAGGAGCCCGTTCGGGCAAAGGGTTCAGACTCTGGTTGGTTCACAAGCCCAAACCCTAGATGTGAAGTTAGCAGTAGCCATTGTTAGCCACCCAGAGCTCGCCAAGCTCGCCCTGTACTGAAAACCTCTCCAAGCAAGTGCAATACAACTCGAAGCAGGACGTAGGGCTTTTACCTCACCTAGAGGGCCCTGAACCTAGGTAATCTCGTGCGTTCCTCTCTGCAGTGCTTCCCCGCAGCGATCCAGGCGAGCACCGTCGTCGAGGCACGTTGAGGGTTGTTTGATTCCGTGTTCAGCCCCTTACTCGATCCTTCGTGAGACACACCCAGTTCCTGGGATAGTTCTCCACAATTTGGCGCGCCAGGTAGGGGGCTGAGGCGCATCTTCAACCTCGACACCGCCATGGCCGGCTCTCGCGCTGAACGACTCGCTCGCCGGACGACTAGTGCCGCCACCGCCCGCGTGGGAGTGCTGCTCCGGAGCACCACGTCGACTCTGAGCCCCGCATCGAGCACCCGGAGGACGACGACATCGACCACGCTGAGGATGACCTCGGCGAAGAGGAGGCCTCCTCCCTGCACCCGTCGCGGGACCATGCTGCCTCCTCGCTGGGCTGCCCTGCGCCCAGCCCGGCGACTGCGCTCCTCATGGCGCAGGAGCTGCTGCAGTACCGCCCCACGCCGGAGGCCCAGGAGGCCTGGCTCAATCACGTCTCCGAGCTCATCGGCGCCGCTCGCGCCACCGCTCCTGCACCGTCTCGCTCGCTGGTCCTCTCTGCCCGCGTAGGGGACGTGGCGCATGGCGCGCCTCATGCTCCCCCCATTCCTCCTCGTCACACCGCGCCTGCTCCCGCTCCGGCTCCATCGGCTCCGCCGCAACCTGCTCCTGGGGCTCCTCCTCGCTACAACCGCGCTGCGTCGCACGCGTCGTCGCCGCACGACTGCAAAATCGTGCAGCGAGCCCCGGAGGACGCACGCGTGAGCATTGAGCACAACCAGGATCGCCACAACCGCGCCGTCCATGACATCGCCGCCGTAGGGCGCCACCTCCGTGCCACCCCTCGCCAACGGCACGGTCACCTACGGCACGACGGCCGCGTTCACCCGCAGCCTCCGTCGTGTTGTCTGGCCGGTCAAGTTCCGGCCGGATCTTCCTCCGCGCTACGACGGCAAGAACAACCCCCTGGAGTTCCTGCAGCTCTACACTCTGGCCATCCAGGCCACCGGGGGCGACGACAAGGTCATGGCGAACTGGTTCCCCCATCATCGACGCGACACCTCTCGACATGGCGCCGCCGATGGGAGGTACGGTTTCCGCCGCCGGCTCCGTGCCTTCCGCCGCTCCCTTGGCCTCTTCTTCCTCTGCTCCGGTGGACTCCTCTTCTGCCACAATCTCAAGTCGCGATGAAGTTGCCCTAGCCAAAGCTGCAGCTGAAGCCGCGGCCACAGTGGCTTCGGCTTCTGCAACCGCCACCGATGTCGCCGAGGAAGCTCGGGCCACCGAAGAAGAAGAAGAAGCCGGCAACAATGAAGGCGCCGCCAGCAACCCTACCCACAACTAGGCGTGCTCAGGTGTGGACGATGGCGAACTGATGGGAATGGCGGCTGATGGAGCCATCCCTCCGTCTTCCGAGTCTGCGCCGTCTTGGCGATCCGCCTTCGGCGACCCAGCTCCGACTCCCATCAAGGATGAGCCGGTACTTCTCTCTTCCCACATTGCCAGAGGGTTCTCTTTCCCACCCTCGGCTTTTCTGATTGAGATTTTGGCCCATTATGGTCTGCAGCTTCATAACATCACCCCCAATAGCCTCCTGTATATATCCGGCTTTGTAGCATTGTTTGAAGGCTACTTAGGATTAGCTCCTAGGTTAGACTTCTTCCAGTATTGCTTCGGAGTCAAGAGGCAGACAATCAACAAAGAGCTGTTGGTTGCCGGCTGATGTCTACACACGCTTCTATTCTTGTAGACAGTGTTGGGCCTCCAAGAGCAGAGGTTTGTAGAACAGCAGCAAGTTTCCCTTAAGTGAATCACCCAAGGTTTATCGAACTCAGGGAGGTAGAGGTCAAAGGTATCCCTCTCAAGCAACCCTGCAATCACAATACAAAAAGTCTCTTGTGTCCCCAACACACCCAATACACTTGTCAGATGTATAGGTGCACTAGTTCGGCGAAGAGATAGTGAAATACAAGTAATATGGATGATTATAAGTAGTAATTGCAATCTGAAATAAAAATGGCAGCAAGCAAACATGTAGCAGAACTTGTTGTAAATGGTGTTTCAATGCTTAGAAACAAGGCCTAGGGATCATACTTTCACCAGTGGTCACTCTCAACAATGCAATCATAATTGAATATAAATATAAGCACTTCAATATACTACTCCGAAGTATTCTCCGGCTGGATAACGAACACTGATTCATTGTGTAGGAATGCAAAAGCACGCCTCAAACATATATTCCCAAGTACTAATGAATACCCCACACTGGACCATGAGCATTCACAGGATGTACTAACACACCACAATTTCATAGAGACATCCAACTCAAATAATAAATCAGTGAACAAGTATCTTGTGAAATATAGCCTAAAGACCCACATGGTGCACACACTGTCACCTTTACACACGTGGGACAAGGAGTCTCCGGAGATCACATAAATAAAGCCCACTTGAGTAACATAACAACATCTAGATTGCAAAGCTCATGATCACATATAGATCACATCATGGGAGAGAGAGATATAGACCACATGGCTACCGGTACGGCCCTCAGCCCCGAGGGAGAACTACTCCCTCCTCATCATGGGAGTCAGCAACGGCGATGAAGATGGTGGTGGAGTCGATGGAGATGGCTCCGGGGGCACTTCCCCGTCCCGGCAGGGTGCCGGAACAGAGACTTCTGTCCCCCGAAACTTGTCGGCGATGGCGGCGGCGCTGCAGATGTTTCTTTGGAATATGACGGGGTCCGTCTAGGTTTTATGCGTCGGGGGCAATATATAGGCGAAAGGGCGGCGTCGGAGGGCACCCGTGGGCCCCACACCACCTAGTGGCACGGCAGGCATGGGTCCCGCGCCACCCTATGGTGTGGCCGGCCCACGGCCCTCCAGGTCCTCTCCTTCAGGCTCCGTGTAGTCCATTGAATTATAAGACTGCTTCTTTTCGTCCCGTCCAATTCCGAGAATATTTCCTTAAGTACTTTTCTGAAACGGAAAAACAGCAGAAAACAGGAACTGGCACTGTGGCATCTTGTTAATAGGTTAGTTCCAGAAAATGCATAAAAATGCTATAAGATGTAAACAAAACATGTAGCAAATGGTATGAAAACAAGCATGGATCATAAGAAATTATAGATACGTTGGAGACGTATCAGCATCCCCAAGCTTAGTTCTACTCGTCCTCGAGTAGGTAAAACGATAACAAATAATTTCTTAGGAGACATGCTAACTCACAATATAGATCAACATAGCAATGCAAAGCACATGATGTGAATAAGGTGATCCAAAACAATTGTCTATAGTTGACATTAAGCAAACAATGATTAACAAATGCTAGCTAAAAGAAGCTAGAACTTTTCATGAATCAGCGTGTTGGAGACTAGGAACCATACATAAGGTTTAGGAAGAAGAATAGTAAATTGTGTCTCCAATGTAAAATGTCAATCAATCTTCAAAGCATCAAATTCAGTTAATAATAGAAATAGCCAAGCTCAAGTCAAGTGTCCTTAATCCATCCACTTAACTTATCAACTGTTATGTAGTCCACTCAACTAATACAAGCAAGAAGAAGGCTTGGCACCATGAGGTTATGGCAAAGAGAATAATAATGGGGGTTTGGAAGGCCAAAAAGAAAGGCTCAAACAGTGGAAGAGGTAACCACAAGACAAGAGGAAGTCCCGTAGTAGACACTGAATGAGGAGTAGTGATTGCCATGCAACGGATGCACATAGAGCTATATGAATGGAAGCTCTCCAATGGAACTAGTGGGGGTGCATCCAACTTGCTTGCTCATGAAGACCTAGAGCTCACTTGAGGAGGCTCATCGTTGGAATATACAAGCCAAGTTCTATAACGTTTGGTCCCCACATAGTTATACTAATGAAGCATGAAAACTCACTACAATGATGTAGGTGCTACTAGCACAAGTGTGGAATAAAAGGATAGTAGTGTTGCCCCCTCTCTCATTTTATATTCTTTTTTTCTTTTTCTCTTTTTTGCTTTTTGCTTTTTGAGGCCTTTGTGGCTCTTTTATATTTTTCTCTCATTGGTCTCTTTTGGACTCTTTTGATTGGCCACTTTGGACTCTTTTCAATATGCTCACAGGTAGAGGCAACACTCTATTTTACAAGATGATCATCACACTTTTTGGTGTACTCAAAACTCAAAGACTAATACATGGTGTATGGTGGATATGCAAGACCGAGCGTAGTGTGGAAAAGATGTAACACATGTGGAAAACCACGCATCACACTAACTCAAATGGTCAAGCAATACTATATGGTAATGAAGTAAAAATGACATAAAGTCATGTAATGTAAATGATGAATGTTGCATGGCAATGTATCTCGGAACAGCTATGGAAATGCTGTGATAGGTAGATATGGTGGCTGTTTTGAGGAAGATAGTTGGCTTATGTGTAGGAGAACAAGATGAAGATCTCCCACGGGGTTGGATGTACTTGCGAAGTATGCACCAATCTCAATGTGAAAAAGGGCAATGCAAAGTACCGAAGAGGCTAGCAAAATATGGAGGTGGAAGTGCCAAAAACCAAAAACTCACATAGCATGTCGTATATTGCAAACAACTAACAGTATCAAAGTTTTACAAATGGTTAGAGACACCCCGAGAGGGATCGTGGCGGCGACACAAGTGCCCCGTTGGCTTCCCCGACCGTTGCAGTAACTATACCATTAGAAACTTCTTTTCAACTAAGAGGAAATCACGACACTAAAGCACTATTGACTTAAGTTGTTTTTAGTTCAGAAAAGTACGGCTCCACGCTCTACTAACACATCTTCACTAATCAGCTCTTAACAACATTAACCAACATATTTTAACCATTAGTTATTTTAATACCTCAAAACAATTGAAGAGGAGCAAGTTATCTACACAAAGGTCTACAAGACTATGCAGCTTTTCTCTATTTCATACCACTATCACAAGCATAGCATTTTCCAATCTAACACATCAACCAAGCAACTAAAACAACTCTCTAACAAATAAGAGTGAAATACAAGAGAGCTTAACACAAAGAACTAGCAGCTCTAAACAAGATAACATGCTAAAAGCGAGAGCTTACTAGAAAACAAAGAGTAGCTAAGAATACTCAACAAATATAAGCGAAGCACAAGAGTATTCATATGAAAAAGCGGAGCGTGTCTCTCTCCCACACAAGAATGCTAGGATCCAACTTATTAAGCAAACTAAGACACACAGTCAAAATAAAAACAGACGCTCCAAGCAAAATACATAAGATGTAGTGGAATAAAAATATAGTATCAATAGAGATGACCTGATAGTTTTGTCGATGAAGAAGGGGATGCCTTGGGCATCCCCAAGCTTAGATGCTTGAGTCTTCTTGAATTTGCTGGGGATGACCCACCGGGGCATCCCCAAGCTTAGGCTTTTCACTCTTCTTGATCTCATCATATCGTCCCTTTTGCTTACTTGAAAACTTCCACCACATCAAACTCAAAGTAATTCTCATTAGAGGGTTAGTGCATAAACCAAAATTCACAAGTTCTACTGTGACACAAGCACACCTTAATGCATTATAACATTATCTACAGCCACTGATTCTCAAAGAATCAAAAAGATCCAAATAAACATCGCAAAAGAAACAATGCACAATAAAAGGCAGAATCTGTCAAAATCTGAACAGTCTGTAAGACGAATTTTTTCGAGGCACTAGAGTTGCTCAAATCGAAAATCACTGAACTAGAAAAAGTTTCATACATATATGAAGATTTAGCACACAAAATCTCAAAGCATTTCGTCGCTTCTGGAATAAATTACGAATTTAACGGTGACAGACAGAAATCTATTTCCTGTGCAGAAATCCAAATATAGCAAAAACTTTCTACTAGAGACCTTACTTGGCACAACATTGCAAGAAAATAAAGATACAAAGAAGTTGCTACAGAAGTAAACAAACTTCTTGACTCAAATAAAAGAAAAGATACTAAAAATAAAAGGATGGGTTGTCTCCCATAAGCGCTTTTCTTTAAAGCCTTTTAGCTAGGCATGGTAATTTTGATGATGCTCACATAAAAATGAGAGTTGGAGCACAATAAGGGAGCATCAAGAAGAAACTATGAAACTCATTTAAGTCTAACCCACTTCCTATGCATTGGAATCTTGTAAGTAAATAAATCCATGAAGCATAAATTGACTAGCATAGGAAGACAAAATAGGTGCAACTTCAAAAATTTCAACAAAAGGAGAGGAGATTCAATGTTATTGTGATATATGAAGCCATGTCTCCCTTTTTCATAAAAACTTTCAGTAGCATCATTGATAAAATCCACAATATAACCATCACATGTAAAATTCTTATCATGATCCATATGCATAAAAGTGTCATCATTTTCCACATAAACAAAGTTCTTCTCATTAATAACAACTGGAGCAGGATCATCATAAAGAACTTGAACATGATAAACAGGTTGTATATTAAAGGGATGGTTTTGGGTGATCCCTCCATAATTATGACAAGTTTCATGAGGATGATTGTAATTATAACCGATGTCATAATATTCTTTATAATAATTATCAAAAACTGGGGGCATAGTATCATCATAAGGAATAGAATATTTATCTTCCAAAGTGTGTTCATCTGTAAACATATCATCATTTTTACTAGAAGGAGATGTATCAAACATGTAATCATTAGTAGCAAAAGGATTTTCAAACACCTCATCCCCAAGCTTAGAGCTTATCATATCATCATTGGAAAGAATATGGATAGTACTAATAGTGTTGCAATCATTAGCATCATCATTTTCAGAATTAGTACCCAAGAGGTTTTCAATATCAAAAGTACTATGCTTTTCCCAATCATGATCACTAATATAAGTAACAGGCATAGGAACATCATCTAATTCAAAATCATCGAATTCATACTCATCAGCAACAACTATAATAGGAGCAACATGTTTAGGGAAAGGTACTGTTTCCTCTCTCCTTTTACTCTTCATCTTCTTCTTCTTCTTTCCCTTCTTAGGAGGGAGAGCCTTGAAAGGAAGCTTCTCCACATAACCTGGTTTATTGTTAGAAACAACAGAGGAAACTTGGAAGGATTCTTCTCTTTCATTGATAAGATCAAAACACATATTAGTCCTGTCATATTTTGGTAAAATCCCATCTTGTATAATATTTTGTATATAAGTATTTGTATGGCAATTATCAACACAATAAAGATGACAACCATGCAGGACGCTGTTTATATCAAAAGCACTCATATCTATTAAAGAAGTTTTTCTTGATAACTCTTCACACCCCAAAAATAATATAAATTCATCATGCTGATTAGGAGTGATCATGTCATC
The DNA here is from genome assembly GCA_012064385.1 of Puccinellia tenuiflora. NCBI lineage: Eukaryota > Viridiplantae > Streptophyta > Magnoliopsida > Poales > Poaceae > Puccinellia > Puccinellia tenuiflora. Next base: position 468,395 of record QRDG01001541.1, on the reverse strand, counting down.
ACAATACAGACTCGCAGTACTCATTGGATTAGAAAGGCTATTATCTTTCCCTGAGCATTGAAAATTGAAATGACCAACTTTATAGCAAAGTTCACAAATAAAAGGATAGTGGGCACAAACTTTTTCACCAAGATCATCAAGAGCTCTATTCCAAGTTCTAGTTTTTTCATTCCTATGATGGATACAATATTCTTCTTCAATTTGGCTCTTTTTACAAGGTCTAAGTACTCCACAAAAATTAACATGCTTATAAGAGATAGTATTTTCAGAAGTTTGAGCACGTTTATTACAATCATTAACAACAATATCATTTTTCATGCAAGTGTCTTTAAAAGGTTCATGATATAGGTCCCAATTTTCTTTAGGAACATTAATATGAGAAGCAAAGGCTCTACAACAATCAACAATAATTTGAGAATCAAGACCATATTTAGCACTAAGCTCTTGAAAAACAGCAGTTTCAATGAAGGACTTAATGCAATCATATTCATAGTTTATACCTGATTCTTTACCTTTGTCATTCTCCCAACCTTCAGTATTGTCTTGAATTTTCTCAAGAAGATCCCATCTAGTTTCAACCTTCTTACTTGTGAAAGAACCCCCTGAACAGGCATCTAGATAATTCTTGCAATCACCTGAAAGCCTTGCATAAAAATTAGTAACAATTATTTTCTTAGGAAGCTCATGGTTAGGACATTTAAGTATTAATGTTTTCAGCCTTCCCCAAGCTTGAGCAATGCTTTCTCCATCATGAGGCCAAAAATTAAAAATGTAATTCCTATCCAAATGCATTTCATAAGGAGGATAAAATTTAGGGTAAAAGAGATTTGCAAGCTCCTTCCACTCCAAATGATGAGGATCATCAAGTAGATCATACCACTCCCTTGCTTTGTCCTTAAGTGACAATGGAAATAATTTCTTCATGACATTTTCTCTTGATAAACCTGCAATCTTAAACAACTCACAAAGTTCTGTAAGTTTCAACAAGTGATCACTTGGACGGATTGTTCCATCCCCTGCATAACATTCATCCATAACCTTTTCAACAATTTTCATAGGTATTTTAAAAGGAATACTTTCAGTAGGTGGATTTAGAATATCACAAGCATGATTCGAATTATCACATATGGGAGACAAAGTATTATCAGAGCAAATTTTCTCCTCTAAAGCTGGGGAACTAAAAAGATCATTTTCATAAAAACTAGCTTCCCCAAGCTTAGACTTTTCCATAGCATTAGCAAAAATGATTTCCAAAGAACTAATACTAATTTTGTTGTTGTTTTCCATTAAGCCTAACTAGTGAAATTAAAAACAAGAAACAAAAAGATCTAATTGCAGAATCTAAAGGAAATAACTTCGAGCACTCACACAACATCAACAGTACTAGAAAATAGCTTAGTAGCCAGATGATGTGAGTACCTTTTACCTTACCTCCCCGGCAATGGCGCCAGAAAATAGCTTGATGTCTACACACGCTTCTATTCTTGTAGACAGTGTTGGGCCTCCAAGAGCAGAGGTTTGTAGAACAGCAGCAAGTTTCCCTTAAGTGAATCACCCAAGGTTTATCGAACTCAGGGAGGTAGAGGTCAAAGGTATCCCTCTCAAGCAACCCTGCAATCACAATACAAAAAGTCTCTTGTGTCCCCAACACACCCAATACACTTGTCAGATGTACAGGTGCACTAGTTCGGCGAAGAGATAGTGAAATACAAGTAATATGGATGATTATAAGTAGTAATTGCAATCTGAAATAAAAATGGCAGCAAGCAAACATGTAGCAGAACTTGTTGTAAATGGTGTTTCAATGCTTAGAAACAAGGCCTAGGGATCATACTTTCACCAGTGGTCACTCTCAACAATGCAATCATAATTGAATATAAATATAAGCACTTCAATATACTACTCCGAAGTATTCTCCGGCTGGATAACGAACACTAATTCATTGTGTAGGAATGCAAAAGCACGCCTCAAACATATATTCCCAAGTACTAATGAATACCCCACACTGGACCATGAGCATTCACAGGAGGTACTAACACACCACAATTTCATAGAGACATCCAACTCAAATAATAAATCAGTGAACAAGTATCTTGTGAAATATAGCCTAAAGACCCACACGGTGCACACACTGTCACCTTTACACACGTGGGACAAGGAGTCTCCGGAGATCACATAAATAAAGCCCACTTGAGTAACATAACAACATCTAGATTGCAAAGCTCATTATCACATATATATCACATCATGGGAGAGAGAGATATACACCACATGGCTACCAGTACGGCCCTCAGCCCCGAGGGAGAACTACTCCCTCCTCATCATGGGAGTCAGCAACGGCGATGAAGATGGTGGTGGAGTCGATGGAGATGGCTCCGGGGGCACTTCCCCTTCCCGGCAGGGTGCCAGAACAGAGACTTCTGTCCCCCGAAACTTGTCGGCGATGGCGGCGGCGCTGCAGATGTTTCTTTGGAATATGACGGGGTCCGTCTAGGTTTTATGCATCGGGGGCAATATATAGGCGAAAGGGCGGCGTCGGAGGGCTCCCTGTGGGCCCCACACCACCTGGTGGCGCGACAGGCATGGGTCCCGCGCCACCCTATAGTGTGGCCGGCCCACGGCCCTCCAGGTCCTCTCCTTCAGGCTCCGTGTAGTCCATTGAATTATAAGACTGCTGCTTTTTGTCCCGTCCAATTCCGAGAATATTTCCTTAAGTACTTTTCGGAAACGGGAAAACAGCAGAAAACAGGAACTGGCACTGTGGCATCTTGTTAATAGGTTAGTTGCAGAAAATGCATAAAAATGCTATAAGATGTAAACAAAACATGTAGCAAATGGTATGAAAACAAGCATGGATCATAAGAAATTATAGATACGTTGGAGACGTATCACCGGCTCCATCAGCTTCAACTCCCGCCGGGATATAGATTGGTACCCTCAGGTGCCGATCGCGGATTCGGCAAAGGGATGGGCATCCACCTACTTCTACTGCAAGGACATGGCGCCTACAAACAGGCTGCAGGCCTCGGCTAGCCGCCTTTGAAGATAGAGCCGGCACTCCCCTGCCCTCGTGGAAGAAGAAGCCGGCAGCGAAGATGCCGGCTGAGCTTGCCGCCATCAAGGCAAGGATCACGGAGTTGACCTCCAGCTCTCCTCCCCTAATGGGGGAGGACACGATAATCTGCTGGATGAAGAGACGGATCCAGCCCCTCCAACATCGTGCTCGCCTCTTGTGCGAGTACACGGATAACTCTGATCCCATGCGGATCAGTGAGAAGGACCTAGAGCAAGACCTCTTTGAGGCTCGCTTCAACAAGCTCATCAAAGCCCGACCTAACGAAGGCCGGCAATACGAAGAATCGCTGCCAATGTATACGGCGGCCAACCCTCCCCCAAAGGTACTTTGTCAGACCAAAGTTCAATTCTTTTAGGGATTTTGCTTTGCCTTTAATGGACTAACATGTAATATGCCAGATTCCCAGAGTCTCCGTCGCTCGTCCCGCTGGCACGCCATCGTCCAGCAAGGTGGCCAAGCAGCCCATCTCCTTTTCTTCGGCTTCTATAGAGAGCCGGAAGAGGAAGAGCCAATCACTCATGATTGGCGCCAAGTCATCCGCAGATGATGATGCCCTTGCTGGGCTTAACATTCCCAGCAAGAAGTAAATCGGCTAAAACATCTCTTCTTTGCTCTGCTGCATTGCGAGATTTTATATTCTTAGTCCTTTGTCTTTGTAGGATAAAGAAAGGCGCACCTTTGAAGCAAAAGGTGTGTGCCACACGGAAGAAAGCCTCTCCCGCTATTCCTCCCAGCACTCCTTCAGCTTCGAAGCCGACACCAGTGGAGGAGAACACCCGCACCATGACAGCAGGTCTGACTCTCGGGAGAGCCGGGATTACGCCTCCCACGAAATGGTCGGAGATGACGGGGAAGGTGACAGATCCTTCCTCTCCACCAAAGGCTGAAGCTCCGGCTAATGATGCCCCGACTTTTCCTCCAATTAAAGCGGAGGCTTTCGACGAAGAGGGGCGCATCAAGCCGGAGTTCATGAGCCGGTTCATATGTGCTCCCCGGCTGCCCCGAAAGAAGGGAACAACTGTCCGGGACGACGAGCCGGACGAGACCAAGGCCTATGACACCTTTGATGTCATAGAAATCCTTGAAGATCAGCAGAACTACTTTGCTGAAAGCTTTGAGGCCGGCATGACCCTTCTCCGTGAGCACTACCAGGTAATTAACTTCCCCAGTAGCCCCCGAGCACTATGCCGGGTTAAGTTTACAAACTAGCCGACATAGTGTTCCGAGTTAACGCGCATGCACACACTTAACGTCCTAGCAACGAAATGTCGTCTTGTAGCCAATTTTGCTTCTTGCTGTAGCTTTAGGCTTTTAGCACCTCCTTACGCAGATCCATCGCAAAATTGGTGCTGAAACCATCAACTTTTTGGGTGTGCGAAATCAGGAGATGCGTCGGCTAAAGACTGAGCTGGCGAACAAGGATGCCATCATCGCCGGTTTTGAGGCCGATTGCGTCGCATACCAAGGTATGAATGACGAAACCTTAACTTTTTATAACAGGCTTATCTTTATACTGTTGACATTTTGTCTTGTAGACGCCATCATCAAATCCAAGGAGTTTGCCGAGAGCGCAAGCAGCCTCGACCGGCTCCGCTAAAAAAACATTGAGCTGAATAAGCTTAATCAGTCAATGGCGGAGCTAGAGATGGCCAAGAAGAGCCTCGCCAAAGCCGAACAAGCCCTGGAAACAGAGAAGCAGAAGCACAAGGATGCGCTCCGTGAGGTCCAGGATCGGCTTGACAAAAGCCTCGATGAGTCGGTGGTTATAGACGATCAGCTTCTGAGTAAATTTCATTAAAAACCCACAACCATTGATTTTTGTCTTAGCCATTTTGAGCTTATAGCTGAACTTCGCTTTTGCCAGCTCCGGCGGGTTACGGCCATGAGCTGTCAGCGGATAACTGGCTTGATCGGATTTTGGAGCTAGGAGAACTCTTCCCGAAGATTCTTTCTTCGGGAAAGAAGCTTGTCGAGAAATTCTTTCCTGGCAACCCCGAGCCACTTACGGACCTTGCGAGCCTGCCGGCTGAACTGGATGAAGCGACTTCTTATTTTGACGAACGGCTTCGCTCCAGCGCACGCGGAGGCGCAAAGACAGCTCTGGGCCTGATGATGGCACATTACCCGGAGGCGGAAGCTTGGCGCGTCGCGGCCGGCTTTCCTCTTGAGAAAGAGGACGGCACTCCGTTGGACGATAAGGACCGGAAGAAGATCCTGCACTCCGTCTCCGACTATGCCAGCAAGGTTGCGAAGATGGTCTCTCTCACCACCATTTTCAAGGAGGTGTCGTGCCCTCCGACTCCCGTCCAATCTGATGACGAAGGCGAAGAGGCGGAGAAATCTGCATGAGCCGAATTTGCTCTTTGAGCCGGCCATCCCTGAAAATGTAACATATGCTGTTAAGTCGTCCAAACATTATGTATGTCTATATAAACAACTAAGTCTTTTGCTGTTTTTAAATCGGATTTTTTAGTTGCAAATTTGCAATTTTTATGCCATCAGTCTATTCTAGCCATGACACCTTAGCCTTTAAGCGCCGGCAAACCTATTGCGAAACAAACTTGCTGAGTAACAGGGTACGTAGGACCAATCTGTTTAGACCCAGAACAAGTGCCGCCTTTCGGTGCCGAAACACTTTGAAGCAACCCGGCGCAAAAAGCTATCAGAAAAACATAATTTTGGCAAAACGTTGTTTTTCATCACCTTAAGGCGGATTCAACATGAAAGACAGTTTACCAACAAGAAACACAGGCAATTTCGGGTAAACAGAAAATAACAATAAGATCATTGGGAAATAAAGGATGGTACAGATTCTCGAATTTCACATGAGAGAAACCAATTTTTATTTCATGATCACATTGACATGGTTACAATAGAATTTGCTAAGTGTAAAAGGGACGTAGCTGAGCGATATTCCATGGATGTTTCCTCTCATCCAAGTCGTCATCTACATGCCTTTTCCTCTTGCGACCATTATTCATGGGATCTTTTTTGAATCCCCTAAGTCGAGAAGATAGTATGACCCGTTTTTCAGAGCTTTGCTGATAACGAAAAGTCCTTCCCATGAAGGGGATAACTTGTGCTACCGGTTTTGTACAAGCCGAAGCACTAAGTCGTCTTCTCGAAAAGATCGATTACGTACTCTACGGCTCTGATAGCGACGTAGATCTTGCTGATAGATGGCGGATCGTTGGAGAGCTAACTCTCTTTCTTCTTTGAGGATATCTAAGCCGTCTTGACGTGCTTCTTCTGCGTCTTCTTCGACGTAGGCTGCGACTCAAGGCGAATCGTGGATCATGTCGGTTGGCAGTACTGCTTCTGCTCCATAAACGAGGAAGAAAGGGGTGAAGCCGGTCGATCTGTTTGTGGTAGTACGAATACTCCATAAGACTGCTGGCAATTCATCAACCCAAGCGCCGGCTGCTCGATGCAATGGGGTTTCAAGCCTCGGCTTAATACCCTGCAGAATAATGCCGTTAGTGCGCTCTACCTGTCCATTGGATTGCGGATGTGCCACCGATGCCACGTCGAGCCGGATTTTCAATCGGCTGCAAAACTTCGATAGCTCACCGATGGCAAAATTTGTGCCATTATCAGTGATGATGCTATGCGGTATGCCGAACCGAGTTGTTATCTCGACGATGAACTTTGTAGCTGTAGCTCCATCGAGTTTCTTGATGGGCTTTGCCTCCACCCACTTTGTGAATTTGTCGATCGCCACCAGCAGATGAGTTAAGCCTCCCCTTGCAGTTTTGAAAGGTCCCACCATGTCGAGCCCCCAGACCGCGAACGGCCAAGTTATAGGGATCGTCCGGAGCTCCTGTGCTGGCAAGTGAGCCTGCTTTGCATAGCGTTGACATCCTTCACAAGTTTTGATGATGTTGATAGCATCCTCTTTAGCCGTCAGCCAGAAGAAACCGTGCTGAAACGCCTTAGCGACCAACGCCTTTGCCGCCACGTGATGCCCACACTCGCCAGAGTGGATTTCCTCAAGGATTTGCCGCCCTTCTTCTGGAGAGATGCATCTTTGGAAGATGCCGGATGTGCTCCGCTTGTAAAGTTGTCTGTCAATGATTGTGTATGCCTTTGCTCGGCGCTCAATTTGGCGGCTCAACACTTCATCGTCCTTTGACAATCTTTTGTTCATCAAAAAATCAATGTATGGCATGGTCCAATCTGGAATTACCAGGCATACATGGACTGATTCTGCCGACAAGGGGTAGTCTTCGTCGCCGCCTTTGATGGACGGCTTATGCAGATGATGGAGAAATATGTCTGGAGGTACCTCCTTCTGCCTGGAACCTATCAGGGCTAAGGCGTCATCAGCTTCATTGTCGTCTCGGGAGATATCTCGGACTTCTAAGCCGGCAAAACATCTGCCAAATTCGTCGACTATTCGCCTGTATTCCGCCATTGTGGGACTTTTTGTTTCCCTGTTTCCGTCAAATTGCTGTACAACAAGATCCGAGTCGCCGAAACAGAGGATGCGTTTTACTCCCAATTCCTTAGGCATATGAAGGCCATGGAGTATAGCCTCATACTCTGCTACGTTATTGGTGGCGTTGAAGTTGATTCGGGGTACATAGCTGAGCTTGTCACCTTTAGGCGATTTTAGCACTACTCCAGCCCCCGAGCCCTCTTTCATCTTTGAGCCATCAAAGTGCATTATCCAGTACTGAGAATCCGGCAAAGGTGTGTTCTCGATCGCTTATGTCCAGTCTGCAACAATGTCGGCTAGAACTTGAGATTTGATGGCGGTTCTCGGTTTGTACTGGATGTCAAAAGATGCTAACTCGATGCCCCATTTGGCGACTCGGCCCGTTGCGTCGGCATTGTTGATGATATCCTTCAATGGAGCTTTGCTGACCACCGTGATTGTGTGATCATGAAAGTAATGCCGCAGCTTCCTGGCGGCAAAGAATACACTGTAAGCTAACTTCTAGTAGTAAGGGTAGCGCTGCTTCGAACCTGAGAACACCTCGCTAATGAAATAGACAGGGCGCTGATCCGGCCATTGCTTCCCTTCTTCTAGGCGCTCGACTCCGATGACGGCACTTATCACGAAATTGGTGGCCGACATGTAGAGCAGAAGCGGCTCTCTTTCCTTCGGAGCTGCCAGGATTGGAGCATGCGTCAATGTATACTTCAGCTGTGCCAAAGCTGCCTCTGCTTCGTCTGTCCAAACAAAATTGTCCGACTTTTTGAGAAGCTTGTATAGGGGCAATGCTTTGTCACCAAGCCGGCTAATGAATCGGCTAACAGCCGCGGCGGAACCCGTAAGCCGCTGTATGTCCTTCAGACAAGTCGGCCTCTCGATGTTCTGAATCGCCTTTATCTTTTCCGGGTTAACTTCAATTCCTCTTTGAGAAATGATGAAGCCCAGAAGCTTGCCTGCGGGAACTCCGAAGATGCATTTTGCCGGATTAAGCTTCATCTGGTACTCCCTTAGATTTGCAAAGGTTTCCGACAGATCGGCGATAGATCGCCACGCTTCTTTGACATGACTGCAATGTCGTCGACATAGACGTGAACATTGCGGCCGATTTGCTTGTCTAAACACCGCTGCATACACCTTTGGTAAGTAGCACCGGCATTCTTCAAGCCGAAAGGCATTGTGACATAGCAGTAGTTGCCATAAGGCGTGGTGAAGGACGTCTTGATTTGATCTGATTCCTTCATCTTTATCTGATGGTAACCCGAATAAGCATCTAGAAAACACAAGATCTTGTAGCCGGCAGTTGAATCAATGACCTGATCGATACGCGGTAAGGCGAACGGATCTTTAGGATAGGCTTTGTTTAAGCTAGTGAAATCAATGCACATACGTAGCTCGGAGGTGTTTTTCTTTGGGACAAGCACGGGATTTGCCAACCAATCAGTGTGGACAACTTCACGGTTGAATTTAGCGGCAGTGAGTCTTAGGATCTCCTTTCCAACCGCCTTGTGCTTCTCTGTTCCGAGCCGTCGGAGACCTTGTTTGACTGGCTTAGCATCCTTGTTGACTTTTAAGGAGTGCTCGGCAAGTTTCCTTGGGACACCTGGCATGTCAGATGGTGACCAAGTGAAGATATCCCGATTCACACGGAGAAACTTGACGAGCTCCCCTTCCTATTTGTCGCCGAGGCCGGCACCAATGATGGCCTCCTTTGTCGGATCATTTTCTGAGAGCTTGATTTTCGTGGTGTCATCTTTTGGCTTGAAGCTTGAGTTGACTTTAGAGGATGAATTTTTTCAGTTGCCGGCATCTCATTAGGACTCATTGTCTTCTTGAGATCCTCCAATTCTTCCCTGGAGATTTCTTCTTCAGCATGGACGGCATTGGCAGTTTCACACTCCTTTGCCTTCTTGAAGTCTCCCTTGATTGTGATGATCCCATTGGGTCCCGGCATTTTAAGCTTGCTGTAGATGTAGCATGGCCGAGCCATGAATTTCGTTTCCTTGTTTGTGAGGTCGACTTCACGCTCCACTATCTTGGCGGCCTGCTCTTCCAGTAGGACGCGACGCCTCTCAATGTCGTCCAGCGATGCATTAGGAGGGAGTGGGGTTAGTAGTTCCTGGTACTTTGCCATCTTGACCTCGAACTCCTTATCTATCGCTGCTCCGACCGTAGCATTAATATCGTCTCCATCAGCCGGCAATTTACTGGCTCCCTTCATTGAATCTAGTAGCGGCATAAAGTCCACTTTTTGATATCCAGCTTCTGGAGTTTTTTCTTCGCCATCAGCGGGTTTCGAGGCAGCAGGGTTGATTGCTACTGATGAAGAGTTGGGTGGTTCCCCAAGCGAAGGCGGAGATGTAGCAAGTATCAGTTTTCCCTCGATAACGAACAGAGGTTTATCGAACCAGTAGGACCTTGAAATCAACAACAAAGTGAATGTTGAAAATCTCTGGCGCTTAATCTTCAACAGACATGGACCAGCACACACACTGAACCAAAATACTTTGCCCCAATGGCGGAAAGGTTGTCAATCTTTCCCGTCTCACAGAAAACAAAGCGGTTAATTGTATAGTGAAATAGATGAATTATGAAAATGGACCAGAGGAGTAATGATGGTGAAAAGTGATGAATAAAGGTTGCAATCAATGTAAAAAGATGGACCGGGGGCCATGGGTTCACTAGTGGAGTCTCTCGAGTAAATAGAACATTCATATGATGGGTAAACAAATTACAGCTGAGCAATTGACAAGATTATAACACAAACGTAATCTAGCTATGACAAAGAGAACACGATAATATTTAAGTAGGCATCACGACAATGAACAAAGACCGTTGAGTCCAACTACATCTTTGTCTAAAAATTCCACCGTGGGATCGCTATCCAGCCTGTCACCCATTGGTATTAAGTTGCAAGCAACAGACATTTGCATTAAGTAAAGTGCATGAAGCGAGCAATATTAAATATCAAAATAGACTTTAACACCGTTGTTTTACCCTTAGTAGCAACAGCACACCCTCGCCCTTAGACGTTTCTGTCACTCGTGCCCAGGAACAAAAGGGGCATGAACCCACTATCTAGCATAAGTACTCTCTCTTGGAGATACATACAATCACTTGGCCAAAGTAACAACGCACATCGGAGAGCATGCAAAAACATAAATCAACATATAAGAATCTTGCAGAATCTGACCATAACTTTATAATCCATCGAATCCCAGCAAACACATCACATAGCATTACAATAATCGATCTTGATCATGTTAGGCAGCTCACAAAATCATAAGACATGAAGCACAAGAGAGAGAGACTACCATCTAGCTACTGCCATGGACCCAAGGTCCAAGCTGGGACTACTCACAAATCATCTCAGAGGAAGGCATGGCCATGAAGAGCCCTCCGGGATCGATCTACCCTCCGGCAGAGTGCCAGGATCTGCTTCATAATCACCCCCGAACTAGGGTTCGAGTTGACGGCGCCTCGGGATGAATTTTCTGGAAAATAATGGCAGCCTCGTCGTTTTTACAGTTTTAGGGATTTTATAGGTGTCAGAGGGGGTCGAGGGGACCCACCAGGAGCAGGGGCGGGTCCCACCCACGGGCCAAGGGGGGCCACAGCAGGAGGCCATCCCTGCCCTGTGGGTGGCCCCCAGGGCTGCCCTTTGGTCTTCTGGTGTCTTTCGTCGCATAAAAAATCTCCATAAATTTTGAGCTCAATCCGACGATATTTCCCGTGGTGGATTTTCTGAAATACAAAAACGGCAAAAACAGGAAACTGGCACTGGGCATCTTGTCAATAGGTTAGTCCGACAAAATGCATAAAAATGATTAATATGATAATAAAAATATGTGACAACATCACAAAACTAGCATGGATCAATCAAAAATTATAGATACGTTTGACACGTATCAGCATCCCCAAGCTTAAATCCTACTCGTCCTCGAGTAGGTAAGTGATAACAAAATAATTTTTGATGACAGATGCAACCAACACAATCGCAATCAAGATAGTAATACAAAGCATAGGATGTGAATGAAGTGATACAAAACAATTGTCTATAGTTGATAGCAAGAAAGCAATGAATCACCAAGTTGAATCATTCAAGCAAGACCTTTCATAAATAGTACGTTAAAGACATGAAAGCAATGTGATCCACATATCTTATATTTACTAATTGGAGGCACCGTACGAGACTCCACGTTAATCCTCACAATTTGAAAAAATTGACCATCGGATCTATGTATTAATAATTTACAACCATTGATGACATCTGAGGAGTCCTCTCCAACTGTCCCACCACAATTCACGAGAGCACAAGTCAAGAAAAAAATAGTCATGGGTCTGGAGGAGCCCCGTATCCTCCTCTTCTGAACCAAATCCTGGCTGCGTTGTCGGCAAAAAATCCGCAATCCCTCGATCTCCCACACAGCCACCTCCTCCATCGACTAGCTTGGCACCCGTCAGATCGTCCTCATACAGAGAGAGCACAGAGCAGCTGCCGTCTCGGGAAACTATGGCGGATTCCTCACAGTTCTCATCTCACCCTCCTCCTTCTGCTACCTACTTGAATAGGGGGTCTTTGTTGGCAGCAGTCCTTCGGCCAGACACACGTGAAGATGCTCTCGAACAAGCCTGGACGACCACGACTCCATGATTGCATCCTCAGCTTTTTGAGAAAAATAACCTGTGTATGTTATGGTTTACTTGGTGTAGTTATGTAATCAGGTCACATCAATCGAAAGAGGAGAGGAGAACTCAGGATATGAAGATGTGAGAGGAAGGATAGATACGGATCAAGAAGAATCTGTGTGTTGTGCTAATCATGAATTACAGTACAGAGGAGAGGATATCCAGAGTTGTCGGCACCCTGTGGCGAGTCTGCTGATATATATATTCTTTCCGATCAGTTCCGGCCATGGATCCCCTCACCATACGATGTTCAACTTGCATGCATGCTGTTGGTATGGACGATATTGCACACTAGGGTACGATGCCCAGTTTATGCGTGACCTGACGCTCAGCTTATCCACAGGCTTTCTACCACCTAGCGACAAGCAAGCAGGTGCCTTCACATGCTAATGCGATTGCACCAAAACGTCCCTAACGTTTAGCAATCATGCATGTTCACCCCCTTCAGTGTTGTGGCGCCGATTAGCAATCATGCATGTAGATTCAATATGTTGTTTTGACTGGGTTTTCTTGCAGCGCTCTTTATATGATTTTACTTTCTGTCGGGTGATTGAGCAAGCGATTGCTAGGTTTTTGATTGTCTTATGTTTTGCAGGAATAAAATCCATCAGTTGATGGTGATTCGGTCAAGTGATCAACCAAGCGTTAGAGCTTTTCTCTCCTATATATTAAGATAAATTCCATGAGTGGCGACTGGCGATTCCTGCTGTGCGGTGGAGCTTGGATTCTTGAGACTTGATCTGATATATGTTTCGGATGTTCTATGCTCAAATCATTTATGATTTTGTCATTATTACAGGAATCTAGCCCCCTCACAAAGAGTTATATGGAGCAGGCCAGTCCAAATATATATGCAGATAGCATCCATTCAGCCATGCTAATCTCTTCCAACATGTAAGTCTCCTCATGATTTTCGTAGTACATAGAGCGTGCGTGCATAGAGGATATGCAAATGAATGACGTCATACAAAAGAGGACTCAGTGTATTTTTCATTATTTTGTGTTACTCCACATATCCTATATCTTTGTACTACTTAATTACTAAAAATAAATATAGATTAGCACCTAGAAAGTATGGGCAGGTCTGGCTACGTAGATTATCTAATGAAAATTTCAGCAACGATGTAAATGCACATGTTTTGATGTCCATGCAATTGTGTTCAAGTCGGTAATTTCTTTAGTGAGAGCACCATGGAGTGGAATAAATATGCAAGAATAGTACGTACTGCTTTCGGTTGAAATAAATATCAGCGAGATTTGTGATTTCATCGCAAGAAGGAATGGTACATTCAGTTTACCGATTTATGTCCCTATATTTTCTCCTAGAAAATCTACTCCTCCAAGTTATCCTGTCCCGAAAATATATCCAAGAAGTAAAACCGGGTATTTTTAACAATAATTAAATAAATTTTAGTAGTCCCGACTAGAAGTTCACAAGTAGATTTTGTATACAGGGGAAGAAAAATGCAAGAGAAAAATCATAGTAAGAATTGAGAGTTTATAGCACAAATAGGTAACGTTATATTTATATGTCTTTTATGTACATATATTTCTTGCAACTTTCACATTCCAAGTTATTATACAAACTTATTCAAAGCCCGCATTTGTAATGAAAATCATAATACTGCAAATAGGGAACTGTATTACAATATCTAATAGGTCCGGCATAATTTTAAGTAAGACATTGTCTTTCTTACGGTCTGTGCATATATGTATTTCAACTACCCAAAACAAAATTCCTGAGTAATGGATTATTTTGAGTGCTGTTTTAATATATTCAGAACTGCGTATGAAAATTAATGTATTAACACATAAAAATAATCCATCGCCATAGATATTGATTGAAAATACAACAAATGTGTAGTATGACATAGTGTATGTATTGGAGACACCTCTTTCATTATTTAAGTAGCCATTAGTGCAAATAAAATTCTATAAATTACAACATAATTTTTTATGTAAAATATTATATAGTAGCCCGTGCGAATGCATGGGTTGGCGACTAGTTTGATTAATTAACATAGGTAACAATTCGGTGACAAAAGTGTTTGAGAATAAAAACAAAGAAGATGTATGTTTTAGCAAAAAGCCTCAACTTCCAATGGTAAAGTCAATATAAAGATTCATGTTTAATCTGATAACCAGGGTCAATGCTAGATGTTTGCTTTGGTGGAGATAGAAGGAAGCGGAAAACTGACTCAACATTAAAAGTAAAAGAAAGGTCCTTCGCAGAGGGAAGCAGGGATTAGTCATGTGCTAGAGCTTTTTATTTTTATGAAACAGAAGTAAAACAATTTTGAGACATGCATGCTTTCATCAACGACTTCACAACAGAGAAGCTATCTAGTCCCCCATAACAAGCAAGGCTTTTAGACTTGTGAGAGCAGCTGGTTTTTAGAGAAGCGAGTACGCTCCTCTTTCTCCTTGGTTTCACCGTTGTCCAATGTTTAGAGCTGATTTCTCAGATTTTCATTGCGCGGAGGAGAATGGTGAGTCATATTTATATTTTTGCTTAAGCTGCTCTCGGGTTAATTCAAGTGAAGACGTAATCCATCGACCTTGCTCGTTACGAGTTATATCTAGCTCTCTACTGCTCCCTCATGAGCTTAAAAACAGAGGCACAAAAGGGAATATTTTGAATTTCTAAAGATAGCACATGACAAATTTACTTGGAATGGAAAGAAATACCATGCATAGTTAGATATGGTGGACTCAGCTGGCAAGATTGTTTGGCTTTGGGATTTGGATGCATGAGTGAACCATACACTCAGTACGAATTTTTAGGCTTAGCAAAGAATGTATTTGAAGCAAACATCTAATTTTAACCGGTAACAGAGTAACATAAGACATTAGTCAATCATAACCATAAAAGCTCCACACCGTCTCCCTTATTAACCAAACAATTCTTTTGATGGAAATATTAGCTTAATGAATTAACAACTATGAAACACCACACAGTTTCAAGCTATTAACAATATTTCTTTACTAATCAATTACACTAAAATAACCAGCAAGTTTAAGCATTCATCTTAATATCTTAAAACAAATGAGAAGTATCAAGTATCCACACAATGATCTACAATACTATGCAGGCTTTCGTTTCATTCCACTATCACATGAATAGCATTTTGTCACTTTGACAATTCAAGCAATTTATTAATAACAACTCTCCAACAAATATAAGTGAAGAACAAGAGAGTTTAACAACAACTACTAGCAGCTCTAAATAAGATAAAAGCTAAAAGCGAGAGCTTACTAGCAAACAAACATCAGCTAAGAATACTCAACAAAATATAAGCGAAGCACAGGAGTGTTCAAACGAAAAAGCGGAGCGTGTCTCTCCCACATAAACAAAGCAAGGATACAACAAGCATATGACCAACAAACAAACAAAACTGAAAGTAAAAATATGCTCCAAGTATAGCACATAATATGTAAAGTGATAAAAACTTAGTGCAACGAAGATGACCTCATGATAGTCGATGAAGAAGAGGAGATGCCTTGGGCATCCCCAAGCTTTGATGCTCGATGGTTCTTGATATTCAGAGGGGTTGCCATGGGGGCATCCCCAAGCTTGAGCTCTGATCCATCTTCAATTTCTCCATTATCTTCTCCTTTGGAACTTAAAAACTCCCTTCACACAAAACTTCTCATAAACTGATTAGAGGGTTAGTGCTCATAAATTAAAATGCACATGTGTTCAACTCAAGACAAATTGCAAAATAAATTTATTAGGCATTAGCTACTGTTTACTAAGCCTCAATGTGGCACTCCACCTCTAGAGTATCACATTTGACGATAGTAAAGAGACGAATACAAAAAAAATCAGAATCTGTTAAAATCTGAACAGTCTGTAAAGATTGAATTTTTCGAGGCACTTCTGTAGATCAAATTAGAAAACTCAAAACTAACGAAAGATAGAGAAAAGTATCAGGCTTGCTTTCTAAACATTTCAGAAAAAGATAAAATTCAGAGATTTTTTGGATATTCGAACAGTGAAGGACAGAAATCTGTTTCTGGACAGCAAAACAACACCTCGCACTTTCAATGCATTAGAGCCTAAACTTCGCACAAAAAACCAAAATAAAAGGGTACAATGAAGTTTCTACAGAGGCAAAAACATTAATACTCAAGAAAAGTAAAAAGCAAACTGAAAGTAAAAGATGGGTTGCCTTCCAACAAACGCTTTCTTTAACACCTTTTAGCTAGGCACAATGCCAAATATCAAGTTTTTTCGGAGGCCTTTGCAACATCAAGAGCATAGCTTGACCTTATGATTGATTCAAAAGGAAGCTTTTTTCTATTTCTAGGGAAGTGCTCCATCCCTCTTCTGAGGGGGAACTGAAATCTTATATTTCCCTCTTTCATATCAATAATGGCACCTTCTCAAAAACGGTCTCTGTCGTGGTGGGTTGCACGGCATATCCATCGGAGATGGAAAAGATTGTGGGGCAGGCGACGATGGATGCTCGCGCGGGATTGGGCAACAAGCACGCAAACACACGCTAGTTACCCAGGTTCGGGGCCCTCTTGCGGAGGTAACACCCCTACGTCCTGCTCTTCTTGTTCTTATTGCTTGATCACAGAATCGGGCTACAAAGGTGCTCCTAGAGCTGTTTCGGGTGGCAGCCGGCTGGAGGTCCTAGCCGGCTGGAGGTTGAAGATGGTGATCGACGTGTCTCGTGGGTCTCTCGTCATGCCTCGCGCAGGAGGTTCTAGCCCGCTTTATATAGGCAGCGGGCTAGGGTTTCGGGTTACAGGGAAGTTACATGTTTGCCCCTATGACACCACTACGGTTTCGAGCCGGCTGGAGCTTGTTGTCATGATTCGGTACAGGAGATGCCCGACAACGAGTACGGAGTTGTCGGTTGTTCGCGTCCGGCTCCAGCCCAGCCGGATGTCCGCATCCGGGTAGATCCAGGCGGCCTGCTTCAGGCGGCTGGCTTCAGGCGGCACTTGGAGCTTTGAAGAAATGGACCTCTTTGGGATATCCGGGGTTCATATCCCCGACACTAGCCCCCGAGATCGTGGAGTCTTGTTAGCTCGCTGGGAAGGCTTCACGATCTTCCCCCTTGTCTTGAACGTTATGGTCGGAATGACGCGGTCGGAGTCGGGGCCGGCTGAAATTGGAGCCGGATGAAGATGAAGCTTGCTTGTGGGGAACGCTCAACGGGCGCTCCCGTCCTTGGTTGTGTGCCGTCGAAGTTATCGTTGACTAGTCCGGCTTCACGGTGTAGGATCCGCAGATTTTTGCGGTCTGGATTGGCCGGCTCGAAGACTCGGGTCGTGGCCTACGTCAGCCACGACCTGCCGCCTTGGGGAGCCGTTGGTGTTCTGCCCGAGGCCTGGCGCACGTCGCCTCGGCTTCACCGGGCCGGATTTTCTGTGGCAACTGCTTGCTTGCGGGATCATCTGCGGAAAGTGCGGCACGCTTGCCCGCCACGCGGCGCGACGAGCGGGGCGGTTCCGCTCGGCTTCGCCTTTAAGGTGGAAAGAGGGGGAACGGCCGGGGTTACCGTTCCCCATTCTCGCCCCGTCTTCTTCGCTGCTGCTTGCGCCCCCTAGCTCCTGCCCATCTTCTCTCTCGTTCGTGCCATTCTTGCATTCGCCTCGTTCAACACGGGGAACCGATCTTCTATGGCGAGCTCAGGCGCGTGGATGGGCTCCACCGTGGACGATGATTTCATCTGGGAGCTCCGTCGGAGGATGTTCTTGGGGATGACGGGCGACATGGGAGCCCGCGCCCCCCCTGAAAAGGAAGTTTCTCCGGCGCCCAAGAAGGACGAGGTCGTCGTGTTCTCCGCGCATTTGGAGCGGGGATTGGGGCTCCCGGTGAGTTCCTTCTTCGCGGAGTTCCTGCGCTTCTACGGGCTGCAGCCCCATCATCTGGGGGCAAATTGCATCACCCAGCTGTCCTGCTTCGTCGTGCTGTGCGAGGCGTATTTGGGCATCTGGCCCAGTATGGAGATTTTCGGCATGTTCTTCTTCCTGCGGTCTCAGACGACCGCCAGGCAGCAGTGCGACTGTGGTGGCGTCTCCATCAGCGCGAAGAATACGCCGCTGCCCAAGATCAACCTGCCTGATTCCATCAAGAAGTGGCAAGGTACCTACTTCTACGTCCGGAATCTTACTGACGCCGACCGGATCAGCCTTCCGGCCTTCTCCAACTCGTTGCCGGCGCCCAGGTCCTGGCTCCGGAAGCCGCCTGTGGATGGGGCTCTCGAGAAGGTCTTGTTTAGCCGGCTGAAGGTGTTGGTGGCGGGCGGCCTAACGTCCAGGGACCTGACCCTGACGTGGCTGTCGAGGCGGATATATCCGCTACAAGCACGCCCGCACAAGATGTGCTTCTACTCCGGCGTCCGGGATCCCAGCCGGACCTGCTTGGAGTTGCCGAATCAGAAGGGCCTCCGCAAGTGGGCTGCCCGCCTCATCACCGACAGGGTCGAGGTGGAATGGGATTTCGGGTTCGAGCCGTTCACCCGCTCGGAACGCGCCCCTGAGGTTAGTCCTTGCATTCTTGTCCGTCTTCGATTTTTTCGTCCGGCTGCCGCCTGACTCAGTCGTCCAGTTGAAGACTTCGAAGTCGTCTTCGAGCCCGACGTCAGTGGTCCCTTCACCAAGGCACTGATGAGGTTATTGGAGGAGGACTCCGCCGACGCACAGGCGGAAGGAGACGCAGACGCCGCCGCCGAAGATGAATCGGGCGGTGGCGCCCGCGCCGGCCCGGATGGGCGCGGTGACACCACCGAGTCGTCTGGTGGGGGCGCCGATGTTGATGAGGATGGCGGAGACGATGACGATGCCGCCCACACCGCAACGAGCCCTGTCCCCTCCGCCAGCTCCGACTCCGATCCGGCAGCCGACCGGGGCGAGGACCTCGAGCGCGACGTCCCTCCTCCCGTCTCGCCGCCTCGCGGTAAGTCTCCCGAGTCTGGCGCCGCCGGGCAAACTGATGATGTAGTGCGCGTGGTAGTAAATCTTTCCAGCGGTTCCGAGCCGGACTCTGAAGGATCCTCTTCCGTGCCAGCCTCCTAACCGGCGACGTCCTCCCGCAGGACCAAGGAGTTGGAGGCGGCGGCGCGGAAGAAGAAAGTGGTTCTTCCCCGGCAGATCTTGAGTGAGAGGCGGTCGAAGTCGGCCGCCGATGCCGATGCGAACGCCGCGCCGCACAAGCGGAAGGGCGCGTTCGAGAAGCGGGGCGTGCTGCCTGCCAAGAAGCTGGCTTCTTCGTCGTCCCGGCCTACCACGGCCGGCTTGACGCCCGCCGGGAAACCAACGGCGGAGGCCCGGGCGGACGAGATTGTGGCCGAGATTAGGGCCGAGGTCGACGCCAAGATGGCGGAGGAGGCGGATGCCCCCACTGGTGGGGCCGACAATGAGGTGACTGGTCACGCTCCCGGTGGTGATTTTATTTATGATTCGAACCCGGGTGATTTGGAGAGGGAGTTTTATGCTCAAACGGCGCAGGCGGTTTTGGCCTTGGAGACGTCTGACACTGGTCTGACTGTGGAGCAGCTGCTGGCCTCGAAGGAGGACGAGGAGAGGATGAAGGCGGCGGACGTGGAGAGGGCGGAACCAGCCGCCGACGGGACCCGCGCCCAGGTGGTTAATTTTTCTCTTCCTGTTGATCTTGGTTATGACTCGGGTGTCGAGGACATGGAAAAAGCTGTTTACGCGGAGCTGGCGCAGGCGGATTCGATCCGGGCGGAGATGGATGCCAAGGCGGCCGCGAAGCAACCAGCGGCTGCCAAGGCGGCTGAGGAGAGGGCGGGAGCGGGCGCGGATGCCCGCAAGACCGCGGAGGCCGGTGCTGGGGCTGAAGTAGTGCCGGCCCGCGCGAACGGCCGGTTGAAGGCTCTGCCGTTCCAGCGAAGGGCGGCGAGGTGCCCTCTGGAGGTGTGAAGCGCCCGTCCGATGATGTGCCGTCTCCCCCGCCGAAGCGCTTGAAGAGGAGGACACCTAGGGTCCTGGGCTCATGTGACGGGTAAGTCTTTGTCTTGTGGTAGAAATCTTGCTACTTGTACTTGGTGGTGACGCTTTCCTCGCTCTATAGAGCGCCGCTTCCAATAGCGGAGATGGCGTCAAATGTCGTGGTGGCGGAATCGGCCCTGGTGCTTGCCACCAAGACCCCTGTGGCGCAGGCGGCTGATCCGCCTTCAGAGGCGGCGACGGTGACGGCGGATGCGGAACCGATTGACCCGGTGTCGGAAAATGCCGCTCCCCCGTGGTCAACTCCGACCCTCCAATTTCAGCAAGTAGCGCTGAGGCGTCGGCAGACGCCTTCCAGATAGTCCTCCGGTCCAGCGCCGGGGCCGGACATCTCGCCTTCCCCACTCCTTCCTCGGCGGTGGTCGAAACGGCCAAGGACAAGGCCATTGAGGGGGCGACGGCTTCGCTCCCTGGTCCTCGCCAGTCGATCTTGGTGTCTTCTCCGCCATATTCTGGGCCGGTGCCGGCTCTGCCCGACGCATCGGGGAGGATTCCCCTTGCCGCGCTGGCGGAGCAGACGGCCAGGGAGAACTTGGCCAACATAACGTTGCTCCGCTCCTCCATAGAGCAAGGCTTTGCCGAGGCGGCTAAGGAGGCGGCATTGCTCAAGCGAGAGCTTGAGGCGGCTAGAGGTTTGGTTTCTTTTCTCGCTCGCACTCTCTGTCTTGTCGTTCTGCATTTTTTCTTGCATGTCTTGGTTTGACGATGATCCGATCTCCACAGGCGACACCACCTCCCGCGCNTTGGTGTCTTCTCCGCCGTATTCTGGGCCGGTGCCGGCTCTGCCCGACGCATCGGGGAGGATTCCCCTCGCCGCGCTGGCGGAGCAGACGGCCAAGGAGAATTTGGCCAACATAACGTTGCTCCGCTCCTCCATAGAGCAAGGCTTCGCCGAGGCGGCTAAGGAGGCGGCATTGCTCAAGCGAGAGCTTGAGGCGGCTAAAGGTCTAGCTTTCTTTCTTGCTCGCCCTCTGCCTTGTCGTTCTGCTTTTTTCTTGCGTGTCTTGGTTTGATGATGATCCGATCTCCACAGGCGACACCACCTCCCGCGCCGGCTTGGAGAGGCAACTGAAGGAGAGGGACACCGCCCTGTCCTTGGCTAAGGCCGATCTCCAGGCGGCGGAAAAGACGTCGGAGGAACGCCGCCTCGAGGTCGTCCGGCTGGGCGAGGAGGCGGCGACACTGCGGGAAGCTGAGCGTCGGAAACAGAGCGAGATTGAGTCCCTCCGCGAGAATGCGACCGAGCTGAGGATTCTGCTGAAGGATTCCGTCGAGGCCAACGACCAGATCGTCCAGGCGGCCAAGGCGCGTGAGCTTGAGCATGAACAGCTGGTGGGCGGCCTGGTCAAGGAGGTTGAGCGCGTGAACGAACTGATCCTCGGTAAGTGAGGTCTCCTTTCTCCTTGATTTCTTGCTTGGGGTCTTCTACTCGGCCTCACTGGTTTGAAATGCAGGCCTTTATCCCGAGGTAGATGCGCAAATCCAGAGAGAGGCTGCCTCGGCTCATTCCCGACTGGAGTCCTCTGGCGCTGTTGCCGAGTCTGCTCCGACCGCCGTCTCCCGTCTTCTCCGATTCGGCCTGGAGTTCAATCGACTGAAAGAAGCAGCTGGCGGCGTGCTCGAGAATCTGTGGCCGGATGCTTTGCCCTGCCCTCCATGATTTGTCCGCCCGGCTTGAAGGGGCACCAGTTGGCGTCAACGAGCAGGTGGAGATGGCGGCGCGCGGAGGCACCGACATGGCACTGGCCGTGGTGAAGTCATGGTACCCTGGCGTGCAGATGAGCAGGTTGTTGGATGGCTTCCGCACTGGAACATCCCTCGCGAGCCTGCGTCCGGAAATCGCCATAGCCTCAGGGCGAGTTGCCGAGGCGGTGGACTTGACGAAGCTTGTGCCTGCTGAACCGTCTTCGGCGCCACAGCCGGCTGAAGATATTGGAGCCGGCGACGCTGCTGCTGCCACCAATGCTACTACCGCTTGATTTGCTTGTTTCCCTGGAGTGCCGGGTGTAACTGTCGTTCTGTACTATTAACTGTCCTGCCACATTATTCACCTTGTTATTTTGTGCACTCTTGAAGATTGCCTTGTAAAAATTCGATATTCTGCTTGCCTAGACTGTTATCATGAGTGTCGTTTTCTCTGTGATTGCTGGGTCTTTGTGCCGGAATTCGTGCTCGTTTTGGTGATGATAATCACCATGCCTAGCCCCCGAATTTTGGGCCGGCTTGAGCATCTGGCCGGGTCGAAATTTCACGTCTTTTGTTTGTCTTTCGTTTTTCTTCCGTCGTCGTTATGTCGTGCAGCCCCCGAGTCCGTGACTCGTGGTGTTGTAGTTATGCTTCCGGGTCTGCGGAACCGGCTTGCCGGCTGCGCAGCCCCCGGGTATTTTATGCCGGCTGACGGCTTGGCAGCCCCCGAGTCCGTGACTCGGGGTGGTATAGATATGCGTCCGGGTCTGGGCAGCCGACTTGGCGGGTGCGCAGCCCCCGGGTATTTTATGCCGGCTGACGGCTTGGCAGCCCCCGAGTCCGTGACTCGGGGTGATATAGATATGCGTCCGGGTCTGGGCAGCCGACTTGGCGGGTGCGCAGCCCCCGGGTATTTTATGCCGGCTGACGGCTTGGCAGCCCCCGAGTCCGTGACTCGGGGTGATATATATAATGCGTCCGGGTCTGGGCAGCCGACTTGGCGGGTGCGCAGCCCCCGGGTATTTTATGCCGGCTGACGGCTTGGCAGCCCCCGAGTCCGTGACTCGGGGTGGTATAGAGATATGCGTCCGGGTCTGGGCAGCCGACTTGGCGGGTGCGCAGCCCCCGGGTATTTTATGCCGGCTGACGGCTTGGCAGCCCCCGAGTCCGTGACTCGGGGTGATATAGATATAATGCGTCCGGGTCTGGGCAGCCGACTTGGCGGGTGCGCAGCCCCGGGTATTTTATGCCGGCTGACGGCTTGGCTCCTTGGCTTCTGTGCGTGGGCCCGGCTACAGTTACTGAACGGTTCCATCATCTGAGTTTTGTTGCCACGTGTAGACCGTGGGATCGTGGGTGACGGTTGGGTCTCCCACGTTGTCCCCTGTTTCTGCTATAAAACTCGGCAGTTTTCTTCCTTCTTCCTCACTTGCGCTTGCTTGCTCTCCCTTCACCTTCTTCCTCTTGTTCCTCGCAGCTCCGCCATGGTGAAGTCCGAGCCTCTGGACCGCTGCCGAGGGGACCGCCGCTGCGCCTCCGGCGAAACGTCCTCGCGGCCGTCCTCCTAAGAAAGGCGGACGGGGACGAGGAAAAGCGATCGCCACCGTTCACCGGTAGCAGCGCTGGCCGCGGCAAGGGGGCGGCCGCACTGGCTCGAAGAAGGCGGGTGCCGCCGGTGGCGGCGTTGGTGGTGGCGTTGGTCGCGGCAAGAGTCTCCTTGTTCTTCATGACTCGTCGAGCGAGGAGGAGGCCACCCCTGTTCTTCCTCCTCCGGGTTTTGATCCGATTCCCAAGTATGCTCCCTCTGCTGTCGCTGACAGCGAGGAAGACAGCGCGGAGTTGTCTTCTGCCTCTTCTGATTCCCTTGAGAATCCCTGGCGCCTGGGATGGGATGTGTTCCCCATCGAAGAGTTCCTCCTGATCCTGCACCGGCCAGTTATTGGGCCGGTGCAGAGGCTTCTGATGCCTTTGCCGACGCGCTGCCAGGCATTGGGCCACTTCATGTTCAAGCTCTTCCGTGAGGGTGCTACCCAGGGCCCTGGAATGCCACTGTGCGATTTCACCTCCCAGGTGGAGGGTGATGACGTGTCAACAAGGTGGAGTTCGTCAGGGGGTTGGGACGAGTTTGCCGACTTCTACCGAGCTCGAAGCCGGCTTCATCCTCTGCTTCCGCCTTCGGCGTGACTGAGGCATCTTCTATGTGAAGGTGTTCGACGGCACCCTCTGCCTCAAGCCCTGGGTTTGGCAAGAAGAAAGGTGGAGCGGGAAGGTCGACGGATGCCGCCTAGGGACCTCTTTGTCGGCTTGGCCTTGTAGTTGCGGGGGAAAGTCCGCCTGTGGACTTCCCTCTTTTGTTTTGCTGTTCATCTTCCGCCTTTAAGGTTTTATCCTTGATGTTTAATGCTACTCGCTTTGTTCCTGTACTCGTTTACTTGCGCGCAGTTTTAATTTCCTGCTTGTCGTGCTTGTGTCTGGCTTGAGCTCTCGAAGCCGGTCGGCGGCATTTTCGTGCGTAAAATGAAACGACAAAGTGGTTAGCCTGCCTCTTTTAATCATGGATAGCATTTTTTACTTAGAGTTAGTTAATTTCGCACTTCGCCTGTAGCCCTCTCCGAAGTCTTTCGCGTGCACTTCACCGTCTGGCGGGATCATGCACCTACTACAACGTTAGGGTCCAGTTTGTTGGGCCAGAGTTTTTCAGCCGGCAACGATTTCTGTTTCTTACGTCTTTCGCATACAGTCGGCCTCTAGCTTATTCTCTTGCCGGCCTTAACCGAATCCGAAGAGTTAGCCGTTTTAGCGTCGTGTAGTTTAATCGTCCGTAATAGGAGAAGCGGTTGCCGACTGCCGGCTTGGCCGAGTTTATAGAACCAGCATTTTTTCAGCCGGCAGTACTTCCCTTTATGCGTTTTCACGTTGTTGGCCCCCCTCCAGCTTATTCTCTTGCCGGCCTTAACCGGATTCGAAGAGTTAGCCGTTAGGGGTTAGTCACGCTACACGGCCGCTAAAGGCAAGCTTGCCGGCTGCCGGAAAAACCGGAAAGGAAATGCAGAAAAGAGTTGCGAAAAACTGCTCATGCGCTCATCATTCTCATTTCTTTATTGATAGCATAGGTGATACATACATGGTTCTTTCTCAGGTGTAGAATCGACGCAAGAGTGACGCATTCCATGGCCTTTCCGTTTCATCGCCTTCCTTGTCCAGGGACTGCTTCACTGGCTTGGCATCTGGACGGACTGTGTAGAGAATGCTCGGCGAGTTCCCTTGGTACACCCGGCATGTCCTTGGGGGACCACGTGAAGATGTCCCGGTTCTCACGGAGGAACTCGACGAGCGCGCTTTCCTATTTGGGGTCCAGGCTTCGCCCCACGGTGACGAACTTGGACTTGTCGGTGTCGTCGAAGTAGATCTTCTTTGTGTCTCTGCGCCGCCTGGAAGTTCGACTCGCCAGCCGGCTTGGCCGACTCCGGAATCTCCAGCTTCTCCTCGTTGGCCTTGCGCTTGAATTGCTTCATCTCCTCATTGCAGACCATGGTCTCGGCCACCTTCGCGCTGTCGGAGGCGCAGGCGATGGAGCGTTTGTAGTCTCCGGCGACGGTTGATGATCCCGCGTGGGCCTGGTAGCTTCATCTTGAGGTAGGCGTAGTGGGGTACCGCCATGAACTTGGCGAGCGCCGGCCGCCCGAGGATGGCGTGGTAGGCGCTGGAGTGGTCGACCACCTCGAAGGAGACAGTCTCGCGGCGGTGGTTGCTCTTGGTGCCGAATAGGACGTCCAGCCGGATGAGGCCCATGGATGAGCCGGCTCGCCCCGGCACGATGCCGTGGAAGACCGTCCGGCTCGGCGTCAAGCTGGACTCGGAGACTCCTAGCTTCTCTAGCGTGTCGCGGTAGAGGATGTTGATGCTGCTGCCCCGTCAATGAGGACGCGTGAGAAGGTGCAGGCGCGCTTGGCGGAGATGATCATGGGCTCTAGGACTAGAGCATAGCCACCTGGATTGGGCATCAGCTCCGGGTGGTCGCTGCGGTCCCACGTGATTGGTTCCTGCGACCAGTTGAGGTACTGGGGGACAGGTGGAACCACTGCGTTCACCTCCTTGAACCGTTCGCGCCGGCTTTGCTTGTCGTCGCGCTCGCTGACGAACACGATGTAGGCGGCATCCGGATTCTGGTAGCCGTCTGGACCCCTTGCAGGCGGAGATGGAAGGCGTTCCCTCCTCTGTTCCTCGCGTTGGCGATCATCGCGATTCCTATCTTCGCGTCGTCTGTCGTCGCGTCCTCGATCGTCCCGTCCGGCTTCATCCCGAGGCGGAGGCGGGTTTCGCCGCTCGTACGGTGGTGGCCTTGGGCGGCCGAGGGTGCATTGCCGAACGGTGTGGTTTGCTGGCCGGTCGCCATGGTTCCGGCACGGTTGATTGAGCAAGTAGTCATAGTTGTTCCTCGCCCTCGTTCGGCGGATGTCGCTGCTAGTCCTCATGCAGCGGTTGTCAAAGCCTCCTGCCGGCCTTCCCTCGGTCGTGGCGACGACCTTGGACTCGACGCGGTCGTCTGCGGACTTGCGCTTGCCCGCCGTGTCGGAATCACGCCGGGTCGATTTTCCTCCTTCTTGGTTCTCCGTCCGGCTTCGTCGAGTCGGATCGGGTTGGTCATGCCCGCGTCGGCGGTGGCGTACTCATCGGCGATTGCCATGAGCTCTGCCATGGTCTTTGGGCTCTTCCTTAGGAGCCGGTGCTTGAGCAGCGTCTGATCTCGGCAACCATGGATGAAGTACTGGACGGCTTGGAGCTCGAGAACCCCCTCGCAGTAATTGCGTAGGCTTGTCCACCGGGTGAGGTAGGCTCGGTCCGACTCGCCGTCCTTCTGCTTGCACAGCGCGAGCAGCTGTGCGTTGCCAGGGCGCAAATAGGTGCCGGTGAAATTGCGGTTGAACACTTCCTCGAAGTCCAGCCCAGCTGTTGACGCTCTCTGGAGCATGAGTGGCACGTAGCGCACGGACACCCGCTTGTTGCCGCCTGCAATGTTGACCGCTGTGACGTAGTCAGCGAGCCAGTCCTCCGGCTTCGCGGTGCCATTGTACTTGGGTGTGTCCCTGGGAAGGCTGAATCCCTTCGGGAATCACTCGCTCCGGATGCGGGGTCCAAAACAATGATGGGCAGCGATGTCCTCTTCCTCAATGATGCTTGACAGCTTGAGCACGTCGATGCGGGTTGTCGTGCGTCGTCGCTCATCTCGGGTCCCAGCAGCCCTAGGCGTTCGTCGATGGTGACCTTGTGGCCGACTCGCTCCTTGACGCTGCGGCCGGTTTGCGGCCCGTTCCAGTTGCCGTCTTCGCGCCGCCCAGCCGGATCGCGGCCGTGATCACGAGGATGCGAGCTTGCGCTCCCCTTGCGATGAACTCGTGGTTGCTTGTCCTTCACCCTTCCGCGGCTCGTGGATGACGCCTCGGCGCATAGCTTGGACTGCCGGCTGCATCGTAGCCTGGAAGCGGCTCATGATGCTCCCGGCTCGCCGTTATCTCGGTTTCGCGTTGCTGCCGGTTGGCCGCGGCGATGAGCTCCTGGACTCGGCGTGCTTGTTGGCGCAGCTCCTCGCCTTGGAGATGGGGTAGTTCCGCTGCGGCCGCCTCCGCAGCCTTCATGTTTTGCACCGGGTTGCTGTACTCGGGCTGGACGATGTCCGAATGCTCGTGCGGCTGGCCAGCACGGTTCAGGACGCCTCCGAGATCCCCTCCTTTGCGTCGGACTTCATTCAGCTTCTCCGTGTTGCCTCTTGCCGGCTCGAAAGCCGTGGACGGTGTTGTACTCGCGCATCGTGGCGTTGAGTCAGCGCTGCGTTGATGCGAGGTGAAGAGCCTTGTCGTATATCTGTTGGCGCATCCTCTCGAGTTCAACCGCCGCCTTGGCTGGATGTGCACCCAGCGCGATAGGGGTGCTTAGCAGCTCGAAGTCGGCCTCCAGATTGCGCTGGAAACGAGAAGGTTCGCCAGCTTCATGAACAGTAGCGGCGACGGCGCCTCCCGCCACCGCGTGCTTGACCATGTGCACCTCGGCGTAGACGTTGAGCTTGGCGACGTCGCAGTCGGCGTCGCCGGGGTTGAGGTAGCCGAAGGCGGAGTCGTCGTTGCAGGTGCTGGCGTCGAAGATCGAAGGAGCCAAGCTCGAGTAGACCACCTCCGGGTACTCCTGGGCGGGCGAACGGCGACGTAGACGTAGAAATCGCCAAGGGTGACGACCGCGCCTCCGCTGGTGACGTCCACGTCGGCGAAGCTGTTGGTGTTGTCGAGAACGCAGCCGATGGAGCCGAT
Organism: Puccinellia tenuiflora; assembly: GCA_012064385.1. Lineage (NCBI taxonomy): Eukaryota > Viridiplantae > Streptophyta > Magnoliopsida > Poales > Poaceae > Puccinellia > Puccinellia tenuiflora. Next base: position 440,218 of record QRDG01001541.1, on the reverse strand, counting down.
GGTGAGCACGAGGCCGGAGACGATCCGCCGATCATCTACAGTCCGGAATCCCGCGCTGAACGTGACTCCGCTCGCCGCTGGCCCACGGTGGGCGCCAAATGTCGTGGTGGGTTGCACGGCATATCCATCGGAGATGGAAAAGATTGTGAGGCAGGCGACGATGGATGCTCGTGCGGGATTGGGCAACAAGCACGCAAACACACGCTAGTTACCCAGGTTCGGGGCCCTCCTGGGGAGGGTAACACCCTACGTCCTGCTCTTCTTGTCTTATTGCTTGATTACAGAATCGGGCTACAAAGGAGCTCCTTGAGCTGTTTCGGGTGGCAGCCGGCTAGAGGTCCTAGCCGGCTGGAGGTTGAAGATGATACTACGTGGTGTTCCGGTTACGTGTCCCCCTTGGTTGCATGCCTCGCGCAGGAGGCTCTAGCCCGCTTTATATAGGCAGCGGTCTAGGGTTTTGGGTTACAGGGAAGTTACAGGCTTGCCCCTATGACATCACTACTTTCTGAGCCGGCTGGAGCTTGTTGTCATGATTTGGTACAGGAGATGCCCGACAAGGGGTACTGTTCACCCAGAGCGGTTTATCCGGACAGGGCCCACTCGTACGGAGTTGTCGGTTGGTACGGCCGGCTTCAGCCTAGCCGGCCGTCCGTCTTCGGGTAGATATAGGCGGCTCGCTTCACCCGGCTGGTTTCAGGCGCACTGCGCAGCCGACAACTTATTCAGCCGGCCTGCGGAGAGTTGAAGAAATAGGCTTATTTGGGATATCCGGGGTTCATATCCCCGACACCCCCGAGGAGTTTCGGGAGTAGGGCGGCGGAGAAACACAAAACCAGAAACAGAGAGACAGAAGCTGCCACCGGAGAAGATCGGAGGGGGAAAACACCGCCGGAATCCACCTCCGGAGGGCTCCACCCCCTCCGGCGTGTTCATTATCAACTTCTACAACAAGATCATCTCATCTCTCCACTGTAAACTCTTGGCAAACATGATGTATGATGCAATATACTTTTCCCTTGATCTATTATGTCTCTCCATCTATGTTGAGAAGTGATTTGTTCATGGCATTAGTGAAATAGTTCGTTGATTGGTTGCATACAAGTTTTGTTATCTTTATGATTGTCTTGATGTACAATGTATGAGTGCACGCATATGTTGGGGAATGCATGTAAGGTGATCACCGGTAAGGTAATGGAGTGAGGGAGACTTGGGAGGACAAGTAAACCCGAGATCGAATCATGAAGTTACTCTATTGGGGGATATATATGGGGGACCCTAGAACTTAAGGGGATGGTGGGACAATTATGTCTTAATAATTCTTGTGCTGCACATTTAATTGGCCATGAGATCCATCATAAGAGTTGTGTAATTTGCTCATTTACTTGGCTACACCTATTTATGGCTCCCCCCTAGAAGAAACAATTAAGACTAAAACATGTGCTTCACTAACTGTGACAACCACATGAATGAAATAATTGCCAGAACATTTGCTCCCTTGAGATATTTGCTACTTGAGATTCTTGCTACTTGTTACCTTGATAAAACTGATTTAAGAAACTTGCATTAGAAAGCTTGCTCTTAGAAACTTGTTGCTAGATAAACCTACTCCACATCACTTGGTTCCATTAGTTAGTTCCTTTCTTACTCAAATTTATTGCGTTGCATAAAAGGCCATATAAGAGGGTTATAGGGCTTTAGAGAATAGATAGTTTACCTTCAGCTCCTCGTGGGTTCGACACTCAAATACTTATCGAATTGTGCTACAGTGATTCCTTGCTCTTGGAGATTATCAAGTACTTTTCTGGCGCGTTGCCGGGGAGCGTTGTGCTAAACTTTTATTCTTGTTTGCATTGCATACTAACATATATTTCAAAACACAAAAAAAATTATAAAATGGAAAATTATTATGAAAACGCCATGATAGCTGCTGAATTTAGAAAATCAAATGAAGGGAAAAGATTAGGAGGCTACATAGAGCTTCTATATAAAATTGCTAGTGAGCTGCTTGATTATCATGAGGAAGAAATTTGTTGCACTAAATACTTTAGACACTTTGAATTCCAATGCCCTTCCAATAAATACGAACCTGTTCTTGCAAATTATCATACATGGAATTATGCTCACTTAGGGATGGAAGAAGTAGAGTAATTTGTTATTTTTATGGGAGCCTATGAATTATACACCTTCATTGTTGAACATGAAACCTGCCCTATAGCTTCTCATTATAAAGTTTTTATTGCCAATCTCCTTGAAATTTGCATACGTGAATTTGATGAAAATATCTATGTTGTTGACACAAGGAAGAGATTTGCCCAAGGTAGTACTGATGTTTTGCAGGAAGAAGATGACAAAAGCCTAAGCTTGGGGATGCCCGTGCAACCCCAAGAATATGATGAAAATGATGAACAACTAGAGAATGAATAGAAGGAACTTCCGCCTTCACCACCTATGGATGAGGGTAACACTCAAGATTTTGCTAATGATAAACTTTGCTTTTATGACTCGGATGATGAGGAAGAATATCAACCTATGCCTAATGAGAACATTATTAATAATGATGAAGAATATGGTTTAGACATGCTATATTATAATGCTTTGCATGATGATCCATTATGCTCATTAGATGATAAGTCTTTATATGGTGATTCTATTCAAAATTATGTGGTTATGTTTAACTTTAATGCTTGCAACTATTATGAGAGAGGAAGAGATAAGAATACCCTTTATGTATCTATGTTATTTAAAATGCAAGCTATTGATTATTATATGCATTGGTTACCTCAAGTTTGCTGTTATTTATTCATATATAAAACTCCAATGCATAGGAAGAGAGTTAGACTTAAAAGTAAATTGTTTAATATTCTGTGGTGTGTTCCTTATGCTTTAATGTCCTATTCAGTTTGAGCACACCTTTATATTGTTACAACATGAAAAAGAACTTTACCTACTGTTTTCGAACAATGAGTTTAAGATTTTCACTTTACATAAAATTTGGGAAAGTAAATGAGAAGGATGAGTAATGGAGAAGTTGGCGTCGACCTTGAACATGTGTTGTTAATGCCAATGGAACCATTGCAAAGTCCCTATCATTAAAACTTTTCCCAAAGATAAAACCAAATAAAAAGAGTGGCATCACCTTTGTATCTTGTTTTTCATCTTAAAAGGCAAGAATAACCTCTTTTGAGAGGTAGGATTAAACAATAGTGATTTGCTGTCTAGAAAACAGATTCCTGAGATTCACTGCGAAAAATGTTAAAAATCACAGAAGAGGTATATTGACTTGACATTTCACGACATCAATCTTCAGTTATTAATACACAATTCATTAGTTCAAAGTTTTTTGGTTTGAGCAACGTAAGTGCCTCTGAAAATTCACTCTTTACGGGCTGTCCAGTTTTGACAGATTCTGTCTTTATTTCGCATTGCTCTCATTACTTGTGTTTTGTGCGGTTCTTTTGATCAAGGAGCATTACACAACCGTAGTAACAGTAGCTAATGTTTAGAATCAATTCATGATATGTCTTTGCTGTACCTATGTGGATTTAATTTATGAAGGCACTAACCCCTCTAATCAAGTTTATGATGAGTTTTGTGTGAGATAAATTTTAAGGTGGAAGAATTGAGGGTGATGAACAAGATCAAGAGGGACAAAAACTCAAGCTTTGGGATGTAACCCCTAAGCTCACCCTACATACAATAATTTAAGCTTGGGGATGCCAAGCCACCTCACTCCAACCATCTTGATACCAAGTAAGTAAGCCTAGCTATATGGCTATAAAGAAAGCGCTTTACGGGAGGCAACCCGGTTGTTTTTTACTTTTGATTTTCTTTGTGTCCTCTTGCTGTAACAAGAGAATGTTTTCTTAGCTTAGTTTCTGGAATTTTTAATAAAGTGCCAAGTTTTACCCATTTTGGTTTGACAAAGTTGTTATTTCTATTCGGAGATTTTATTCCTGCACGAAGTCTGTGCACGGTTTGATTTTTCATTTTTATTCTGTAAATCCGAATGATCTGAGATTTTAAATGTAACTGCGACTTTTCATCCTATGTATGACTAAAGTTTTTCAGAATTTTTGGACGAGCTTAAGTAGGACAGAAAAATACGTTTTACTGCTGCTGTTTTTCTGGACAGATTCTGTCCCATATTGTTTTATGCTTGTTTTGAACTTTAAGTTGAATCTTTTTGATCTAATTGAGTTTATGAGTAGGCATACAACATTATACACTTTCTTTACATTAATATGTATTTTAGTCCATGGATTATATGCAGCAAGAAACCTATTTATTTATCTCTACTAACGTCACCCCACAGAAAAGAAATGGGAGAAACGGTGTGTTTGAAGTTTTTTCACAGGATTGGAAGAGATGCACCATGAGTTATCCAAGGATGGTGAAATCCATAAGCTTGGGGATGTGAGAACATCCCCACTGGACCTACACACTCTCGGTTTGCACACGTCTAACTTCTGTTTTTCGATCAATACACTTTATCGCATAAACTTGGAGCGTCTTTTTGTTTGATTTTGCTTTGCTTTTCATTTTGTGAGACCACCACACTATCATCTATACTATAATATTGCAATAGGTGGTGATGGTACGTCATTTTTGTTTTCCGATTTTACCCTTGCGAGTTAGGAAATATTTACTGCTCTGCCACCGCCAAGTGATACGTGCTGGTTCGGTGTTCTCAAGAAAAGGGAAAATATCCCAATCGTCCCCATCCCCGATTTGGGAACTGTAGCGCCGGGAGCCCACGGCTTCACCGCGCTGACCCAATCTTCCGCCGCCGGCGGAAGCCCAAAGCTCTCCCTGTGCCGGCCCCATAATCCTCCGTAAATCGCGGAAGATGAGTGCACGGCTCCGGTGGCGACCGTGGCCGTGGGCTTCAGGCTGCCCGAGGAGTTACCGGCGATGCTTCCGGCGGGCCGTTCGAGGGCCTCAAGTGACGCGCAAGAACACCTCCAGCGTGCTGGCATCCCGCGTCGGGCGGCGCGAGCCTGGTTCCGCGGGGATGCACACGCAGCTGATCCAGCGTGACGCCGCCGGCAAGGACCTCCGCAAGCATGTCAAGCAGCTCGAGTCCACACTCGCTCGCCGTCCTCCGCCTCAGCCGTGCCGAGGACGAGAAGGTTAGTTTCTTTGCTGCAAATCGCTGTGTCCAGTGGTATCGATAGGTGGATTCTAGGCCGGTATACAGACATTCAGACACACTTATCATCCAACCCTGCCTTTGTTTTACTGTTGCCTCATGTAGCTGTTTGATCAGTGATTGGGTGCGAATTATCAGTTTGATGTTTCTCTATCTTTCCGTTGCGGATATGCAGGGAACGCCGTTAAAGAGAAAGCGACACTGTCGAACACCATCAAGAAGCTGAACAGAGACGTCGCCAAGGTAAAGTGCCATATTTTTGCATTGTATTCTGGAACCTTAATTCGAGACATGAATACCTTCTATTTCGATGATGACAAGTCATGTTACTTTCAGATTTTTACCTTAACAGAATAAGATGTCCTTGCATGGCAACTTACAGGTTTATTAAGGATAGGACCATCCTGATGAGCGGGATTCCCCTAGCAATTACTAACGAGATCCATGATGTGTAAAGAATTTGGGGAGGTGAAACTTATTTTACGCTCCTACAGCCACTCTTCTCAATTATAGACTTATAGTTCAGTGAATCAAACTAATGGTCCTTAGGGAAGATTGTAGTTTATACCGCCTGAGATGGTGATACTTCTTACATGCAACTGATTCACATTTACGATTTAGTTAGACGAAAGAAGGCGCTAAGTGAAGATTTTGGCACAAGCTATGATCTGAGATGTGTAGGTTTTGCTCTAAAAGGCTTGAAAGTTCTACTTTTGATTGGAGGGATTCTACCATTAGGAATAGTATTCTTGACGATTTTTTTTTGTTAATATGAACTCGTTCTCACATCGAAGAAACACCTTAGTGCAGTTATCCAGGTAAACAAGAAATATGATATAGTCTAGCGGCTTGGTTTTCGGAGCATTGAAATATATAAAATGAGATGATATCTGGAATTTCAACGCTATTAGCTAACCATTTGTTTGGTTAATCCATTTGTATTCAATTTTCTTGGCTTCATCTAATATGAGCTATATTAATAAATTCTTATTTCTGGCATAGATTTTATAACATTAGGACTCCAACCCTCACACAAGTTCCTTAACTATTTTTTGTTAGTATAGATATAACTACTTGGCACAAGAGAGTTTTATTATTCCCATCTAGGGGCACAAGCGGATGCAATTTTATCATGCCCTACTTATTACTTACTATGTGTCTCCTACAATCTAAGGTTTTATTGAATATGCTATTCATATGTGTTCCATTATCTCCTGCTATACTATTTTTTTGCTGGGTTTTTCTTTTTAACCGAGCAATTTTGTACTGATGTTTCAAGTTATTTTCAGGAGGATCTACAATAAGTTCATCTTGTAGTTCGTACTTTATATTTGGCTATGAGCATGAATTATTAATGTATTTTTTGGCATTCGCACATTGCGAGAAGAAGTTATTCTACAAGGAAATTCATTTTGCATTCTATGTTTTATAAGAGACCCAAATTGTATGCATTTGTGAATGTTGGCTGCATTGAAAAGTTAAATTCTACACTTCATGGGGCAATAAACTTGAAGGCCCGTGGCAACGCACGGGCATTTTGCTAGTTTATATATGAAAGAGCTACTGGAAATATGGGTTGAAATATCTTGCATTCTTTTATTGTATTGGGAAAAAGGATGTCTAAGTTGATTTTTAATGACACATATAGTTGCATGATTCATGGGCTTGTTAATGAGTAATAATTTGCAAATGCTTTATCATGAGCTATGTTTTATTCATGTTTTGATGCTGTATGTTATTTCACCTTGTTTGACATGAATTAGTTTGTTTATGTTTTATTCATGTTTTGATGCTGTATGTTATTTCACCTTGTTTGACATGAATTAGTTTGTTCTATGGACACTCATGCATGCATCTAGATGGTCATCTTTCTCCCTTTTGCTAGCCCAAAAATTCCAATAAGTAAAAACTTGTTTCCAACACCTTCAACCAAAGTTTTTCCAGTGAGTCCACCATATCTACATATTAGCTTTATGCTATTCCAAGTATGTTTATCATGTTATTTGTGTTATCTATACCTCTAAATGAAAATGGTTATGTTATTTATTGTAATGGAAAAGTTGGTTAAAAAGCTCTCGCGAACTTGATGCACACTTTACTTTTATTGCATTTAATAAACATGAACCATTGTGATTAATATTATGATGATAGTGGCTTGATAAATGTTTAAGGTTGGGAGTTAGCCCATATGTGCTGTCACATGCAAAGCTTTCAACATGTTCCATCATTTATTTAGTTGATATCATGTACTTTTGTTTATGGATGCCTATCACGGTGAAATAATGTGGAAATAGAGTAAGTTTAAATGAGTTTGTATAAATGGTTAGAGAGAAACCTGGGCCGCTAATCTAAGCCATGCATCATACATGGTGGAAATTTACTTACATGCTATTTTGAACTTTCTGTGATACACCCTACAATAAAAAGCTATATCAAGTGGTAAATAAAAAGGGGGTTGAGGTTGTCAGAGAACCGTCCCAGGAACTGGGGGTGTCTCGAGAAGGATCGAGTAAGGGGCTGAACACGTAGTCAAACAACCCTCAACGTGCTCCGGCGACGGTGCTCGTCGGGCTCGCTGCGGGACAACACTGCAGAGATGGAACGCCCGGTCTTACCCAGGTTCAGGGCCCTCTTGTGGAGGTAAAACCCCTACGTCCTGCTCTGGTGTATTGCACTGCTTGGAGAGTTCACAGTACAAGGAGAGCTTGTCGAGCTCTAGGTGGCTAACAATGGCTACTAGCTATTCTTCAGATCTAGGGTTTGGGCTCAGGATTCTTGAACCGGACCTAGTGAAGAGTCGAACCCCTTGCTTGGGCGTACTCCTCCTCCTTTTATAGGCGTCCTGGACCTCTTCTGCCCAAACATTTGGGCGGGAAGGGCTACCACATGGCGACGAAGGAGGAGGCGCGGTGCACCGTACAGGTGAAGTCCACCATAAAGGTAAAGCTCGTGGATGCGGTCCACGGCAGGGGAACGGCGTCACCAAATCTGAAAAGGGGCACCGACCAGCTGGACGGTGGGCTGACGCTTGCCGAGATGGGAGGTGACCCACGGTGACGTCGTCCTTGGAGCGTAGCTGCAGACTGTTCCCTTGTCACCAAAGAGGCAATACTCGTTGTCCGCTTTGCTTGGCTCCGCTTTGTTGACTGCTTTATACATGGAAACGGCAACTGCGGCGTCGTCGTCATCGCGCGTAGGCACGCGCGTCACTCTTCACACGGCGCAGAGCCCATGTGCGCTCTGCCGCGGGGGCAGAGATGGCTTCACGAGGAAGGCGCTTCGCGAGGCGAAAAGCCTCGCCAAGCCCTTCAGCTTGGTCCTTAGCGGAATCGCGGGCGGCGTCAGAGACGCCTTGTCGAGGAGCGATCCCTCGCCAAGGGAGAGAATGCCTTGGCGAGGAGAAAAACCCTTCGCGAGGGAAAAATCCTCGCGAAGCTCGCCAGGCTTGGAGAGCCTGGTCCTTAGCGAAAATCATCCAAAGAATCTTGTGGGCCCTGGCAGGCCGGCCCGTGGTACCCTGGTTTCCACTGTGCCGACAGTAGCCCCCGGGCCCGCGACGGGCACGCCGAGGCCCACGACGAAGGCGAAGCGTCGAGGGGCCAAAGATGCCTGACAGGGCCGCGACACGTGTCACGCAGCGGTTGCGCCCGCGGCCACGACCTCCTCGGCTCCAACGGGCGACGTGGTGGGGCCCGCCACGACTCGGGCGCTGGTCAATAAAGCCTAGGCGCGCAGGCGGCGCCCGTTACTTCTCCCGTAACTCCTCCGCACACTTCTCCCCATGCCTCCAATCTCTCCAGAGCGCTCCAACTCCAGAGCACTCTTCTTCTTCTCCGGTCGACCGATGGCGCCCAAGAAAGCAGCCACCGACTTGAAGGGCAAGGCCACAGCGCAGGCGAGCACGTCTGCGGCAATGGCGCGAGCCGCCGCCCTCGAGGGAGCACTGCCCCGGACGCGTGTCACCGCGGCGACGATAGCGACGGTGCGCCACCTGGCGGCGGCGAAAACCAACGAGCACGGCGCCACCGAAATGAGGCCGGCTGGCAGCAGGCTCACCGAGACGTTCTACCCCATCTTCCTCCACACTCTCTACGCCGGCCTGGTGCCACCATTCTCCGACTTCCTCCTGGCGATCTTGGAGGTGTACCAGATCCAACTGCTCCATCTTCATCCCAACTCCATCCTCATCCTCGCCATCTCCGCCCACTACTGCGAGGCCTACCTCGGCATCCGTCCTTCGGTGGCGCTCTTCCGCAGCTTCTATTCTCTTCGGAACTCCGCCAAGGGCGAGCGGCTTGTGTGCGTCTCCTTCCGCATCGCCGACGCCAGGAGCGATAACTACATCCCCATCGCCTGGTGCGGTGAGGACGCCATCACCAAGGTGACGAAGAAGGTGGACAAGTTCCGCGAGAAGTGGCTCTTCGTCGACGCTACGGCCACACACCCTCTCCTGGAGGTGCCCGAGGGGCCGCCGAGGAAGTGGGCGCGCTGGGCGAGCGCGGACTTCAGGGGCTCGAGGCTTGACGCAGTGTACGGGTACATCCGTCACATCCGCGAGGCAGGGGTCACCGGCCAGATGGTGGCAAAGGACTTCACCAGGCGCCGCATCGCTCCCCTCCAACAGCACGCCGAGCCGGTGTGGCGGTACGACGGCAAGACGGACACAATGCGGCTAAGTAGGGACGGCTTCACGCCTGAGGTGCTACGCCAGATCATGGGCGTTCTCTTCACGTCGCCGGAGATCCCGTCCGCCAAGAAGGAGGCGGCCAAGCCGCTCATTGTCTTCGCCGAGGAGAGCATCGAGGAGCAGCGCGCGCGTATGCCCACGTTCGACGAGTGGGGAATTGTGCCCGCGGGGCACCGCGGGCCTCGCCCTAACCCGTGGGCGGCGGAGCCGGAGTACATGGATGAGGCTCCGGAGGCTGAGGCTGAGTCCGCCGAGGAGGAGGCCTCGAGAAGCGAGGCCCCCCTTGGTGAGGACGAGGCTTCGAGGGGCGCTGACCCCGTCGGCGAGGGCGCCGGCTCCTCGAGGAGCGCCCACGCCGAGGTGGACCTCCAGGTGCTCTCCTCCGGCGACGAGGAGGACGCCTTCCGCATCGTCCGCTCCCAGCGCGCCGAAGAGGAGGAGACGAGCGGCGGCGGGAGAGGGCGCTGCGAACCCCGCTCCAAGGCCGTCCACGACAGGAGGGCCGCAACCGCGAGAGACATCCCTCGCGCGGAGACAGGAGCGGCCCGGGAGGAGGCCGGAGCAAGCCACACCCAGCCACCCAAGGCGAAGAAAAGGGTGTGGGTGATGGCCGGCGAGTAAGTTTGATCTTTCTTTTTTCCTCGACATTTGCTTCTGAGAAAACCCTCTTGAAGGATCTCCAACTTGGCTTCCTTTCAGGCAGCCTGCGGAGCCAAAGAGGCGGCGGCTCGGCCAGGCTGGAGAGACCACCAGCGCCGTTGCGGAGACGCCTGCGGCTGGCGAGCCGCAGCAAGCAGGTGTTCCTCCCGTGGTCGAGCACCGCGTGGAGGAGGAGACCGTAGAGGCGGCGCCGTCGCCAACCAGGGCGGCGTCTCCTCCAGCGATGGAGCATCACGCAGGGGAAGCGAGGGCGGAGGCAACGCCGCCGTCGCCAACCAGGGCGGCAACCCCTCCCGTCCAGCAGGAGACGGAGGAGGAGAGGGTGGACGAAGACATCGTCGTGGAGCTGCCTCCAGAGGAGGAGGCCTCCTCGAGAAGGGCTGAAGCGCCCGAGGCCGCGGCGGACGCGGTCGTTGCAGAGGGGGCCGGAGGCGCCCCTGTGGAGCAGGAGGCGGTGGCGACGCCGGAGCCCACTGGCGCTGAAGCTGAGCGCGAGAGGGCGCCCAGCCCCCAGAGGGCAACCGAGGCGAGCGCCGAAGAAGGCGCCCCCACAAGCCCCCGGATCGCACCAGAGTCGGTCGTGGGTCCGAGGCAGGACCCGGGCGCCTCGACGAGGATCGAGGGAGCTGCACCCAGCAGCAGCGCGGGAGTCTCCTTGGCGCTGCAAGCGCCGCAGCGTCAAGCGGCCCATCGCCGGATCATCCTCAACCGGGCGCGGCGAGCGCTCGACGGGCTGGAGGAGCAGCTCGCCAAGGAAGAAGACGCCCTGGCGGAAGAAAGGGCAAGGCTCGGCGAAGCCTGGATTCTTCTCCACGAGAGGGTGGAGATGTGCCGCCGGCAGGACGCAGCGGCAAAGGCGGCGCGCGAGGAAGCGATCCGCTTCGCCAAAGAAACCCGCAACAGCGTCAAGCGGGAGGCGCAGGAGGTGATGGACGAGCTCGGCGCCGCCAGGGAGGCGCTCGAGGCGGAGACCGCCTCCAAGCACGACGAGTTAGCGGCCGCGAAACAGAAGTTTGCTGCTGACTCCGAGGCCGCCAAGGCCGGCCTGAAAGAGCTCCACGAGCTGCAAGATGCCCGCAAGGGGCAGCTAGCGCTCCGTGAGGCGGAGCTGGAGCGGCGCGAGGAGGAGCTCTCCCTCCGGGAGAAAGAGCTGCTCAGGCGCGAGGAGCAGGTCCAGCTGCTTGAGAAGGACCAGGCCACCCGCGAGGGGCAGCTGGAGGAGCGTGAGGGTCGGGTGGCCGCCGACGAGGCCAACCTCGCGGCGGAGCAGAAGAGGCTCCAAGAAGAGGCTGACCTCAAGGTCAAACTCGTCCGCGAAAGCCTCTCCAAAGAGTATGACGAGAAGGTCGCGAAGCACGAGGACCGCCTCAAGACCAAGCGCAAGGAGCTCGAGAAGCGCATCAAGGAGCTTGAGCAGGAGGAGAAGCGGTTGACCTCTTGCCTCGAGGTCTCTCGGGAGGCCCAGGCGCGCGCTGAGGGAAACGCCTTCGCCTTGGAGAGGGACCTGGACGAGCTCCGGCAGCAGGTGGGGCCAGCCGCGGCTCTGGCGGAGCGAGCACGGGACCAGCGCCAGGTTGACCGGTTCATGACGCGCCAGCGCCAGAGCATTCTCCAGAGCTTGGTGAGCCGCGTGCGCCCGGTCGGGAGAGACCTGAGGATCGACGTCCCCTCCTTCTCCGCAGCGACCGACGACGAAACTTCATATTCGCATTTCTTCGAGCAATTCCTCGGAAAGCTTGAAGGGGTTGCGAAGAGCTTTGACAGGCGCGTCGTGGAGGAGAGTCGCGACCTCCTTGTCGTCGCCGTCACCAACGTCTTCAGCAACCTCGTGAGGCTCCAGCCCTCGCTTGATCTTGAGGACGTAATGGCGCCGCCGCGCGCCATCAGCGACAAGGCGCGGGAGGACGCCACGCAGGCCGCCATCGCGTTCGCCAAGAAATTCGACCAAGTGGTGATCGAAGGCGACGACGAGGGTGCCCTGGAAGAGGCGGAAACCGCCGTGGACCAGGCAGGCACCTCAGGAGGCGCGACGGCTTGAGCTCCTTGCCTGCAGCTGGGCGTGCAGAGGGCACACTTATCTTAGTTATTTTGATTGTAAACTTTGTAAAGATTTGTCAAGTTATATTGGAGTGTGCTTGTGAATGTCTCTCGGGGAGCTTTTGTCTTTCCCCTTCATGTCTTTTTCGCTCTACGTCTTAGGACCCTCTCTTAGCGCTACACCACCGCCGCTTCGGTATGTGCGAGTCAGTACTCCACAAGTCCGGTGGGTGCGTGAGGCCTCAAGAAGTAAGTGCTCCGCGAAGCGCGATGCTTGGGGCTCCCCTTTGACGTGCAAGCACCCCATGAGGCGTGGGAGAGATAAAAGAGACTCGAGGGGCAAAAACCAGCAAGAAGAAATTCGACCAAGTCTTTGTACTTAGCTTAGCGAGGCATTCTACCTTGGAGAGGGTGTTGGTCCCTGGCGAGATGTTTTTGCCTTGACGTTGCCTGAGGCTTGGAGAGCCTGTTTTCCTGCATTTGGAGAGATAGGCATACCCACAAGCAATAGATAGCTAAAAAATCTTATGGTGCTCGTAGGTTCCTTCATGTGTGTCTCGCGAGGAGAAACAGGCACCAAGGTTTTGGTGATCCTTGGTGAGTTGACGTGCGCGGGAGCTGGCCCATGAGTTCAGAGCTCCTTGGGAGTTGACATACATGAGAGCTGACCCGCAAGTTCAGAGCTCGGATCCCTTGGGTTTGAGGCGCTGCCGGGATGCTCCCGTGGCATGGCACCCTGCTAGCCCCCGCTCGCGAGATACACAGGAGGGATCATACGAGCGAGAATGAATAGCAATAACAGCTTTGCCGAATTCGCAAAATATGCTTGGCGCGATGCGCAAAGGTTCAGAATGACCTGAAATAGAGGTTCGTTACACTGGCGTGGCCAGAGGTTTTCCCCTTTTGATGATGAAGTCTAGCTTCTCTGGACACATCTGACGGTGTCCTGGCGAACATGTCAGAGTTCGCCCTGAGGAAGGCGACGAGCGCGCTTTCCTATTTGGGAGGCAGGTTGGCGCCGATGGTGACACAAGCCCCCGAGCCGCTTGCCTCCAGAGACACTTGCTTTGTCGCGGCCTTCTCCTGGGAGAACAACTGCTTCTTCTTTGCGGGGGGCCTCAGGAGGGGTTCCTCGTCCTCGTCAGCGGGTGACGCCACCGCGGCAGCCTTGTAGGCCGCCTGCGCAGCGTACAGGGCGTCCGAGACCACGCCGCGGATGACAATGGTGCCACCCGAGCCAGGGAGCTTGACGAGGTTGTAGGCGTGGTGGGTCACCGCAATGAATTTGGCGAGGGCGGGGTAGCCGAGTATGGCGTTGTAGGGTAGGCCGATGTGCGCGACGTCGAAGTCGATCAGCTCGGTGCGGTAGTTGGCCTGGGTGCCGAAAGTGACGGCGAGCCTCACCTGCCCCAAAGGGGTGGTAAGACCCTCTGTCACTCCCGAGAAGGGCCTGGTAGGCATGAGCCGCTCGTAGGGCACCTGCAGCTTCTCGAATGTCTCGACGGAGATGACGTTGAGGCCAGCACCCCCATCAATGAGCGTCTTAGAGACGGCGATGTTGTTGATGGTGGGGGTGCAGACCAGCAGGATGGTGCCAACGGTGGAAGTGGACTTGGGGTGGTCGCCGGAGTCGAATGTAATGGGGCACTGGGACCACTTGAGGGGCCTAGAGGCCTCGACTCCAGGGAGGGCTGCTGCGACCTCGCGAGCGAGTTGCTTGAAGTGGCGGTTGGAGCGAGGGGCCTGAGCCCCGCCAAGGATGCAAGCGGCTCCACGAGGCACCTGGTAGCCCTCGTCAGCCTCGGCAGGCAGGTTGTCGTTTGCGGGCTGGGCAGCGTTGGCCTGAGGGTTCTGCTGGTAGTTGTCGTTGTAGTTGTTGTTCCAGCGTCGCCCCCCGCGGCCGCTGCGGCCTCCGTTTGCCTCGCGAGCCTCGCGAAGCCTCTTGATGTCGAAGCAGTCCTCGGTGGCGTGAGAGTGCCTGTTGTGGTAGATGCAGAAGGGACGATCGTCCTTCTTCTCAGGTCCTGCGGCTGGAGTGGCAGCTTGGCGAGACTGCTTGGCGTCGGGCTCTGCCGCGAGGACTGCAGTAGTCTTGCGCTTCTCGGAGGATTTCTTCTTCTTGGACCCCTCGGTGGGGTCCCCTGGCTCGTTCTTGACGAACAAGCGGCCCTCTTCAGCCTTGGCGCACTTGTCCGCCAAGTCGAAAAGCTTGACGACGGTAGTGATGTTGTCGTGGATGCCAAGCTTCTCGAGCATCCGCACGTCTGTGACCCCAGCCTGGAAGGCCGAAATGACCTGTGCGTCGGTGGCGTTGGGGATCTTGTTGCGCACTTGGCTGAAGCGCTGGATGTACTTGCGGAGGGTCTCGCCGGGCTTCTGACGCACGGCGCGGAGGTCGTTGTAGGTGAGGCCGCGCTCGTACGTGCCCTTGAAGTTGGCGATGAAGCACCGGCAGAGCTCCTCCCAAGTGTTGATGGACTCGGCGGGGAGGTTGGTGAGCCATGAGGACGCTGAGTCCTTGAGGGCCATGGGGAACCAGTTCGCCATGACCTTGTCGTCGCCCCCGGCGGCCTGGATGGCCAGAGAGTAGAGCTGCAGGAACTCCAGGGGGTTGTTCTTGCCGTCGTAGCGTGGAGGGAGGTCCGGCCTGAACTTGACCGGCCAGACGACGCGACGAAGGCTGCGAGTGAACGCGGCCGTCGTGCCGTAGGTGACCGTGCCGTTGGCAAGGGTGGCGCGGAGGTGGCGCCCGGCGGTGGCGACGTCCTGGACGGCGCGGTTGCGGCGTTCCTGTCCGCGCTCGATGCTCACGCGTGCATCCTCAGGGGCTCGCTGCACGATCTGGCAGTCATGTGGCGACGACGCGTGCGATGCAGCGCGGCCGTCGCGAGGAGGAGCCCCTGCTGGAGCGGGTTGCGGTGCAACCGGTGGAGCTGGAGCGGGCGCGGGCTGATGAGGAGGCGCGGGAGGTGCGCCGTGAGCCACGTCCCCCACGAGTGCAGAAGGAACCAAGGAACGAGACGGCGCGGGTGCCGCGGCGCGAGCGGCGCCGATGAGCTCGGCAACGCGGTTGAGCCAGGCCTCCTGAGCCGCCGGCGTGGGGCGGTACTGCAGCAGCTCCTGCGCCATGAGAAGCGCAGTCGCCGGGCTGGGCGCAGGGCGGCCCAGCGAGGAGGCAGCACGGTCCCGCGACGGGGGCAGGGAGGAGTCCTCCTCTTCGCCGAGGTCGTCCTCAGCGTGGTCGACGTCGTCGTCGTCCGGGTGCTCGACGCGGGGCTCGGGGTCGACACGGCGCTCCGGAGCAGAGCTCCCACGCGGGCGGCCGCGCGGGCGGCCTGCGGGAGCGGTGGCGGCGCTGGCCGTCCGGCGAGCGAGACGTTCGGCACGAGAACCGGCCATGGCTGTGTCGAGGATGAAGACGCGCCTCAGCCCCCTACCTGGCGCGCCAAATGTCAGAGAACCGTCCCAGGAACTGGGGGTGTCTCGAGAAGGATCGAGTAAGGGGCTGAACACGTAGTCAAACAACCCTCAACGTGCTCCGGCGACGGTGCTCGTCGGGCTCGCTGCGGGACAACACTGCAGAGATGGAACGCCCGGTCTTACCCAGGTTCAGGGCCCTCTTGTGGAGGTAAAACCCCTACGTCCTGCTCTGGTGTATTGCACTGCTTGGAGAGTTCACAGTACAAGGAGAGCTTGTCGAGCTCTAGGTGGCTAACAATGGCTACTAGCTATTCTTCAGATCTAGGGTTTGGGCTCAGGATTCTTGAACCGGACTTAGTGAAGAGTCGAACCCCTTGCTTGGGCGTACTCCTCCTCCTTTTATAGGCGTCCTGGACCTCTTCTGCCCAAACATTTGGGCGGGAAGGGCTACCACATGGCGACGAAGGAGGAGGCGCGGTGCACCGTAAAGGTGAAGTCCACCATAAAGGTAAAGCTCGTGGACGCGGTCCACGGCAGGGGAACGGCGTCACCAAAGCTGAAAAGGGGCACCGACCAGCTGGACGGTGGGCTGGCGCTTGCCGAGATGGGAGGTGACCCACGGTGACGTCGTCCTTGGAGCGTAGCTGCAGACTGTTCCCTTGTCACCAAAGAGGCAATACTCGTTGTCCGCTTTGCTTGGCTCCGCTTTGTTGACTACTTTATACATGGAAACGGCAACTGCGGCGTCGTCGTCATCGCGCGTAGGCACGCGCGTCACTCTGCACACGGCGCAGAGCCCATGTGCGCTCTGCCGCGGGGGCAGAGATGGCTTCACGAGGAAGGCGCTTCGCGAGGCGAAAAGCCTCGCCAAGCCCTTCAGCTTGGTCCTTAGCGGAATCACGGGCGGCGTCAGAGACGCCTTGTCGAGGAGCGATCCCTCGCCAAGGGAGAGAATGCCTTGGCGAGGAGAAAAACCCTTCGCGAGGGAAAAATCCTCGCGAAGCTCGCCAGGCTTGGAGAGCTTGGTCCTTAGCGAAAATCATCCAAAGAATCTTGTGGGCCCTGGCAGGCCGGCCCGTGGTACCCTGGTTTCCACTGTGCCGACAGAGGTTGCTCATTATGTTTGTTTGTCTTGTTGTTTTGATGTGGGCTTGATCCATATCATGGGACAAGAGGTACCCCAGTTGAGGCTCTTGATAATACCATTATTACTTACAATGATAGATAACTTAAACTTTCTTTGTTTCCCAAGATGAGTAATCATGGTGTAGGTACTTGTATTCAAGGGGCATGAGACATGTAACCTTTGCTTTATCAAGGCCACTACTCATATTTGCTTTCACATTAAACTTTAATCATTCAAGATGCTATGATAGGGTAATGAGAGCTTGACACCAAGTATTACCATTGCAATCAATAACTTAAGTAGAATAGTTTGGAGGATAGATGAAACTTATGCATGTTTTACCTCTACTCAATTATATATCTTTTCCAAAGAGTCCACCTTTTATATTCAGATTTTCATCTTCACTCTATGACCTATGTAGGATGTTCTTACTTATCATATTGCATACATGTGGTCCATATTACTATCTTTTATGTTACACTTTGTGAACTATCATTGTACATCCTTGCATTGAATACTTGATAACACTTTATAAGCTGTTTGCATATTGCTACTTCTTTGAATAATGAATCATTTGACTTTATGTAGCAGTAGCAATCATCTTTTATATCCATGTTGTTATTATATTGCAAAGTTCATGTTAGTTTTATCACTTCCATACTCGAGGACGAGCATGAGTTAAGCTTGGGGATGTGATGCATGTAAAATGCATACATGAACTTTGCACTATAATACTTGTATTCCATTCATATTTGCATCATATAAGGGGTATATTACTATTATTTAATGATTTTTGGTAATTAATAATGATTTCCCCTATTTATGGAATTAATCCTGCACAGGCAGAAAAACCCTATTTCTTTCCTAATTTATTTCAGGGCCTTAACGACATCATAATGAGCTGCAAATTTACGGGGATCATTTTTTTGGAAGGAGAAAGACCTCGGAGCGAAGGAAGCAAGCAAACGGAGGCCGGAGGGCCAAAAGAGGGTGCCCCACGTGGCCCCTGTACCTGGCCGCGTGGGCCCACTTCTTTTGGGCCTCGTGCCTCCGTTTGCGTCGATCCTTCTTCCCGAAGCTTCCTCGTGACCTAAAAACTCCTATATAAAGAGCCCCCCCCCCCCGAGGAGTTTCGAGAGGAGGCGGCGGAGAAACACAAAACCAGAAATAGAGAGACAGAAGGCTGCCGCCGGAGAAGATCGGAGGGGGGAAACGCCGCCGGAATCCACCTCCGGAGGGCTCCACCCCCCCTCCGGCGTGTTCATCATCAACTTTTACGGCAAGATCATCTCATCTCTCCACTGTCAACTCTTGGCAAACATGATGTATGATGCAATATACTTTTCCCTTGATCTATTGTGTCTCTCCATCTATGTTTGAGAAGTGATTTGTTCATGGCATTAGTGAAATAGTTCGTTGATTGGTTGGATACAAGTTTTGTTATCATTTATGATTGTCTTGATGTACAATGTATGAGTGCACGCATATGTTGGGGAATGCATGTAAGGTGATCACCGGTAAGGTAATGGAGTGAGGGAGTTTTGGGAGGACAAGTAAACCCGAGATCGAATCATGAAGTTACTCTATTGGGGATATATATGGGGGACCCTAGAACTTAAGGCTATGGTGGGACAATTATGTCTTAATAATTCTTGTGCTGCACATTTAATTGGCCATGAGATCCATCATAAGAGTTGTGTAATTTGCTCATTTACTTGGCTACACCTATTTATGGCTCCCCCCTAGAAGAAACAATTAAGACTAAAAATGTGCTTCACTAATTCTGATAACCACACGAATGAAATAACAATTGCCAAAACATTTGCTCCCTTGAGATATTTGCTACTTGAGATTCTTGATACTTGTTACCTTGATAAAACTGCTTTAAGAAACTTGCATTAGAAAGCTTGCTCTTAGAAACTTGTTGCTAGATAAACCTACTCCACATCACTTGGTTCCATTAGTTAGTTCCTTTCTTACTCAAATTTATTGCTTTGCATAAAAGGCCATATAAGAGGGTTATAGGGCTTTAGAGAATAGATAGTTTACCTTCAGCTCCTCGTGGGTTCGACACTCAAATACTTATCGAATTGTGCTACAGTGATTCCTTGCTCTTGGGGATTATCACCTGCCCAGGCCAAGTCGGAGGGATTCCCAAGCTAACGTCGTCAGACTTCAAACCTGTCGGCTGCATTGGAATAGCAGCCCCGAAGGGGTCAGTACTACAAACAGTACTGGCAAGTAATACTCACAAGATATCAAAACTTGAATTCCGGGGGAAGAGGGTTAGCGATTGAAGTGGCGGCAACCAGCACTAACAATTGATAGAGACACGCTACCACTTCCGTCTAATAGAGAAACGGTAAGAGAGCGCAAAAGGAACCAACTATACTAACACCAAACATAACCCAGCCAATTCCTTACCAGCCCGGTTAAACCACGAGCAGCAAGCCCAAAGGCACTCACACAGGTGGCAATTTTATGGATTATTATTCATGTAATCTATCTTACTAGTCAAGTTATAATCATCATAAGGTGCAAGTTGTCTATGATCTTTTTAGCCAGCGCATTTCACAAAGTCGTCCATAACTGCGGACACGGCTTTTTGAAAATATTTCACCATGTAGGGATGCACCAATGAACCCACACGCATCGAAACACTCGCTTAGAGGTGTACCGGTGGAGCGTTCGACGCAACACTTCCCTTCTCTACAAACAAGTCCAGGGAGCCACCTAGCTAGGTTGGAACCGCCTTGAAAGTCCGGCCGAAGCTCCGAGCCGGACCTAGCCGTTTGCGCCTACGTTCTAGGTGACCCAGACTGCCATGATAATGGTCACTTTGCATCATACCGCAAGCCCTACGTAAGTAACCACGTATCCATCTTACCATATCATCCGCGCTTGTAACCGTAGAAACACCCGAACTAAGTTGTGGCTTGATACGTGTCAAATGTATATATAATTTTTGATTGATCCATGCTAGTTTTGTGATGTTGTCACATGTATTTATTATCATATTAATCATTTTTATGCATTTTGTCGGACTAACCTATTGACAAGATGCCCAGTGCCAGTTTCCTGTTTTTGTTGTTTTTGTATTTCAGAAAATCCACCACAGGAAATATCATCGGATTGACCTCAAAATTTACGGAGATTTTTTATGCGACGGAAGACACCAGAAGACCAAAGGGCAGCCCTGGGGGCCAACCACAGGGGCAGGGATGGCCTCCTGCCGCGGCCGTCCCTTGGCCCGCGGGTGGGACCCGCCCTGCTCCTGGTGGGTCCCCTCGCCGCCCTCCGACGCCTATAAAATCCCTAAAACCCTAAAAATGATGGGACGAGCATTATTTTCCAGAAAATTCATCCCGAGGCGCCATCAACTCAAACCCTAGTTCGGGGGTGATTCTGAAGCAGATCTCGACACTCTGCCGGAGGGGAGATCGATCTCGGAGGGCAATTCATCACCCTGCCTTCCTCCGGGATGATTTGTGAGTAGTCCCACCTTGGACCTTGGGTCCATGGCAGTAGCTAGATGGTAGTCTCTCTCTTTCTTGTGCTTCATGTCTTATGATCAGCTGCCTAACATGATCAAGATCGATTATTGTAATGCTATGTGATGTGTTTGCTGGGATCCGATGGATTATAAAGTTATGATCAGATTGTGCATGATTCTTTTATGTTGATTTATGTTCTTGCATGCTCTCCGATGTGCGTAGTTACTTTGGCCAAGTGATTGTGTGTATCTCCAAGAGAGAGTATTTATGCTAGATAGTGGGTTCATGCCCCCTTTTGTTCCTGGGCACGAGCGACAGAAACGTCTAAGGGCGAGGGTGTGCTGTTTCTGCTAAGGGTAAAACAGCGGTGTTAAAGTCTATTTTGATATTTAATATTGCTTACTTCATGCGCTTTACTTAATGCAAATGTCTGTTGCTTGCAACTTAATACCGATGGGTGACAGGCTGGATAGCGATCCCACGGTGGACTTTTTAGACAAAGATGCAGTTGGACTCAATGGTCTTTGTTCATTGTCGTGATGCCTACTTAAATATTATCATGTTCTCTTTGTCATAGCTAGATTAAGTTTGTGTGATAATCTTGTCAATTGCCCAGCTGTAATTTGTTTACCCATCATATGAATGTTCTCTATTTACTCGAGAGACTCCACTAGTGAAACCATGGCCCCCGGTCCATCTTTTTACATTGATTGCAACTTTATTCATCACTTTTCAGCATCATTACTCCTCTGGTCCATTTTCATAATTCATCTATTTTACTATACAATTAACCGCTTTGTTTTCCGCGAGACCGGAAAGATTGACAACCTTTCCGCCGTTGGGGGCAAAGTATTTTGGTTGAGTGTGTGCAGGTCCACGTCTGTTGAAGATTAAGCGCCAGAGATCTTCAACATTCACTTTGTTGTTGATTTTAAGGTCCTACTGGTTCGATAAACCTCGGTTCGTTATCGAGGGAAAACTGCTGCTTGCTACATCTCCGCCTTCGCTTGGGGCACCACCCAACTCTTCATCAGTAGCAATCAAGCTCTTTTCTGGTGCCGTTGCCGGGGATCTTGGAGCTACAGCATGGGGAGTCTCACACTCTCAATCATTTTACTTTGTTTTTGTCTTGCTTGTTTTATTTCTCGTTAGCTTATTTTTCCTATTGCAAATTTTAAAACCCAAAAAAATTAGTGTAATCTTTATTTCAGTTTTGTTTATCTTTTATCTAGTAGCCATGTTTTCTCCTAAGTTTGGTATGAAAGATGTTACGGTAGGAAGTGGGGATGTTGTTGGAAAGGATAATATTGAAGAATTCCTCACTTTCGTTAGCAAACTCTATACTCATGATAAAAGGTCAATAGTAGAGCTAACTAATAGTTATGATTCTGCTATATCTTGTTTGGTAGCTCGTCTTGAGAAGAGGTTTGTTAATTTAAATCCCATATTACAGCAAACATTTCTTAAGATTGATATCATGGAGATAGGAAAGGAAAAAGATTTTGTGTTATAAACTCTTCTCCATGAATTTGATGATATAGTTAAGTAAGCTAGGAAAATATTTGCTCTTTATGGTGCTCTTGGTTCATATCCTAATATTCATTACTCTTTGGATGTTAGGGATGAAAATTTAAGGAAGTACACTCGCAAAACTGAGATTGAGGAAAAATTTGATATTGCTATACCATTTAAAATCATAGGGATATCCGATGCTTTGGAAGACAATTTTGGTTGGATTGCTCCTCAAAATCTATTCGATGAGAGTAGTCAACCAAAGAGAAAGGAGAAGGGTGATTCTCAGCCCTATATTGGTAATATCCAATGCATTTATGATAAATTTTCTAATGTTCATTTGAAGAATGATGATGCCCTCGATTTTGAAAAAACTTGATATTTGGCATTGCGCCTAGCTAAAAGGCGTTAAAGAAAAGCGCTTGTTGGGAGGCAACCCATCTTTTACTTTCAGTTTGCTTTTTTACTTTTCTTGAGTCTTGAAGTTGTTGCCTCTGTAGCAACTTCATTGTATCTTTTTCTTTTGGTTTTTTGTGCCAATCTTAGCCTCTAATGCATTGAAAGTGTGAGGTGTTGTTTTGCTGTCCAGAAACAGATTTCTGTCCTTCACTGTTCGAAAATCCAAAATATCTCTGAATTTTATATTTTTCTGAAATTTTTATAAAGAAAGCCTGATACTTGTATCTATCTTTCGTTAGTTTTGAGTTTTCTAATTTGAGCTACAGAAGTGCCTCGAAAAATTCGATCTTTACAAACTATTCAGATTTTGACAGATTCTGCTTTTATTTTGTATACGTCTCTTTACTATCGTCAAATGTGATACTCTAAAGGTGGAGTGCCACATTGAGGCTTAGTGAACAGTACCTAATGCCTAATAAATTTATTTTGCAATTTGTCTTGAGTTGAACACATGTGCATTTTAATTTATGAGCACTAACCCTCTAATCAGTTTATGAGAAGTTTTGTGTGAAGGGAGTTTTTAAGTTCCAAAGGAGAGGATAATGAAGAAATTGAAGATGGATCAGATCTCAAGCTTGGGGATGACCCCATGGCACCCCCTCTGAATATCAAGAACTATCAAGCGTCAAAGCTTGGGGATGCCCAAGGCATCCCCTCTTCTTCATCGACTATCATGAGGTCGTCTTCGTTGAACTAAGTTTTTATCACTTTACATATTATGTGCTATACCTGGAGCGTCTTTTTACTTTCAGTTTTGTTTGTTTGTTTGCTGGTCATATGCTTGTTGGATCCTTGCTTTTTTTATGTGGGAGAGAGACACGCTCCGCTTTTTCGTTTGAATACTCCTGTGCTTCGCTTATATTTTGATGAGTATTCTTAGCTATTGTTTGTTTGCTAGTAAGCTCTCACTTTTAACTTTTATCTTATTTAGAGCTGCTAGTAGTTGTTGTTAAACTCTCTTGTTCTTCACTTATATTTGTTGGAGAGTTGTTATTGATAAATTGCTTGAATTGTCAAAGTGACAAAATGCTATTCATGTGATAGTGGAATGAAACGAAAGCCTGCATAGTATTGTAGATCATTGTGTGGATACTTGATACTTCTCATTTGTTTTGAGATATTAAGATGAATGCTTAAACTTGCTGGTTATTTTAGTGGAATTGATTAGTAAAGAAATACTGTTAAAAGCTTGAAACTGTGTGGTGTTTCGTAGTTGTTAATTCATTAAGCTAATCTTTCCATCAAAAGAATTATTTGGTCAATAAGGGAGACGGTGTGGAGCTTTTATGGTTATGATTGACTAATGTCTTATGTTACTCTGTTACCGGTTAATATTAGATGTTTGCTTCAAATATCTTCTTTGCTAAGCCTAAAAATTCGTACTGAGTGTATGGTTCACTCATGCATCCAAATCCCAAAGCCAAACTATCTTGCCAGCTAAGTCCACAATATCTACCTATGCATGGTATTTCTTTCCATTCCAAGTAAATTTGTCATGTGCTATCTTTAAAAATTCAAAATATTCCTTTTTGTGCCTTTGTTTTTGAGCTCATGAGGGAGCAGTAGAGAGCTAGATATAACTCGTAACAAGCAAGGTCATTTCCCCCCTTTCACCCGGTGTCGATGGATTACGTTTTCACTTGAATCAACCCGAGAGCAGCCTAAGCAAAAATATAAATATAACTCACCATTCACCTTCGCGCAACGAAAATCTGAGAAATCAGCTCTAAACATTGGACAGTGGTGAAACCAAGGAGAAAGAGGAGCGTACTCGCTTCTCTAAAAACCAGCTGCTCTCACAAGTCTAAAAGCCCTGCTTGTTATGGGGGACTAGATAGGTTCTCTGTTGCGAAGTCGTTGATGAAAGCATGCATGCCTCAAAATTGTTTTACTTCTGTTTCATAAAAATAAAAAGCTCTAGCACATGATTAATCCCTGCTTCCCTCTGTGAAGTGCCTTTCTTTTACTTCTAATGTTGAGTCAGTTTTCCTCTTCCTTCTATCTCCACCAAAGCAAACATCTTGCCTTGACCCAGGGTATCATTGATCATATTGCATTGTCAGATTAAACATGAATCTTTATATTGACTTTACCGTTGGAAGTTGAGGCTTTTTTCTAAAACTTACATCTTCTTTGTTTTGATTCTCAAACACTTTTGTCATGGAATTGTTACCTATGTGAATTAATCAAATATGTGGATCACATTGCTTTCATGTCTTTAACATACTATTTATGAAAGGTTTTGCTTGAATGATTCAACTTGGTTATTCATTGCTTTCTTGCTATCAACTATAGACAATTGTTTTGTATCACTTCATTCACAACCTATGCTTTGCATTACTGTCTTGATCACGATTGTTTTGGTTGCATGTCTCATCAAAAATTATTTTGTTATCACTTACCTACTAGAGGACGAGTAGGAGTTACGCTTGGGGATGCTGATACGTGTCAAACGTATCTATAATTTTTTATTGATCCATGCTAGTTTTGTGATGTTGTCACATGTTTTTATTATCATATTAATCATTTTTATGCATTTTGTCGGACTAACCTATTGACAAGATGCCCAGTGCCAGTTTCCTGTTTTTGCTGTTTTTGTATTTCAGAAAATCCACCAGAAGAAATATCGTCGGATTGACCTCAAAATTTACGGAGATTTTTATGCGACAGAAGACACCAGAAGACCAAAGGGCAGCCCTGGGGGCCACCACAGGGCAGGGACGGCCTCCTGCCGCGGCCTCCCTTGGCCCGCTGGTGGGACCCGCCCCTGCTCCTGGAGGGTCCCCTCGACCCCCTCCGACGCCTATTAAATCCCTAAAACCCTAAAAATGACAGGGCGGCCATTATTTTCCAGAAAAGTCATCCCGAGGCGCCGTCAACTCAAACCCTAGTTCGGGGGTGATTCTGAAGCAGATCCCGGCACTCTGCCGGAGGGGAGATCGATCTCGGAGGGCTCTTCATTGCCATGCCTTCCTCCGGGATGATTTGTGAGTAGTCCCACCTTGGACCTTGGGTCCATGGCAGTAGCTAGATGGTAGTCTCTCTCTTGTGCTTCATGTCTTATGATCTTGTGAGCTGCCTAACACGATCAAGATCGATTATTGTAATGCTATGTGATGTGTTTGCCGGGATCCGATGGATTATAAAGTTATGATCAGATTGTGCAGGATTCTTATATGTTGATTTATGTTCTTGCATGCTCTCCGATGTGCGTAGTTACTTTGGCCAAGTGATTGTGTGTATCTCCAAGAGAGAGTATTTATGTTAGATAGTGGGTTCATGACCCCTTTTGTTCCTGGGCACGAGTGACAGAAACGTCTAAGGGCGAGGGTGTGCTGTTGCTACTAAGGGTAAAACAGCGGTGTTAATGTCTCTTTTGATATTAGTATTGCTTACTTCATGCACTTTAATTAATGCAATTTTCTGTTGCTTACAACTTAATACCGTTGGGTGACAGGCTGGATAGCGATCCCACGGTGGACTTTTTAGACAAAGACGTAGTTGGACTCAACGGTCTTTGTTCCTTGTCGTGATGCCACCATAAATATTATCATGTCCT
This sequence comes from Puccinellia tenuiflora, assembly GCA_012064385.1. NCBI lineage: Eukaryota > Viridiplantae > Streptophyta > Magnoliopsida > Poales > Poaceae > Puccinellia > Puccinellia tenuiflora. The sequence continues at coordinate 414,115 of QRDG01001541.1, read as the reverse complement.
TTTTTTCATAGCTAAATTGGGTTTGTGTCATGATCTTGTCAATTGCCTAGCTGTAATTCGTTCACCCATCATATGAATGTTCCATTTACTCGAGAGACTACACTAGTGAATCCATGGCCCCCGGTCCATCTTTTTAAATTGATTGCAACCTTTATTCATCACTTTTCACCATCATTACTCCTCTCATTTTCATAATTCATCTATTTCACTATACAATTAACCGCTTTGTTTTCTGCGAGACCGGAAAGATTGACAACCTTTCCGCCGTTGGGGGCAAAGTATTTTGGTTGAGTGTGTGCAGGTCCACGTCTGTTGAAGATTAAGCGCCAGATATCTTCAACATTCACTTTGTTGTTGATTTCAAGGTCCTACTGGTTCGATAAACCTTGGTTCGTTATCGAGGGAAAACTGCTGCTTGCTACATCTCAGCCTTCACTTGGGGCACCACCCAACTCTTCATCAGTAGCAATCATGGCTCCTGGACAAGTTTGAGGATCCAGTAATACGTTGCGGGGAGGCCCATAGAACTCCCATATGTGGTTAGTGCGCTAAGTCTTGGATCAACGGAAAAGAACTCGGGTCCTAGGCGACACTAGCAGAACAAAACACCACGATTGGCCTTCAGCCGGTGCCTTATCTTTATTATATTATTCCCATCGCAACAGAAATTAAAGATTACCATTTAAGTTGAGCCTAGCTATCATATTAAAAACAAGACTAGATAAAGAGATAATAAGACTCAAGCAAAGCACCTAAGCATGCACTAGGACTCGCACGGCTAACAAGGTAAAAAAGCAACAGGGTAATAGGATGTGGGGGTGTGGCTATATCATGGCTGCCAGGTAAACATGCAGATAGGATCAAGACACAAGCATCGTAACATAAGGCTAGCAAGGAAAAAAAGATAGGAGGAGTAAAAGACAGAAAACAAGCAAAGATAGCAAGTGAGTAGTCCTTGCCTGCATTCCGGTAGAGGTAGCAGAACCTGTCGTGGCTCACGTCAACTCAACGTCCTATTCTCGAAGAAGCAACGAACACCGGAAACATAAAAGATACATTTTACTACTACATCAAAAGAAGCGGCATGTTGATGACATGTGTCGTGTCTTGGATCACGGACACCGGGAGTAAAGGATACCCCCTTTTTAGGTTCGGTGTGGGGAGCGAAGGAGGCTGAGTGATGTCTTCCGCCCGGGGGCTTCGTCTACGCTCGAGATCTACGTGCTAGCAAGCATCACAGAGACACAAGGAGTTTACCCAGGTTCATGCCGCCCGGAGGCTAACAGACCTACTCCTGCATGTCTGGATTGAGAGGTGTATCATGGTGTAGCTTTACAAGGGTGGTTGCGGGTGAGAATCCGGGAGGTGTTGGCTAGAGGTTGAAGACGAGCAGATCCTGGCCCGGAGGAGATAACCTCTCGCCTAAGCTACTCTTGGACTTGTGCACTACCTAGCCTCCCGCAACTTGTCTTCTGGACTTGTCCCTTGTTCCTTGTTCCTTGTTCCTTGTTCCTTGTTCCTTGTTCCTTCTCTTTGGGTGCCTCGGTCCTCCTTTTATAGGCTAAGGGGATACCACAGGTGCACCCTTGGGGCCGGAGGGCTTTTGGCGGGAAAACCCCTCCGGGTTCTCCTTAGGAGGCGACGTGGCCTCCTTTCGTCCAAGTATTCTTCTCAGAGGGGGTAGCTGAGGTCGCCCACCTTTTCCAGAGAGGGCGGACAAAGGCTGACAACTTTTCCGCCTCTGCCCCCCTTTGGCGCCTCCATCTTCTTGGCGCCCAAGTCTTCTAGGAGCCTCCAGCCAGGGCTGGCAAGCTTATCCTCTTTGCGCACTGGAGGTTGGTTCCCGGGGTGAGCCTGGCCTCCTGCCGGGCGTCGGTGTCCCGGGACCTCCATGCCTGCTTCCGGGTCGAGGGGGCCCCGGAGGGTCCCCGAGTCCTTTGCCTTGGTTGTTGATGTCGCGTGAGTCGAGACGCCGTGGGGCAGATGGGGGGCCCATCTGCCAGTCTTGTACCTTGGCCTTGAGTGTCTCCTTGGTGGGCCCATGTGCGATGGACCCACTTTGACCGCATTAGGGGAACCCCATGTTCCACTGTTGCGACAGTAGCCCCCGGGCATAGTCCCGGCGGCCACGACCTTCTGCTGCCGGGGCTATGACCAAAAAAGAGTCAAAGTGGGTCCCCGGCGTCAGGCCTTGAACGTCTTGTCACATCCGTCAGAGCCGCGCACTACGGAGGCGCGCGTCCCACGGGTCTTCTGAACGTTGCGATCCGCGCGGACCGCCAACATTCGCCTTTGGCCGGAGTGGTGAGGAGACGATCGAACGGAAAGCCTCCTTGGACTCCGCGCCGGCCGGAGTGGTGAGGCCATGACGCGACGCGTGGGAAGCCTTATAAGCCACGGTTCCAAAGAACTGTAGCCGTTACCCCTTCCCAAGCACAGAGATCTCGAAGCGACGCCGGAGAGCACTTCGTCTTCACCTTCCGTAGCACACCGCAAATCTTCTTGGCCGCCGCAACACCAAGCACAGAACGCCTCCGCTCCGATGGCCAGGACCAAACAGAGCTCCCAGAAGAAGGCCGCCGGCGCCTCGCTCGCTAGGAGGCAGCCACCTCCGAGGTCCGAGAAGTCGATGAAGAGGTCGGAACGCGCCGCCGAAACGGCGGACATGCGCCGCCAGACGGCCCTGTTCCCAAGCATCTACGCCTCAGATCCTGCGTTGCTGAAGAAGGCTCGATTCGGGGCGGTGGCGTCACAGGCGAGGGGTGACATGCCGGCCCGCGAGGCGACAGAGGTTCTGCTGCCAGCCGAGGACCGGGAACCCACTCAGGTCCCTATCTTCGACATCTTCGTCAGGATGCGGGTAGTTCCCCCATTCTCGGACTTCCTCCTTGAGATCCTGCAGGCGTACGATCTGAAGCTCTTGCATCTGACTCCCGGGGCCATCTTGGATCTGGCCGTCTTCGCTCACGCCTGCGAGGCGTTCGTCGGGGTAATGCCCTCCGTGGCATTGTTCCGACACTTCTATCCCCGCGTGGGGAAAGAGGGATGGTTGGCAGGCGGGGTCACGTTCTGCTTCCGCCAGAACGTCAAGCAATTCTACCCCGAGATGGTGGTGAAGTCCAAGTGGGAAGAATGGAGGAACGGCTGGTTCCTCGTCGCCGTACTGGAGGCCCACGAATGCCTCCAAGAACCGAAGAAGCACCCGGAGAGCCATGAACTCTGGAGGGGCCTGAGCCACTAGGACGTGTTTCTCTCGGCGGCGGTGTCTCGCTTCAAACTTTTGCGGGAGCAGGGGTTTCCGGGGCCGCCATTGTTGCGCACGCCTTGCGCAACCGCCTGGCCCCCTTGCAGAAGAGGCCTCACCCATCCTGGGACTTCCAGGGTCTCCGGGACCCTTCTTGACTGCGGAACTCCTACATGAGTGTCAGAGAACTGTCCCAGGAACTGGGTGTGTCTCACTAGGTATCGAGTAAGGGGCTGAACACGGAACCAAACAACCCTCAACGTGCCTCGGCGACGGAGCTCGTCAAGAATCGCTGCGGGACGGCACTACAGAGATGAACACACGATGTTACCCAGGTTCAGGGCCCTCTTGGAGAGGTAAAACCCCTACGTCCTGCCTTGGTTGTATTGCACTTGCTTGGAGAGGTTTTAGTACAAAGAGAGCTTGGCGAGCTTGAGGTGGCTAACAATGGCTAACCCTAGATCTCAGATGGCCAGCTGTAGAACCAACTGAAGACCAACCAGGATCGAACCTACGAGCTATCAACCCCAGCACCCTTTGCCCGAACGTGCTCCCCCTCCTTTTATAGGTGTCTCGAACCTCTTCCCCCAAATATCTTGGCGGGAAGGGTTACCACATGGCGACGAAGGAGGAGGACGGGTGCACGATAAAGGTAGAGTCCATGGACACGGTCCATGGCAGGGAGTGGTGTCACCAAAGCTGGAAAAGCCACCGTCCAGCCAGGACGGTGGGCTGGCGCCGCTGAGGTGGGATGTGTCCCACGGTGACGTCGCCCTTGGAGGGTAGCTGCAGACGGTCCCCTTATCACCAGAGTGGCAATTCTTGGAGCTCCTTTGCTTGGTGCAGCGTTGTTGACTGCTTTATACACGAGAATGGCAACTGCGGCGCTGCCGTCACCGCGCGCTGGTGCGGTCGTCACCACGCGCTGGCGTGCCCGTGACTCTGCGGAGGGTGCAGAGCCCATGTGCGCTCTGCCGCGGAGGCAGAGCTGGCTTTGTGGGGAAGGAAACCCCGCGAGACCGGAGGCCTCGCCGAGCCCTTCGACTTGATCCTTGGAGATGCCCTCTCGAGGGGAGGTCCCTCGCGAGGGGAAAACTCCTCGCGAGGAGGAGGGATCCCTCGCGAGGGGAAAAACCCTCGCGAGGCTCGCCAGGCTTGGCGAGCCTGGTCCTTAGCGAAATCTTCTGAAGAATGTTGTGGGCCCTGGCAGGCCGGGCCGTGGTACCCTGGTTTCTACTGTGCCGACAGTAGCCCCCGGGCCCGCGATGGGCACGCCAAAGCCCATGGATGCAGGCGAAGCGTCGGGGGCCCAACGATGCCTGCCGGGGCCGTGACATGTGGGGCGCAGCGGTTGCGCCCGAGGCCACGATCTCCTCGGCTTCAACGGGCGACCCGGTGGGGCCCGCCACGTCCCTGGTAACTGGCCAATAAAGCCTGCGCGCGCAGACGGCGCCCATCACTTCGTCCATTACTCCGCCGCACTCTTCCCCCAAACTCCTCCTTCTTCCCAGAGCTCGTCACCTCCAAGGTCTCCTTCTCCTGCGACCATGGCGCCCAAGAAAGCAACCGCTGTCCAGAAGGGCAAGGCCACGATGCAGGCCGGCAAATCTGCGGCGGCGTCGCGGGGTGCTGAACCCCAGGGGGCGCTGCCGAGGTCCCGCGTCCACTCGGCAGCGATTGAAAAGGTGCGCCACCTAGCGGCCACGAAGACCAACGAGCTCGGCGCCACAAGCATGGAGCCGGCCGGCAGCAGCAAGCTCTGCGCGGGGTACTACCCCGGTCTCGTTCCTCCTTTCTCCAGCTTCCTCATGGGGATTTTGGAGGCATACCAGATCCAACTCCTCCATCTCTATCCCAATTCCATCCTCATCCTCTCCATCTTCGCCTACCTCTGCGAGGCGTACGTCGGTGTCCGCCCTTCTGTGGACCTCTTCTGCAGCTTCTACGCACTCCGGTCCTCCGCGCAGAACGAGCTGACCGAGTGCGTCTCCTTCCGCATCACTGACGCCAGGAGCAAGGACTACATCCCCATCGCGTGGTGCGGTGAGAATGCCATCACCAAGGTGACGAAGAAAGTGGAGGACTTCGGCCAGCGGTGGTTCTTCGTCGACACCAAGACGTCGAACCACCTCCTGGATATACCCGTGGCGCCCCCGAAGAAGCGGGCGCGTTGGGCGAGCGGTGGCTTCGAGGGCCCAAAGCTTGACGCGGTGTACGAGTGCATACGGGGGCTCCGCGAGTCCGGGCTCACCGGTCAGATGGTGGCGAAGGACTTCACGAGACGCCGCATCGCCCCCCTCCAGTGGCACTCAGAGCCGATGTGGGCGTACACAGGCCGGGGGGATGGGATGCGCCTGTGCACAGACAGCTTCTCTCCGGAGGTGCTGAGCCAGGTCATGGGGGTTCTCTTCGCCACGGCGGCCATCCCATCCCTAGCCGTCGACGATGCCTGGCCGCTCTTCACCTTTCTGGACGAGAGCGTGCGCGAGCACCGCAGAGGCCTGCCCAGATTCGACGAATGGGGCATCGTGCCTGAGGGACTCCGCGGGCCCCGCAGCAACCCGTGGGCGGTGGAGCTGGAGCAGATGGACGAGTCGCCGGAGCCGGACGAGGTTGAGGACTTTGGCGAGGACGAGGCCTCGAGAGGCGCTAACCCCTCGGGAGGCTCCACCGGCTCCCCAAGGAGCGTACCGCCTGAAGAGGACCTCCAGGTGATTTCCTCCAGCGGCGACGAGGATGCCTTTCGCGTAGCTCCCTCTCGATGCACCACAGAGGAGGAGGAGGAGAGCGGCGGCACGGGAGGACGCTACGAGCCCCGCTCCAAGGTCGTCCACGACAGGAATGCCGCAGCCGCGAGGGGCGCTCCTCGCGAGGAGGCAGGAGCGCCTAGAGAGGGGGCCAGAGCGAGCAGCCCCCAGCCGCCAAAGGCGAAGAAAAGGGTGTGGAGGTTGGCTGACGAGTAAGCTTTGGTCCTTCTTCTTTCCTTTAGCATTTTGCTTTCGAAAACCCTCTTGATGGATCTCCTGCTTGTCTTTCTTTTCAGGAACCCTGCGGCACCGAGGAGGCGGCGGCTCCGCAAGCTTGGGGAGACCGTTGGTGCCACCGCGGCGACGCCTGCGACTGGCGAGCCGCAGCATGTGGCTACTCCTCCCGCGGGTGAGCACCGCGCGGAGGAGGTGGTTGAAGAGGTGGCGCCGTCGCTAGCTCGGGCCGCCACTCCTCCCGTACCGTAGGAGGCAACGGAGGAGGAGGCGGCGGCCGAGGCCGCACGAGCCTCGACGAGGCCGGATGAGGAGGAGATTGAAGAGATCATCATGGAGCCGCCTCCGGAGGAAGAGGCTCCCACAAGAGGGGCTGACGTGCACGAGGCCGCGGCAGGCGCGGCCACCACGGAAGGGGCGGAAAACGCCCCAGAGGAGCAGGAGGAGGAGGCGCCTCCGGAGCCCATGGACGCTGGAGCCGGGAGCGAGAGGACGCCCAGTCCCCAGAGGGCTCCTGACGCAGGCGGCGAAGGAGGCGCCCACACGAGCCCCCAGGCCGCACCAGAAACGGCTGTGAGCCCGAGGCAGGGTGCCTCGGGCGCCTCACCAAGAATCGAGACCTCTGCACCCCGCAGCGGTGCGGGGACCTTGGCGCTGCGCGAGCCGCGGCGCCACGCGGTTCGCCGCAGCGCCGTCTTCAGCCAGGTGCGGCGGACGCTCGACGAGCTGGAGGCGCAGTACGCCGAAGAGGAACTCGCCAGGGCGGAGGAGCGGGCGAGACTTGACGAGGCCTGGGCCCTCCTCCGCGAGAGCGTGGAGAGCTGCCGCCGGCAGGATGTGGCGGCCCTGGCGGCACGCCAAGAGGCCATGCGCTTCACCGAAGAGACCCGTGACAGCGTGAAGCGGGAGGTGGCGGAGACCATGGAGCAGCTGGACACCGCACGGGCGGCACTCGAGGCGGAAACTGCCTCCAAGTGACAGGAGGTCGCGGCCTTGGAGCAAAACTTCATCACGCACTCCAAAACTGTGGAGGGCAGCTTGAAGGAGCTCCGCGAGAGGCTGGACGCTCGTGAGGTGCGGCTGACCTAGCGCGAGGCGGAGCTCACGCAACGCGAGGGAGAACTCTCTCCTCGCGAGGAGGAACTGCGCCGGCGCGAGGAGCAGGCCCAACAGCTCGAGAAGGACCAGGCCACCCGCGAGGAGGGACTGCTGGCTCGCGAGAGTCGGGCGGCCCAGGATGAGGCTTCCTACGCGGAGCGCCTCGCGAAGGCCAACGCCAGCCTCGAGGCGAAGGAGAAGAAACTTAAGGAGGAGGCCGACGACAGGGTCAAGCTCATCCGTCAAGATCTCTCCAAGGATTATGGCGAGAAGGTCAAGAAGCAGGAGGAGCGCTTCACGACGAAACGCAACGAGCTCCAAAACCGCATCAAGGGGCTCGAGAAGGAGGAGAAACGGATGGCCTCCCGCCTTCAGAGCGCCAGGGCCGCCCAGGCCCGCGCGGAAAAGGAGGTTGCCGCCCTGAAGGAGGACCTGAGCGAGCTCCACCAGCAGGTGGGGCCGGTTGCGGACCTCGTGGAGGAGGCACGGAGCAACGCGCAGATCGGCCGAACCATGTCGCGCCAGCGCATGCTCCAAGACCTGGTGCTCCGTGCGCACGCCGTTGGGGACCGAGGTCCCCTCCTTCGCCGCAGGGGGAACGACGACGAGGCCGCGTACACGTTCTTCTTCGAGCAATTCCTCGCGAAACTTGAAGAGACTGCGAAGGACCTCGACGACCGCGTCGTGGAGGAGAGCCGCGATCTCCTCGTCCTCGCCACCTGCCGCATCTTCGCCAACCTCGCGAGGCTCCAGCCCTCGCTTGACCTCGAGACCGTGACAGCACCGGTCGACCTCAGCAGCCGTGTCGCGCTGAGCGACAGGATGCGGAAGGCCGCCGAGGAGTACGCCAAGAAATTCGACCAGGTCGAGGTAGAGGAGGACGAGGACGATGGCGAGGAGGACGCCGCAGGGGAGGAGGAAAACGCCGCGGCGGATGGCGTGGGCACCTCAGGAGGCCCGACGGCCTAAGCTCCCTCCTGCAGCTGGATGTGCATGGGGCACACGCTATCTTAGCATTTTGTTTGTAAAAGCCTTGTAAAGACTTTCTTAAGCTTTATTTGAATGCGCTTGTGAATATCCCTCGGGAGGCTTTTATCTTTCCCTTCATGTCTTTTTCGCTCTACGTCTTAGGACCCTCTCTTAGCGCTACACCACCGCCGCTTCGGTATGTGAGAGTCAGGGCTCCACAAGGCCGGGGGGTGCGCGAGGCCTCGAGAGGTAAGAGCTCCCGAGGCGCGATGCTCGGGGCTCCCCTTTAACGCGCAAGCAGCCCATGAGGCATAGGAGAGAGAAAAGAGGCTTGAGGGACAAAAACCAGCGAAAGGAAATTTTAACCAAGTGTTTGGACTTAGCTTCGCGAGGCGTTTTTGCCTTGGAGAGGGTGTTGGTTCCCTAATAAGGCGTTTTTGCCTTGGAGAGGGTGTTGGTTCCCTGATGAGGCGTTTTTCTTCCGAGATTGCCTGAGGCTTGTTTTGAACCTGCTTTCCTGCGTTTGGACAGATAGGCATACCCACAAGCAATACATAGCTAGATAAGTCATGCGTGCTCGTAGGTTCCTTCATGTGTGTCTCGCGAGGAGAACAGGCACCAAGGTCCTTGGTGAGTTGACGTGCACGGGAGCTGGTCCATGAGTTCAGAGCTCCTTGGGAGTTGACATGCATGAGAGCTGACCCGTGAGTTCAGAGCTCGGATTCCTTGGGTTTGAGGCGCTGCTGGGATGCTCCCGAGGCACAGGCACCATGCTCAGCCCCCGCTCGCGAGATACACAGGAGGGATCATACGAGCAAGGATGAAAAGCAATAACATAACTGCTTACCGAAGCAACAACATATGCTGGCGCGAAGCGCAAAGGTTCAAAGTGACCTGAAACAGAGGTTCATTACACTGGCGTGGCCAGAAATACAAAATCCGCCATGTATGGGCATGGGGTTCCACATGGAGTGGCTGAGACTCTCGCGGCCCGAGGCGACGCATGTAGAGAGAGCTCAGAGAGGGGGCCCCTATGCGGGGGTGGCTTCGAGAGCCTGCGGTCCACCATGGCTGGGCATGGGGATCCACCTCGCCAAGGCATGGTGCTTGAAGAAGTCACCTTGCCGAGGCGTGGTGGCTTGGGAGTCTTCTCGAACGGCCCGCGGCAACGTATAGTAGAGAGGGGAGCCCGAAGTTTTTCCTCGTGGAGGATGATGGCGCAAGGCTCTCCCTTGATGCAAAAAATTGCTCGTCGAGGATGATCAGGGGTAGAACTTGCGCAGGTGCTGGATGTTCCAGGGGTTGGCGACAGGGATGTCGTTCTCTATCTCGAGCCGCGCAGAGCCAGGCCTGGCGATGTGCACGACTCTGTAGGGTCCTTCCCACATTGGCGAGAGCTTGTGGAGGCCTGCCCTGGAGAGGATTCTCCTCAGGACAAGGTCTCCTGCTTCGAGAGTGCGCGGGCGGATGTGGCGGCTGTGGTACCGACGGAGGTCTTGCTGGTACCTTGCCGCTCTCAGGGCCGCATTGCGGCGGAGCCCCTCGAGCAGCAGCAGGTCATTGTTGCGGAGTTCGTCCAGCTCAGCCTCCTTGAAGGCCAAGACTCGTGGAGAGCCGTGGGTGATCTCGCTGGGGAGAACGACTTCAACGCCATAGACGAGGGAGAACGGCGTCTCGCCAGTTGGCTTTGTTGGCGTGGTGCGGATAGAGCAGAGCACCGAGGGGAGCTCATCGATCCAGTGCTTGCCGCTGGCCTTGAGGCGGTTGAAGCTTCTCGTCTTGAGGCCCTTGAGCATCTCGGCGTTGGCTCGCTCAGCCTGCCCGTTGCTTCGTGGGTGAGCCACCGAGGCGTAGCAGATTTGGGCGCCGAGGCTGCCGCAGTAGGACTTGAAGGCGCTGCTGATGAATTGTGAGCCGTTGTCGGTGATGATGCGGTTGGGCACGCCAAAGCGGCAGACCAGGCTCCTGATGAATTTCACCGCTGATTTCGCCGGGATGGTGCGCACGGGTTCCACCTCAGGCCACTTGGTGAATTTGTCGATGGCGACGTAGAGGTAGCGGTAGCCCCCGAGCGCTGGAGGGAAGGGTCCCAGGAGGTCCAGCTCCCAGACCGCGAACGGCCAGGAGAGCGGGATAGTTTGGAGTCCTTGCGCGGGCTGGTGGATCTGCTTGGCGTGGAATTGGCAGGCATCGCAGGATTGGACGATTGCGGCTGCATCTTGAAACACTGAAGGCCAGTAGAATCCACTCCGGAAGACCTTGCCTGCAAGGGTGCGTGAGGACGAATGGTGGCCGCACTCTCCGCTGTGGATGTCGTTGATGAGCTGGCGGCCTTCCTCGGCAGGGACGCACCGCAACGCAACCCCATTGGGGCGCTTACGGTACAGGTCTCCGTCGTGGAGGCAGTAGGACTTGGCCTGGCGAGCAACCCTTTCGGCCTCTGCATCTTCTTCGGGGAGAACTCGATTTTGCAAGTAGCTCTTGATCTCATCGATCCAACCAGTGTCTTGGCGTACCAGGGTCATTAGCAAGCGATCGCCTGCGGGCAGCCCGCAGTTTGGTGCTCCACTTGATGGGGCTGGTGGGAGCTCCTCATTGATGCTCACGCTGACCGCTGGTTGCTTGACCGAGGACTTGGCGAGTCTCTCCTCGAAAACTCCAGTCTTCTGGGCTTCCCTTCTTGCCGCTCTCCTAGCGAGTTCATCTGCTTCTTGGTTTTCTCCTCGTGGGATATGCTTGAGCTCCATGCCCCTGAAGTGCTTCTCGAGTTTGCGTACCTCTTCGAGGTAGGCCACCATGTAGGTGTCCTTAGGCGTGTAGCTTTTGTTGGAGAAGTTGACGAGGAGCTGAGAGTCGCCCTTGATGAGGATGCGCTTGATGCCGAGGGCAATGGCAGCTCTGAGCCCGCGCGAGGAGGCCTTCGTATTCAGCAATGTTGTTGGAGACCTTGTCGTTGTCTTTGAAGCACAGCTGGACGGCGTAGTAGAGCTTGTCGCCTGTCGGTGAGGTGAGGACAGCACCAGCCCCTGCACTCCGGGCCGCGAAGGCGCCGTCGAAGTGCATGGTCCAGTAGCTGGGCTCCGTCCCTCCTGAAGTCGCGGCTTCCTCCTCTTGAGGCTCTTCTTTACGCGTATCCATCCATTTAGCCATGAAATCAGCCAGCGCCCTGCCCTTGATGACCCTTGTGGTCTCAAACTCCAGCTCGAAAGGTTGTACCTCGAAACCCCAGCTTGCGACGCGATCTGTTGCGTTTGGATTGCGCAGGACTTGCTCCAGGGGGTATGAGGTGACCACCTTGATGGGGTGACCCTGGAAGTAGTGGCGCAATTTCCTGGAGGCGCTGAGGAGCGAGAAAAGGAGCTTTTGCTGCATGGGGTAGCGCTCGCGAGCGTCCCGCAGCACTGTGCTGACAAAGTACACGGGATGCTCGACGAGGGTAGTTGTTGGCGTGGCAGCGGTTGGCTCCTGTCGAGGCTCGGTGGAGTCCTTGTCGAGGCTCGGTGGAGTCCTTATCGAGGTTTTCTTGAGGCCCCACTTGTAGGGGCTCGGCATGAGGCTGGAGGCTTGACGAGGCTGCTTCCTTGTCGAGGAGTTCTGGGCTTGGCGAGGCAGAGCTCTGCTTGGTGAGGACTGGCTCTTCCCTTTCAGCCACCAAGACCGCGCTTGCCGTCTGAGGAGTGGCTGCAAGATACAGCTTCAGAGTCTCGCGAGGGCGTGGGGCAACCATGATGGGTGGGCGCGCCAGGTATTTCTTCAGGTCCTCGAAGGCCTTTGCTGCTTCAGGGGTCCACTTGAAAGGACCGGACCTCTTCATGATCTTGAAAAAGAACAACGCCCTCTCGCCGAACTTGGAGATGAAACGGCCAAGGCTGGCCATACATCCCGCTAAGCGCTGCATGTCCTTGAGGCGACGAGGAGGCTGCATCTCTTCTATGGCTCTGATCTTGTCAGGGTTTGCTTCGATGCCGCGATGCGACACCAGGAACCCGAGGAGTTTGCCCGAAGGGACCCCGAAGACGCACTTGGCGGGGTTCAGCTTGATGTTTACCTTGCGCAGGTTGGCAAAGGTCTCCTCGAGGCCCTTGATGAGCGTGTCCTTCTCGCGGGTCTTGACTACGATGTCGTCGACGTAGGCCTCTACATTCCTCCCCATTTGAGCTCCCAAGGCGATCCTCATGAGGCGCTGGAAAGTGGCACCGGCGTTTTTCAGGCCGAAAGGCATGCAGACGTAGCAAAACACACCACAAGGGGTGAGAAATGTTGTCTTCTCCTTGTCCTCCTTCGCCATCTTGATCTGGTGATAGCCTGAGAAGGCATCTAGAAAATAGAGGAGTGCGCAGCCGGCGGTGGAGTCCACGATCTGGTCGATCCTCGGGAGGGGATAGGGGTCCTTGGGGTAGGCTTTGTTGAGGTCGGTGAAGTCGATGCAGAGGCGGCTTCCTCCGGTGTGCTTGGGGACGACCACACCATTGGCGAGTCAAGTGGGATGGACAACTTCCTTGATGATGCTGGCTTTCTTCAACTTTTCTACTTCTTGGACGATGAAATCTTGCTTCTCTGGCGCCTGGCGCCGCGCCTTTTGCTTCACGGGGCGTGCGTTTGGACACACGGCTAAGTGGTGCTCGATCACCTCCCTCGGTACTCCGGACATATCTGACGGTGTCCATGCGAACATGTCAGAGTTTGCCCTGAGGAAGGCGACGAGCGCGCTTTCCTATTTGGGAGGCAAGTTGGCGCCGATGGTGACGCTAGCCCCCGAGCCGTTTGCCTCAAGAGGCACTTGCTTCGTCGCGGCCTTCTCCTAAGAGAACAACTGCTTCTTCTTCGCGGGGGGCCTCGGGAGGGGTTCCTCATCCTCGTCAGCGGGTGACGCCACCGCGGCAGCCTTGTTGGCCGCTTGCGCAGCGTACAGGGCGTCTGAGACCATGCCGCGGATGACGATGGTGCCACCCGAGCCAGGGAGCTTGACGAGGTTGTAGGCGTGGTGGTTCACCGCCATGAACTTGGCGAGGGCGGGGTAGCCGAGGATGGCGTTGTAGGGCAGGCTGATGTGCGCGACGTCGAAGTTGATCAGCTCGGTGCGGTAGTTGGCCTGTGTGCCGAAAGTGACCGCGAGCCTCACTTGCCCCAAAGGGGTGGTGAGACCCTCTGTCACCCCCGAGAAGGGCCTGGTGGGCATGAGCCGCTCGCAGGGCACCTGCAGCTTCTCGAAAGTCTCGACAGAGATGACGTTGAGGCCTGCACCCCCATCGACGAGCGTCTTAGAGACTGCAATGTTTTTGATGGTGGGGGTGCAGACCAGCGGGATGGTGCCAACAGTCGAGGTAGACTTGGGGTGGTCACTGGAGTCGAAAGTGATGGGGTACTGGCACCACTTGAGGGGCCTGGAGGCCTCAACCCCGGGAAGAGCTGCCGTGATCTCGCGAGCGAGTTGCTTGAAGTGGCGGTTGGAGCTGGGGGCTTGAGCCCCGCCGAGGATGCAAGCGGCCCCGCGAGGCACCTGGTAGCCCTCAGGAGTCTTGGCAGGGAGGTTGTCGTTCGCGGGCTGGGCGGCGTTGGCTTGAGGGTTCTGCTGGTAGTTGTCGTCGTAGTAGTTGTTGTTCCAGCGTCGCCCCCCGCGGCCGCCGCGGCCGCCGCCGCGGCCGCCGCGACCTCGCTGCCGCTTGTTAGCCTCACGAGCCTCGCGAGCCTCGCGAAGCCTCTTGAGGTCGTAGCAGTCCTCGGTGGCATGGGAATTCCTGTTGTGGTAGATGCAGAAGGGGCAATCATCTTTCTTCTCGAGGTCCGCGGCTAGAGCGGCAGCGCGAGGCTGCTTGGCGTCAGGCTCAGCCGCGAGGACTGCAGTGGTCTTGCGCTTCTCGGTGGATTTCTTCTTCTTCTTGGATCCCTCGGCGGGGTCCCCTGGCTCGTTCTTGACGAACATGCGGCCCTCCTCAGCCTTGGCGCACTTGTCCGCCAAGTCGAAAAGCTTGACGACGGTGGTGATGTTGTCGTGGATGCCGAGCTTCTCGAGCATTCGCACATCCGTGACTCCAGCCTGGAAGGCCGAAATGACCTGCGTGTCGGTGGCGTTGGGGATCTTGTTGCGCACCTGGCTGAAGCGCTGGATGTACTTGCGGAGGGTCTCACCAGGCTTCTGGCGTACACCGCGGAGGTCGTTGTACGTGAGGCCGTGCTCGTACGTGCCCTTGAAGTTGGCGACGAAGCACCGGCAGAGGTCCTCCCAGGTGTTGATGGACTCGGCGGGGAGGTTCGTGAGCCACGAGGACGCGGAGTCCTTGAGGGCCATGGGGAACCAGTTCGCCATGACTTTGTCGTCGCCCCATGCGGCCTGGATGGCCAAAGTGTAGAGCTGCAGGAACTCCAGGGGGTTGTTCTTGCCATCGTAGCGCGGAGGAAGATCCGGCCTGAACTTGACCGGCCAGAGGACGCGACGGAGGCTGCGAGTGAACGCGGCCGTCGTGCCGTAAGTGACCGGGCCGCTGGCGAGGGTGGCGCGGAGGTGGCGCCCCGCGGTGGCGACGTCCTGGACGGCGCGGTTGTGGCGATACTGCTGGCGCTCGATGCTCACGCACGCGTCCTCCGGGGCTCGCTGCACGATTTGGCAGTCATGCGGCGACGACGCGTGCGATGCAGCGCGGTTGTCGCGAGGAGGAGCCCCGGCGGGAGCAGGTTGCGGTGGAACGGGTGGAGCTGGAGCGGGCGCGGGATGATGAGGAGGTGCATGCGGCGCGCCGTGCGCCACGTCCCCTGCGCGTGCAGAGAGAACCAGCGAACGAGACGGTGCAGGAGCGGCGACGTGAGCGGCGCCGACGAGCTCGGAGAGGCGCTTGAGCCAGGCTTCTTGAGCCTCCAGCGTGGGGCGGTACTGCAGCAGCTCCTGCGCCATGAGAAGCGCAGTTGCCGGGCTGGGCGCAGGGCGGCCCAGCGAGGAGGCAGCACGGTCCCGCGACGGGTGCAGGGAGGAAGCCTCCTCTTCGCCGAGGTCATCCTCGGCGTGGTCGTTGTCGTCGTCCTCTGCGTGCTCGACGCGGGGCTCGGGGTCGACGTGGCGCTCCGGAGCAGCACTTCCGCGCGGGCGGCCACGCGGGTTGCCAGCGGGAGCGGTGGCGGCGCTGGCCGTCCGGCGAGCGAGACGTTCGGCGCGAGAGCCGGCCATGGCGGTGTCGAGGTTGAAGACGCGCCTCAGCCCCCTACCTGGCGCGCCAAATGTCGAAGAACTGTCCCAGGAACTGGGTGTGTCTCACTAGGTACCGAGTAAGGGGTTGAACACGGAACCAAACAAGCCTCAACGTGCCTCGGCGACGGAGCTCGTCGAGAATCGCTGCGGGAAGGCACTACAGAGATGAACACACGAGCCCTCTTGGAGAGGTAAAACCCCTACGTCCTGCCCTGGTTGTATTGCACTTGCTGGGAGAGGTTTTAGTACAAAGAGAGCTTGGCGAGCTTGAGGTGGCTAACAATGGCTAACCCTAGATCTCAGATGGCCTGCTGTAGAACCAACTGAAGACCAACCAGGATTGAACCTACGAGCTATCAACCCCAGCACCCTTTGCCCGAACGTGCTCCCCCTCGTTTTATAGGTGTCTCAGACCTCTTCCCCCAAATATCTTGGCGGGAAGGGTTACCACATGGCGACGAAGGAGGAGGACGGGTGCACGATAAAGGTAGAGTCCATGGACGCGGTCCATGGCAGGGAGCGGTGTCACCAAAGCTAGAAAAGCCACCGTCCAGCCAGGACGGTGGGCTGGCGCCGCTGAGGTGGGATGTGTCCCACGGTGACATCGCCCTTGGAGGGTAGCTGCAGACGGTCCCCTTATCACCAGAGTGGCAATTCTTGGAGCTCCTTTGCTTGGTGCAGCGTTGTTGACTGCTTTATACACGAGAATGGCAACTGCGGCGCTGTCGTCACCGCACACTGGCGCGGTCGTCACCATGCGCTGGCGCGCCCGTGACTCTGCGAAGGGTGCAGAGCCCATGTGCGCTCTGCCGCGGAGGCAGAGCTGGCTTCGTGGGGAAGGAAACCCCGCGAGGCCGGAGGCCTCGCCGAGCCCTTCGACTTGATCCTTGGAGATGCCCTCTAGAGGGGAGGTCCCTCGCGAGGAGGAGAGATCCCTCACGAGGGAAAAAACCCTCGCGAGGCTCGCCAGGCTTGGCGAGCCTGGTCCTTAGCGAAATCTTCTGAAGAATGTTGTGGGCCCTGACAGGCCGGCCCGTGGTACCCTGGTTTCCACTGTGCCAACAATGATCGCCGAAGCCCTCTCTGACGCCATAAGGAAGATCTTTCCCCCCAACGCGTCATACCAGCTGCCAGAGGGGGTCCTGCCTCTGAGCGGGGACCCGAAGAAGGCAGAGATCCTTGCGGAGATGCTGAAGTGCAACGCCCTCAGAATCGTGGGCCGGGACGACGCCGGGCCCCATAATCCCAAGGCCAGAGCTCGCATGGTTAAGGTGCCCTCTAGCTCCGGCGAGGAAGAGGAGGCCTCCGAGTCCGAGGCAGAGAGCACGGAGAACTCTGAGGTGGAGTTCACTGGCTCCACCGAGGACAGTGACGGTGATGACAGTGACGCCTACGACGACGACGACGAGGCCGCCCGTGACGAAGACGAGGGAGCGGGGGAAAAGGACTCCTCCCCGTGCCTAGCTGAGGGGCCCGCCATGGTCCCGAGTCCGAAGATGAGCACCCAGGCACCGCTCGTGGTCGAAGAAGAGAGTGGTCCCGTGAGCATCGAGGTCGATGAAGGCGCATTTGTCATCGCGCCACGGCGCAGGGAGAAGCTCCGGTGGCAGTCGCCGGCCCCGGAGCCTTCCCTCGCCACCAACATGATGCCTGTGAGCCCGCACGGCTCCTCCGCCGGGTCCGTACGCATGCCCAAGTCGCTGGGCCACAAGCGACCCCGCGGGTAAGCTTTCTTCTTGCTTGTCCTTGTTGTGCTGCTATTGAATTTGCGAACCGCACCTCCGGGAAATTTAACCGAAAGTCGTGGCAGGGGCCAAACTTCCCCGGAAGCTAGCAAGAGTAAGCGGGAGGCGGCGGAACGCGACACGGCCACCAGCGCCGGTGTCCCCGGAGGGACTCAGACTACTCCCATCGCGGAGAAGGTGCTTGGGGGCGACGCGCTGGAGAACTCCGGGATGCATCTGACCCCCGTTAAGGCTGGAGGAGCAGGAACTCTGGAGGCGGCAGGTAAGCCTCGTCTAATTGGACAAGTCCAGCCTTGCCCCGTCCCCAACAACTTATCATTGTGCCTTGCTGAAACAGATACTTCGGTGGTTAGCGGGTTCCCGAGGGAAGACCACGCCGTGACGACTCCGGACAAAGAGATGTCCAAAGCCGTACCCGAGGCGATGGACACGCGCCCGGGGGGTGAGCACGCGGCAGTGCCTGGGCAGAGTCTGACCGCTGCTGGAAACATGAACTGTCCGGGTACCCCGAACCTCCTGGATTGCTCGCTTATGACAGGGGAAGAGCTGGACACCTTTGTCACCCTGTCGACATGCTCCGGAGCGAGTGCTGAGATGGCCGCGCTGGCGGAGATCAAGACGAACTTCTCCACGCAAAGCGGGAGAAGAAACATTCCCGGGGATCCGCAGGGAGCAGCCCCCGAGGTTACGATCACGGGGGCGAACACCAAGGAGGCCGTGATCCGTGGGATTGACCAGCTGGTCCAGGAGATTGAGGCCAGGGAAGACGCGCTGGCGCGTGCCAGCTCCCACGCCGAGGAGGCGATCAACAAAGCAACGACCGAGTTGTCCCACCAGTGGAGCTTATTCTCAATCATGTGGAAAAGCATGGAAAAGAAGAGCAAAGGCAAGCGGGACGAACTTGCGCAAAGGGAGCAGCGGTTGGTAGCCAGAGAGGCTGAACTGACGGCGGAGGCCAGAGCCCTGGAGCTTCAGAGGGAAGGGCTGAAGACAGAGGTCGAGCAGCGTCTCGCTGAGGCGGAGAAGAAACATCAAACGGCGCTGGACGAGAAAGCCAGGGATGCCAGGGAAGCACAGCGGAAAGAGGCGGAGGCCCGGAAGGCAGCCGAAGATGCCGAGAAGGGCCTCCTCGCGGAGAGAGAAGCCACCTGCAAACTGCGGGACCAGGCCAAGCTGGATGGCCAGAGGACTTCCGAGATGGAGAAGTACCTGAAGCTGAAGGGGGAGGAATTGTCGTCGCTGACGAGCAAGCTCCTCGAACTGGAGGAGAAAAACTCCCGGGCGTCTTCGGAGCTGGCGGGAATCTGCCAACAGGCAGAAGACGGGTTCAGGAGCATCATCGCCGCCAGCGCAGATGTGGCGACGCGGGTGCTCCAACTGGATATGCGCGCCGAACTCTCCGGGTTGGCCCCGGACTGTCGGAGCCTCCCTGAAGTGACCGAGTTCCTCCAGAAGACGACGACCTCCGTGAGGTCTGCCAAGAACAGGATCGCAACCCAGTTGCGCACGGACCGGAATGGGGCCAGTCTTGACATGGCAGCACGGGTGATGGCATCATTCTGGGAGGCGCACCCGAACGCCGCCATGCCCAACTTCGTGGTCGACAAGCCTTCCGAGGCTTCGCTCCAAGCCGTAGAAGACCTTGCGGCCACACTGGCCACAAGGATGTATCCTCTGCCGCCCCGCTAGGCTCCCTGCATACCATTCAAGCACCTCGTGCCCAAAAACTGTTATGTCAGACTTTGTATGTGATCATAACTTACGCTGCATTATTCAGGAGACTGCTACGCTATTCTATTTGCGAGTGTTTTGTCTTTATCATGTTTCTTTTTTCTCCACGTCTTTGAGAGATCCTCTCGGGATGTAAGCTTACCTGTGAGATCTTGACTGATCAGGCACATCTCCTTAGGCCCTACCGATTCCCGAAAGGTCGCTCACCCACTCAGCTCGTACTCCTCCCGGGCAGTACCAGGTCTCTCACCACTTCGTACTCCCGGGAGAGCCATGTAGCGCCCCGACCCCAGAACTATACAGTGAAGCGTTGTGCAACCGGTCATGCTACACAATCGAAGGTTACTGGGTTTACCAATCCCAGGCCAAAACCCATTGGTAGGTGTGCTCGGAATGGATCATCGGCACACAACACCTCGATCATGCCATAAGCTCAGACATCGCTATCACGTATAGTAGAGAGACCAAGACTGCGGAACAACTGGCACTTCACAGACTCTATGACACAAGTAAACATATAGCAACTCATATATGAGGAAGATAGCAAATATCACAATCAGAGGTCACAGACCCATCATTACATCATGCGGAAGCAAATATAGTTGTCTAACAACAAGATCCAAATTATGGCCTAAGAGGCCTACAAATAACATATCCCAGCCAGCCTGTTCCGAGACGTCCCAAGCTGCCACCTGGGAACCCCAGACTACTCGTCGATGTCAATCAAGAACCCACCTTCCAGTTCGGTGATGTCCTCCTCTGAAACAAATAATAATCAACAAAGAAAGTCTGAGTACGACGTACTCGCAAGAATTAGTAGGGCGATATAGGCCCAATGCTGACGGAGGCTCTAATGCTGTATAATGTAGCTAATTTGCATAAAGCTAGTTTTCCTTTCAAAAGACATAAAGATCCATTGCATCGTCTACTCAGAATGTTTTCCGAAAAGGGGTAAGAGAGTAAACTTTCATCTTTGGTTCTCAGCGAACCATTTGTAACCAGAAACATGTCATCTCCACCAAGGCACTCCCTCGAATCACCCTCGAGGAAATGAACCTTTTATCACACGTTGGATTGCAACCTCTAGCTGCCAAATTTATTAATTAGGTTCAGGTTCTCTATGAGCTAATCAGCCTTTCCCAAGAGTTTGTCCATAACCGTGGACACGGCTTTTCGAAAAGATTTAACCCTACAGGGGTGTACTGTTTTTATCCATTGGTACCGTCCGACCCCTTGCCTGTACAATTAGCACTCTTCCGGGGAAAGCCGGCAGGGCGGGCGCGGTTAAACCTTTACCTCGCATGGGACTATCCAAGGGTCATCGTGACGACGGGACAAGTTCAGTGCCTATTTCAACACCCTGCCCCATCGCCACTCGTATCACCACCATCCCCATCACATCATCATCATCATCATCACCAACCACACACTCACAAATGGAAAGCGCAAACTAGAGGACCCTTGGATACGCCCGCACAAGTTATTTAGTTAGTAAGGGCCCCATACCCCCACCGATGGTAGCACGCTCGGTTCTTGGTTCTAGCTAAAAGCACTCTCAGCCTAGGCGAGAAGAATGAGGCAAAACACCATCCCCGATGGTAACTCATCCAAGCCTTTTAACAAATTAATTAAGTACCAAATGTAACCACCATGTCCGAATCATTCCATTAACATCAATATCATGGAATTAAATCACCGGACAATATAACATTTAACTAAGCATGACTAAGCATCACTAAGCATAAATGCATACAACAGTTGTATCTTTGTCTCCGGCCAACACATCAAGCCTAGGTTTCATAGGAGGGGAAGCATGTGATGGTTCAGGGGACAATGCATATCATAGGATTCTCTAACTTGATCAAAAGTGACATTTGAATCGCATGCAATATTCTGGTGGATAAAATAAGTTTATAAATCAATAGGATTCTAGAATGCCAAGAAGGTTAGGTTAGCTCTTGCCTTGCTGATAGTACTAGTCGCGCTGATCGTCGAGGTATTGTGGTGGAACCTCGACTCCAGAATCTACCGATACACAAACAATACAGGGAACGAAAAAAATAATACGAATACAAGGTGCAATGCACAATCATGATGAGATGGTCAAATTATGCACTAAAATCATATTGGGCATGTCCCACAAGTTAAATGGAACCCCTAAAATAAATATTGCAATTAACGGGTCAAAACTCCATATTTAACTTAGTGAATTGCATCATTATCCAAAATGTCCAGTACTGAAATATGGGTCCTAAATGCATGAAAATGACATTATTAGATAGGTATTGTCCTACTGATCATTTTGGTACTTCGTTTGCAATTTTCCAATTAATGATGAAGAAATGGTGATTTAAACGGGTATGCAATTTAAATCAGTTTAACCAATTCGAATTTAACATCGAAGGAATAATTGGTTTCTTGCTGTGAACTAAACATAGATAGATAGCAATTGCGTTGCTGATCATTTTGGTATTTTATTCACAATTTTTGAGTGATTATTTCTCAAGTTATGATTTTCCCAAAATTGTTATTAATTCTGCCATTTTAGTAAATTTAAATAAACAGCAGAATAAACTATTTAGTTGATCATAGAAATGATACTAAAAGATAGATATGATTTGTATGAACATTTTGACATATCATTTGTAATTTTCTGAGTTATAAAACAAAAGATATTGAATTTACAAATTCATCTCAAAATCTGCCATTTTAATTATTTCAATTTTAACAGCAATTTAAAAAATTCATTTTAACATGTAATTATAACTAACATGTAGATATTAATTCTCTGAACATTTAGAGATCTTATTTGCAATTTTTGGATCAATATTCAAATTGTTATGAATTTCCCAAATAGTAATTTAAATCTGCCCTTTTTATATTTAATCAACTAAAGGCAATTTAATTTAACCAAATAATTCAACTAAGGGCACTAACATGAAGAGTTTATTTAGCTGAGCATTTTAACATATTATTTGCATTTTTCTGATTTGTAAAACTCTAGATATGAATTTCAAAATTTTGACAATACTCACAGATGATTTTGTATTCCACAATTAAATTCATGTTTTACAATTCAATTGCATGTATGAGTTACATATTTGGATAGGTTATGAAAATCTAAACAATTTGATATAAGACACAAATTTTTCTGATAATTATTTGAATTGATATGAATTTCACAAGTTTTACTTCATTTTCTGTTTAAACTTTAAATCACAGATTTTTGGGCCGAAACGTTTTAAACCGAAACAGGGCTAGCCCGTGCCACTGACCCGTGGGGTCTGGGCCAGTTTGGCACCCAGATGGCACCACGTAGGCGGCCACGTCGGCGGCTAGCTCGACACGCCGGAGCGGCGGCTCGGGCGCGCACGGCGGCGGCGCACCGGTGTAAACTTGCCCTAACGGAGGCTACCTACGGGCTCTACGCGTCGAGGCGGTCTGGCTGATGGCGGCGCCGCCCGATTAGGGTCACCGGAGCGCTGCCGGTGATGCGGTCCAGCGGCGGCGCGCGGAGGCGCTCGGCGCGATGGCGGGGCCTAGCTACCGGGAGGGAAAGGGGAGGATGGAGATGTCCCTGAGGACCAGCGGCTCACCAGCAGCACGAATCCGCGGACGGCGAAAACCGAGGGAGATGGAGACGGCGGTGAGGAGCTCGGTGAGGTGCGGCTGGAGGCGGAAGGGAACGGCGGCCGTGGTTGAGGTAGAGGGCGTCCCGGCCCGATTCAACCGGCGGGAAGGTGCAGCACGGCGAGACGGTGATGATGGCGTTGTCGGCTTGAGCTCGGACGACCGGAATCGATGGAGAGCATGACGGCGGCGAGCGGCGGACAGGGAGCCAGGGCTAGGGTTTCGCGCGAGGGGGAGAGAGAGCTTAGAAGAGAGGTGAGGGAGGAGAGGGAGGAGCACGCGCCAGGGGCCTTAACCACGCAGGGGGCGCTCGGCATCGACGCAGGGCAGGAGGACACAGCGGCAGCATGGCGGCAGTGTCGCCACTGTCGCCCACAGGGAAAGGGAGGAGAGAGCTGACAGGGGGGGCCCACTCGTCAGGGTTTTAAACTTTTCCTTTTCTTTTTCTGTTTCTTTTAAACCAGTAGGGTTTTAGGTATTTATTTTCTAAAATTCTGAAAAAATATTTAGGGAGGCTCCCCTTATCATGTAGAGACCCCACAAAATTTGGTGCTGCAAAATAAGAAGTTTTGAATAACATTTACTCATAGTGTTTAAATATGCTCATTTGATAATTTCCAAAATTCATTGACTTGGGATACTTAAACAATTCCATAAACTTTGAAAATATTTATGGAGGCTCCTAATATCATAAGGAAGCTCCCCATAATTTTCTTTTGAATTTTGAGAAGTTGAACTTGGAGTCAAAATTCACAATTTGTTTAAACCAATTTTGAATTCCAAATATTTATTACTTTGCTTAACAAGCAAGTGTCTTTGACAAATATTTAGGAAAGGTGAACTTGGAACTTCCTGGACAATTGGAAGTTCAAAACAATTTGGTTTTGCTAGATTGAGACATTGCATTTGGTTTGAAATTTTGGGGAAGGGTTTTGCTTCCTTTGTTTTAACTTTCCAAGTGTTGCTTTATTAACTTAGCAATTTAAATATATATGCCATGATGCAATGAAAAGAAAAAGTGAAAATTTGGCCCATATTTTAGGGTACCAAACTGGGGCTGTTACAAGCCAGCCCCCTGGGGTGCTCAATCGACGGACAAGACGCGTTTCCAGTTCCAAATATAGTTTTATTCCCACAAAATAGACAGCCAAAACATGACAAGGGTTCAGATCAAAGATAACTTATCTTTCTGGTTACATGGAGCCCCAAGTGGTAACTTGTCCGGGTGCCCTTCCAGATGTTGCGGGTACCTCGCGCGGACCGAGCTCTTTGCTTCAACGCACTCCACGGGGTGGAAAGGAAGCAGCCTCCTCGACTCGTGCGCATTGATCAGCCATGGTCCACAGGTCTTCCAGGGTGGCCACCGTGCGGGTTCTCAGCCTCTCCCGCATCATAGGGCTGCGGACATTGGCGTGGAAGACGGCGATAACGGAGATCTCTTGCAGGTCAGCCGGGGGAATACGGACGATGACACCCCGGAACCTCCATATGTATCGGCGCAATGGTTCCTCAGGCCCTTGCTCTAGGCGATAGAGGTCAAGGACGGTCGCACCAGGATGCGGATCCGCCGGGGCCTCCATCTCCTCGTGAGAGCGACGCCTGGGATTGGAGCTTTGGTTGACGGCCTCGCGGATGGGATCCATGGGCCTCTTGCCATGGGGATCCCCTTGTCGTTCCTCTTTAGCGGGTGATGGCGCCGGAGCGGCAGTTGCTTGGGTGTTGGTCGGGGCAGAACTCGTAGGAGCGTGGCAGTGGTGAGCATAGTCCAGCAGGTTTTCCAAACTTGCGATCTAGGCCCTTGCTCGGGGATCGCTCTTGCACCTCTCTGGCGGCTAGGAGAGAAGCACTCGGGCCGTGCCCAGCGCTTCTTCCAGCCCCCAGCTTTTTCGCGACGACTGCTACGACGGCTCACCAGGGACCTCCCGAGTGCCAGACATGGCCTTTGCTGACCGAAGACGTGCCCGTTCACCCGATCTCGATGAAACAGAAGAGGGGCTCGAGGCAGATCTTGCCTCAACCGAAGAGCTCGACATCGAACATGACGAAGCGATGATCTCTTGCCAGAAGATCTGGAGAGCTCGAAGCAGACCTCCTCGAAGATCTCAAAGCCGATGAAGAACTTGAGGATGATCTCGACGAAGAACACGAAGCCGATGAAGAACTTGAAGAAGATCTCAACGAAGAACATGAAGCCGATGAAGAACTCGAGGAAGATCTTGACGAAGTACACGAAGCCGATGAAGAACTCGAGGAAGATCTCGACGAAGGACACGAAGCCGATAAAGAAGAAAATAGCGCTTGCGCCCCCTACCTGGCGTGCTAGATGTCGTGTCTTGGATCGCGGACACCGGGAGTAAAGGATACCCCCTTTTAGGTTCGGTGTGGGGCGTGAAGGAGGCTAAGTGACGTCTTCCGCCCTGGGGCTTTGTCTACGCTCGAGATCTACGTGCTAGCAGCATCACAGAGACACAAGGAGTTTACCCCGGTTCAGGCCGCCCGGAGGCTAACAGCCCTACTCCTGCATGTCTGGATTGAGAGGTGTATCATGGTGTAGCTTTACAAGGGTGCTTGCGGGTGAGAAACCGGGAGGTGTTGTCTAGAGGTTGAAGACGAGCAGATCCCGGCCCGGAGGAGGTCACCTCTCGCCTAAGCTACTCTTGGACTTGTGCACTACCTAGCCTCCCCCAACTTGTCTTCTGGACTTGTCCCTTGTTCCTTGTTCCTTGTTCCTTCTCTTTGGGTGCCTCGGTCCTCCTTTTATAGGCTAAGGGGATACCATAGGTGCACCCTTGGGGCCGGAGGGGTTTTGGTAGGAAAACCCCTCCGGGTTCTCCTTAGGAGGCGACGTGGCCTCCTCTCGTCCAAGTATTCTTCTCAGAGGGGGTAGGTGAGGTCGCCCACCTTTTCCAGAGAGGGCGGACAGAAGCTGACAGCTTTTCCGCCTCTGCCCCCCTTTGGCGCCTCCATCTTCTTGGCGCCCAAGTCTTCTAGGAGCCTCCAGCCAGGTCTGGCATGCTTATCCTCTTTGCGCACTGGAGGTTGGTTCCCGGGGTGAGCCTGGCCTCCTCCCGGGCGTCGGGGTCCCGGGACCTCCATGCCTTCTTCCGGGTCGAGGGGGCCCCGGAGGGTCCCTGAGTCCTTTACCTTGGTTGTCGATGTCGCGTGCGCCGGGACGCCGTGGGGCAGATGTGGGGCCCATCTGCCAGTCTTGTACCTTGGCCTTGAGTGTCTCCTTGGTGGGCCCATGTGCGATGGACCCACTTTGACCGCATCAGGGGAACCCCATGTTCCACTGTTGCGACAACATGTATGCATGACAAATTAAATGCGATCCAATTTTATTCCCTAACACATGGCAAAACATTTTAAAATGGGATCGGTGCACAATATAGATGCACTGGACAAACCCCATAATTAAATTTAGTTGATTTAATTCGACTAAATGGATAAAGGTGCGATGTTAATTAATTATGCATGATTTTATACGATATCGCATATAGGGTATAGGGTTAGGGTTGGGGTCACACATCAGTTCAGGGGTCTTCAGAGCGGAGAGGAAGTAGTCGAAGTAGTCGTCCGTCCGGAGTCGAGGTAGTGGACGTCGTGGAAGTAGTCGTACTCGGGTCGTCATCGTTGCGAACCTTGGCGTTCCGGTCTTCGGGGTCGACAGGGGTTCACTGCGCCGGGGTACTCGGGCACCAGGCTTCGCGGACACGCACAAAGGCGGCCGACACACAACGCGAACAACGAAGCGGAGAACTTGGCGGGTCATCGTCGTACGGGCACCGGTAGTCGTTCACGGAGTCGTGGAAGATCTTCTCGTATCGTCATCCGATCATCAGGGTTCACGGCACCGAAGATCTTGTCAGGTCTCCGGTCTTCACGATGGGGACATAAAACTTGGCGGGTTCCCATCGGGAAACAACATCGGGGACGGAAAATTGAGGCAGCACAACAACGGTACGAAGAACTCGTCGGCACGGAAACGGGAACGAACACACCCGTCGTGCACGGCCGTCGGGTAGCAGAACACAGCGGGGACGAGGACGTACATGGATACGGGCAGAAGGGACACGGACAGAGACGAGAACATGGCAGCGTCGGGGACGGCGGTAGCACATGGCCATAGAGCCGGATGTCGGGGACGGACACGCACAAAGGCGAGGAGGACAGAAATGAGGAGGGGCTGGTGCAGGCAACGACGGGACTGGAACACGGGGTCGGCCTGGGGCTCTGGGAAGGGAGGCTGGCGGACGACGGCGCTAGAGGAGGTCGGTGAAAGAACAAATGATGCCGAGATGTCGCCTAGAGGGGGGCGGGGGTGAATAGGCGATTAAAACTTTTCCGGTTCAGGGCTTGATAATTGCGGAATAAAACTATGTGTTTAAATTAACAAGCCAACAACCTAATTACTAGGCTCACCTATGTGCACCAACAACTTATGCTAAACAAGGCAAGCAACAAGGTGATAGCAAGATATAAAACTTCAAGCACGAAGGCTATCACAATGTAAATTGCATAAGTAAAAAGCTCGGGTAAAGAAATAACTGAGGCACGCGGAGACGAGGATGTATTCCCGAGTTCCTCCTTGTTAAGGGAGTACGTCTCGTTGGAGTGGTGTGAGCTCGCCACAAGAGGCCTACTCGAGATGCCACAAAGGCCTCACCCTATTCTCCGATGAACCGCACCCAAGGGTTTGGTTCACCTTCCACTAACGGAATCCTTCGAGGCGGAATCCGGAGCCTTTACAACTTTCTTGGGCACACACCCACAACTCAATTGGGGGCTCCCAAATCTTGCCGAAACTTCACAACTTGAAGTCTTTGCGGCACACCAACCGTCTTGGGTACACAATGCACCCAAGAGGCACAAGCTCTTGGGAACACAATGCACCCAAGAGTAACAAGCTTCTCAACTTCGATCCCACGAATCTTCGTGGAGAGCACAACCCGATGCAACTAATGCAAAAGGCAAGAACACACTAAGTGGTCAAATCCTTCTCTCCAAAATCCAACCAAAGCAAGTAATGCTATGGAGGGATTTAAGAGGAAGAACAAGAGGATGAACACAAAACAAACCCAAAATCTAGATCCAACGAGTTCCCCTCACTTAGAGGAGATTTTGTTTGGTGGAATAGCGGATCTAGATCTCCTCTCTTGTTTCCCTAAATTTGGGCAAGAATCATCGGAGGGAAGTGGAGGAATCGAGCTCTCAAAATGTGCAACAATGGAGGAGAGTGGTGAAAAAGAGCTCTAGGGGAAAATTGGGGAAGAAGCCCTTTTTATAGTGGGCTCCAAAATGGAGCCGTTGGGGCAAAAAAAACGTGCTGCAGGCAACCCGGCCTGGGGCTGGCCTACATGCCGGCCAGGCCGGCCGGGAAGCAGCAGCGAACAAACACAGGCAGCAGTGCACGGAGCAGCGATCGATGCGAAGCAGGAAAAAAAACGGCCAGAGAGCCCGGCCTGCACCCGGCCATGGGCCGGCCTGTGGCGCGAGCTGGGCCGGGAGGGCACCCGAGCTGGCCGGCCTGCCCCCGGCCTGGGGCCGGCTAGGCAGAGCAGCGAGGCCGACGGCCCACCCGAGCCTCCCAGCCTGAGGCCGGCCTCGGGCCCGGCCAGGCCGGCCTGGCTCCCTTTTTTTTTCTTTTCTCTCTTTTTAAAATCTGTCTAAAAACTTTCCGACGGTATAAACGCAATAACTTTTACCCAGGAACTCCGTTTTCGATAATCTTGGACTCGTTGGAATCGTCACAACGAGCACAACAAGAATATGCAGAGAAACATCATAGTCCAAGAAAATATTATAAAAAAAATGGGGAAAGGTAAAAGCTTCTTTTCACAAACCGAAAAATCCGTATCTTTTGCAATTGAAGTCCGAATGAAGTAAAACCAATTTTGTTGGAAAGAGGACGAAAAATGCTACCCTTGCAAATGGCAAACAAGCAATGGAGATTTTGGAAAGAAATGGAAGAGATAAATCTTCCACATGGATGAACCAGCAAAGTCTCCAATACCGAAAACGCAATAGGGGACGCATATGAAAAACGTTTTCGGTGAACTTAGCCTTGTCATGACAAGCACAACAAGTACCAAGACCACACCACGATTAGAGCCAAATAATAACCAATAAAGATGATTGCAAGGATGCAAAGGTTTGTGCTCTCTACGACGATACGAACAAGATACTCGGTCGAGAGCCCCTCTTGATAGTACGGTTAACTATCCTATAATCCGGTCTCTCAACTAACATCATGAGACCGGTAAAATAGAAAACCTATCAAGATCATACCTTTGCCATGCGCATTAATCCACTTGAGGTCGATGAAGATGATCTTCATCTCCTCAAGACGCACCACCTTTCTCGATTGCGCTTTGCTTGGTGAAGATTCACATGTTGCTCCCCCATACACCAATATGGGAGAAGCACCTCTTCGGCATATCTTCAGTTGGACTTGAGTGTTGATCAACTCGCACTTAGCCTTGATCAACACATACTCTTCTTCCCTTAACCTTGACTCCAACAAATGGAGATCAAGCAAAGTTTATGGACACACATACAAATATTGCTCAATACAAACATTAGTCCATAGAGACTGTCATTAATTACCAAAATCAGACATGGGGCAACCATGCACTTTCAATCTCCCCCATTTTGGTAATTTATGACAATCCCTTTTAAGAGGGTTTATATAATGAATAAAGCAACCTTGCAAAACAAACAAGCAAGGATGCAAGCGCATTAAAGGCAAATGCAACAAAAGCATAAAACCCAAATTCCCTTAAACCCTCTAAACTTCTCCCCCATTGGCATCGATTGCCGAAATGGGAAAAAAAAATTAGCGAGCCAATATAATATGAGTTCCTCCATAAAGGTGTGCATTTCTCAAGATATGAGTGAAATCAAATGCACTTATTCATTGATGAATAATTAGAGGAAATCAAACTATATTGAGGATGCAAAGATTGCAAAAAGATGAAATCATTCTAAACATCTCCACAAAGGAGAAAAGCAATCAAAACGATCCAAAGCGAGAGTTCTAAATAAAAATGGAGAAGCTCCCCAATGTTCATGCACTATTGAGGAGTGCAGAAATATGGAATCCTCGCTCCCCCAAAATCATCTAGAACACGCAACAAGTGCAAGTGTGAATAAAGCAAAAGCAAATCAAAGCACTTGCACCAAGGATATGGTTGAGCCATAAGGAGATACCAATTTTCAAAGATTCAACATAAGATAGGCCAACCGAGATAAAAAGAAGATCTTTAAAAGGGTATGTTCACGAGCTTAGGGATACCAATTGGAAACTAAAACCAATTGAGAATGCCAAAAGCTAGTGAGAGCATTTAGCCAATAAAATTCAACATGCTCACCATGGTAAGCATGAAGTAGAAGATCATCAACAAATACATGAGTGTGCAAAGATACCAATAAAAACAAGACAAGCACTCATGATACAAATTTGGAGCCACCAAAGAATTATAGATGAAAAACAAGGCGTCTCGAAAGAAATAGGATACCAACTACAAGGTGACCTTTCTCATATGTATAGGTTTCTAAGTAGACAAATCATTGACGATATACATCCACAAAGAAACTTGCACATATGAAATGGTTGAAGAGGAGGAGACCATGGTATCCAAGAGGGAAGTCATGAATATACAAAAGAGAATATTGCTTAAAAGCATAGCACATAGCTCAAATTTATCTCATTGTATATAAATGAACTTCAAAAAATATCAAAGACATCACACATATCACTAAGGGAACAAGAGATAGTGGAGATGCTTGGAGATAGGAAACAAGTATCACAAAGTAATAATACCAATTGAAGAAAAGGTTTTTGCAATTTCATCACAAATATCACAAACATATACCAAGTGAAGGAAATAAGCCAAAACCACAACAATTGCACATAAAAGTTTTCATGCCAAGAGGCATACTGATGCATGTAAAATGCATACATGAACTTTGCATTATAATACTCATATTCCAATCATATTTGCATCATATAAGGGTTATATCATTGCTTTATAATGATTTTGGGAAGATTTCACAGTTCCTATTTTTCTGGAATTAACCATGCACTGGGAGAAAACCCTATTTTCTATATTTTGATGTCTCAGGGACCCAAACGACGTCCAAATGACCTGAAAATTTACGAGCATCAGTTTTTGGAAGGAACAAAGCGTAGGAGCGAAGGAAGCGAACAAACGGAGGCCCGAGGGCCAGAAGAGGGTGGCCCACACGGCCAGATTCCTTGGCCGCGTGGGACCACTCATCTGGGCCCTCGTGGCTCCGTTGCCGTCGATCTTTCTTCCAGAAGCTTCGTCACGACCTAAAACCGACTATAAAAATAGTCTCCCGACGCCTTTCGGAGGGGAGGCCGCCGAAAACACAGAAACACCAAAACAGAGATCTGGAGCTGCAAATTGGAGGGGGAAAACTCCGACAGAGCGCTGTCGGCATGGTCTCCATCTCCCCCAACGACATCTACACCGTCTCCATGATGAAGAGGGAGTAGTCCACCCCTGGACTATGGGTTTGTGGAAGTAACTTATGTATCTCTCCTCTCTCTTGAGCTTCACTAATTAGTACCGTATGAGCTGCCGAACATGATTACGGTCATCTATGTAATTCCTTTATGGTGGATCTCTTTATGAGTTAATATATTTTTGAGATTGCAATTGTTTTGTTTCAGTTATGAAAGTAGATGCATATTATGTACCCCGTTCTTGTCTACTTGTTTTGATCAAGCATGTTTATGAGAGCTTGTGTGGGGGAACGTGTGCATTAGTTGGAGTAATGAGGGGGTGGCTAGTGCGGTGAAAGTGAGAGAAGTTCCGCGATCCACTTGGGTATTTTTACCTTACTTTGTTGCCTCACTAGGGATAAAGAAAAATACCATGCTACCGGAGGTGTGGGTGTGACCATTGCCACTTCTCCATGACTAGATCTAGCATGTTCTTATTTTAACTTCATGTCATAAGACTTAAAGCTACACTCTGATTTATCTTAATTACTGAGGTGCTAAGATTTAATTCACATCTTGGTGGAGTATAAGAGAGATTAATAAACAAAAGATCTCTATGTTAGTACGTGATGCCCATATAATTAGTAACTTGTCTTGAAACCTTTTTGTTGCAATCTCATATGTCAATTCTAGTGATCCATTATCTACCACTTTATTAAACAGAGAGTGCGTTTGTGAAACCATGAACCCCGGTCCATTTTTAATCATAAGAAACACCTCTCCAACAACTTATAAGCATTTTCCATTTTCTGCTATTTAAAAATCCGAAAATACAAAAACACTTTTATATCTTGCATTCACAATACAAAACCCAAAAATATCATCAATCATTGTTTCCACCATCCTTGCATATTTATTTATCATCATTGCATATTTATTTCTTGTTTTGCATTTGTTATATTTTCATATCATTCTCACACCTTGTGCTTGACAACCACTTGGTGAGGTTGAGGGTACAAAACAATTTACTTTGTTTTGTAGGTTTTCAAGAGAAGGATAAGAAGATAAATATTTCACTACTGATTCCCCGAGATTTCGATATTAAACCCTCGAGTCACCCCTCACGGGGAAAACTGTCTTTCCTATACTATACACTCTGCACTTGGAGTCTCAACCTAACCATATTCTTTTGACGCAGGTAACTACGTCAAAGGCCATCACCTACACAAGGTTGAGACTAGAAAAGTATGCATGGGATCGATACTTTTTACCGAGATGCATTGACGATGAAGAAGATGAGAGTTTGTTTATGATCAAAGCTTGACTCCGATAATCACATGGTGAGAACACCTTCCTTATTAATGAGGAAAGCATCCAATGCATCTCCATTGTACCTAAAACAAAATTCAAGCACAAAATGGTTCCCAAACTCATTGGGTCCCATAGCAGTTAGATGAACTACAATATATAGGAAACACTCCACATAAATATGTGCATATAGATATGAAATTGAATTTCATGCACATCTTAGCCGATTTAGGATTTGGTGGAGTATCCCATATATATATGGAACTAGAAAGACTAGCATGCCGTAAAAATACGATACCAACTAGGAGAAAAGATACCAAGAAGAGGATAATACTTGACCGGGATCAAGTAAAGTAAAATAAAGCAATAAGGTATCAAAACTCCCACAATAAATATCAATTGAAACAAATATCTATGGAGGAGATATTAAATTCCAATTAATACCAATTGAAGGTACCTAGGCAAGGCCAATGAGCATATAAGATAAAAGAAAGAAAGACATGCTCGAAGGATTTTCTCATTCAAGGAGATAAAACACAAAACGGGGAATGAGAAAGCTAACTCCCAAGAGAGAGCAAGGTTACACCAAATAAACCAAACACCCTCTACACTTTATATGATGGCACAAAGCATCAAAAGAAAAATATTTGTCTTCCATAAACACATAAGATAGAAAATAAACGCCAATTGAAAGGATCACATATTGATAGATAGGATAGGGTTCTAAATAAAAAGGAATGCTCCCCCAAGATTCATGCATTATCTTTGATATTTGCATTTGAATACAAAATGCCCGCACAAGGGATCATTACTCTCCATATTTTATTTACAACACTAAACACTACCAATTGAAAAATAGGATCCATGCAAAAGGCAAGGAAGACAAAGGGAGTCAAATAACGCAAGAGCCAATATGAGGATGAACAAAAATATTCTACCACAAAGGTGTATATCAATTGTCCAAGGACAATGAGTAAAAGGAAATATTTTCCCGGTGAGTAGAGATATCCAAGGTCATCCTCACAAGATAAAACATATGGCAAGAGATAAGAAAAAAACACCATCTATTAATAGAGGTTGTTGGTAGTTTCAACTATTCAAACCAACCGGCAAGACCATGGTTAGAATAATATGGAACAAATGGATTCTCACATAATATATGGAAATGCATATTAGAGAAAAACCACACCAAGCAAACTCACACAAACAAGAGCCAAAGGATAACCAAAAAGAAAAATGGAACTTGTTTGAGCAAACATGCCACATAGGAAAGAGATAATTTATACTATCAAATCTAAGTGGCAAACCTCAAATGTTCACATTTTGTGGGATTGTAATATGCACATAGCTTATTACTCCCCCATAATGTGATAATTAATTTTATCTAAGCAAGAGGCAAATAAAACCAACTAGAGAAATTAATGGACATTGTAGAATTTGAATTTCTCATGAATATGACATGCCACATAGTAACTAGATAATATTGAAATATCAATACTAGGTGGTGTGCCTCATGTACACACATTTTTAGGTTTATGAAGTGCACAAAGCACATCACTCCCCCAAAATGGGATAGTCCATTAATATCTCAAAGAGCCAAATGAAATCCACACAAGATCCAATAAAGCTCAACACAAAGTTACACATACATGATACACAACTATCATACACAACCTTGAATAAAAAGAAAGGTAGAAAAGTAGCATATCATATACAAGCACATGCTACGAAAAAAACTAACACATGCAAGGGAGCAAGCAACTTTCAATGTATATATGGATTAAATTCAAGTTACTGCAAGGAGGAAGCATTGGATATGAGATAGAGCGATATATTCCAATTGACTTGGCTTGAGGAGATATAACCATGAAGATCCCTTAATTCTTCAAAAATAGCCAAGTTACCAATGTCCTCCAACAACACCTATTGATCAAGTTGAACCTTGTTGGTCCCCAACCAAGTTGGGTCCTAAGAAGTTAGTCACAATAGGCTTGGGAACCCAAATGGTTCTTTTCTTGACACCACTTTGAGTCCCCACATATTTGGCAAACACATTGCCAATTCCATCCTTCCAAAGAGAATAAGCATCATCAATTATAATAGGGTTGGATAGGGTACCGTTAGTGCATGAAGAAGCAAAATGACCCTTGCCACGGCAAAGGTAGCAACATCGACTCTTCTTTTTCTTCTTAATAGGCTCGCTCATAAACTTGAGGAGCATTGGCTTGAGTCTTCTTAGGAGGTGGCCGTTGTTGAACTCGTGGTTGAGCACGAGATTGAACAAGAGGCCGCTTCCCTAGTTGCTTCTCACTAAGAGGCTTCTTCTTCATTGGGCAATCCCGAACATGGTGCCCTTCAACCATGCAATTGAAGAAAATGATGTTGGCCGGATTCTTGACTTGTACTTGACCCTTCTTCTTCTTCTTCTTCTCAACTTTGGACTTGTTCTTGTTGTTGGAGTTGAATCCAAGTCCACTCTTGTCATTAGGGGATTGTTGCACACACAACATGTTTTCAAGTGCACTCTTCCCTTCATGACGCTTTACCAAGTCTTTCTTCAAAGAAGAGACTTGGGCCTTGAGGTCTTTTATTTGCTCTACATGGTTAGTGGCAACAAAAGCACTATAGGAAGTAGAAGCTTCATTGTTAGAGCAACAAGGCAAGGAAATTAATTCATCACATGATGTACCAACATTTTGAGTGGATGAACTACTAGGACTAGCACATGGCAATATAGCATTTTTAGTTATAGTTGTGCTATTATTCACATGAGGCTCACAAGATGTTACCTTTGTAGTGATGGCCTCATGAGCTAACTTTAGACTAGCATAGGATGCTAGAAGATCATCATTAGAGCTAGATAGCAAGGTTGGGAGGAGTGTCATAATACAAAAAGCATGCTATAAGTGCTTAATACAAATTCGGAACCGCTCTCAACTTGTTTAGTGTGGAAGATGACAGAAACTCTATTACCATTCGTTGACAAAAACAATCACCTCTCAAAAACATTTTATCTCTGTTTTAAAAAAAAATAAAAAGCTCTAGCACATGATAATCTCTGCTTCCCTCTGCGAAGGGCCAATCTTTTACTTTTATGTTGAGTCACCATCTTTTTCCTTTTAGCACCTTCTTGAGAGCATAACCACCATTCTTAGTGAAATGTACTTGTCCCAGAATACTGTTAATTGTGGTGTAACTTTGATGCTTTTATCTTTGATGATATGTATTTCTAGTCTTCTTTTGAACTTCGGAGTGCCTGGGCATTTATGTTTTGCGTGATTAGAAAACAGGCAAGCGAGAGACCACTTTACCATGTCTTATGAGCTTTGCAATCCTGCTTATAGATATGTCCATGTTGTTTACTATTGAGATGTTGGTATCTTTTCATGTTTGGCATAGCTATTAGGTGACATTATTTGCATATGTCTTGCTTTGAGTTGCCTATGCAGTTTGCTCATATAATGAGAACATTCTCATCACTTTAAGCATATAAAGGCTCTGATCAAAAGATAAGTACAATCTGTTAATTGTTCTCTGACCAAGAACAAAGTTTGCTATTACCAATTATGATTTTCTTTGTGCACCTTTATTAGTGATTTCCTCTACTTGTTTCAAGTTAAGTTATATGAGAGGAGAATTGCTATCTATAATGACTTGTGTATTAGTAAGTGTGATGCTTCTTGTCCGTATTTTGTTTTATCGACACTTCACTCCATAAACATGTGGTCCTGTTTACTGAGTTCAGATTCGCTTGGGGACAAGCGAAGTCTAAGCTTGGGGGGAGTTGATACGTCCATTTTGCATCACTATTTTATATCATAATTTACTAATATTCATTGATATATTTTGTGTTTAGAAGTGATACTTATGTTATTTTACCTATTTTGCGTGTTTCATGATCATTGAGGAATTATTCACCGGAGGCTGAATTCTGCTGGAAAAAGGACCGTCAAGATACCATATTTCTGAAGATCAACGGAGTCCGGAGCAAATACAGAAGACCTTATATTTGCAAATAAGGGCGTGAGCCAAAAGGGGAGCCGGAGGAGGGCTGCCAGTGGCCCACACCATGTGGTGGCGCGACACCCCCCTGGCCGGCGCCACCAGGTGGTGTGGAGGCCCTGGCCCACCAACAGGCCTCCCCCTTCGCATACTTGTTCACCCCGAAAACCTAAGAGGGGGAGGAGTCATAGAGAGGTATTCCGCCGCCGCCACAAGGCGGAAACCAGAGAGAGAGAAAAAGCTCTCCGGCAGGGAGAAATCTGCCGGGGGAATTCCCTCCCGGAGGGGGAAGATCGTCGCCATCGTCATCGTCATCGAGCTAGGCTTCATCGGGATCATCATCATCATCTCCACCACTGAGCACCATCATCCCCATCACGCCACTCCGTTCCGCTGTAACATCTTGGGTAGAATCTTGTCTAGTTCATAGGGGAAGCTTTCCCGGTGTTGATTACCCCTTGTGATTGATGCTATTGAGTGAAACCATTGAATTAAGGTTTATGTCCAGATTGTTATTCATCATTATATCACCTCTGATCATGATCCATATGATGTCTTGTGAGTAGTTCGTTTAGTTCTTGAGGACATGGGAGAAGTCTAGATGTTAGTAATGAACTATGTTGAGTAATATTTATTGGTTTGATACTTAAGTTGTGGTGTTATTCTTCTAGTGGTGTCATGTGAACGTCGACTACATGACACTTCACCTTTTAAGGGCCTAGGGGAATGCATTGTGTATTTGGTTTACTAATTGTGGGGTTGCCGGAGTGACAGCAACCTGAACCCCCTTTGGTACATCATTGCATAAGGGATAGCAGGATCTCAGAGTGTAAGGCTGTGGTTAGATTTATCTTAATTACTTTCTTGTATTTGCGGTATGCTTATGAGAGGTATAATCACAAGTATGTATTAGTCCTAGGAAGGGCGGTGCATTAGCATAGGTTCACCCACACAACACTTATCGAAACAATGAAGATTAATCAGCTATAGGAAGCGAAAGCACTTGACTAAATTCCCGTGTGTCCTCAAGAACGTTTGGTCATCATAAGTAGAACCACCGGCTTGTCCTTTGCTCTAAAAAGGATTGGGCCACTTGCTGCAATTATTATTACCGCATTTTATTTACTCGTATTTTATTATTCTGCATTATCAAAAACCACTAAAAATCTGTCTGTGAGCATTTACAGTGAATCCTTGATTGAAACCACTTGTCAACACCTTCTGCTCCTCGTTGGGTTCGACACTCTTATTTATCGAAAATACTACGATACACCCCCTATACTTGTGGGTCATCAGGCGGTAAAGCCAAACAAGAGAGACGAGGGTCTGATACCAATTGAAAGAAGAAACGATGCCGAGATGTCACCTAGAGGGGGGGGGGGTGAATAGGCGATTAAAACTTTTTCCAGTTTAGGGCTTGATAGTTGCAGAATAAAACTATGTGTTTAAATTAACAAGCCAACAACCTAATTACTAGGCTCACCTATGTGCACCAACAACTTATGCTAAACAAGGCAAGAAACAAGGTGATAGCAAGATATAAAACTTCAAGCACGAAGGCTATCACAATGTAAATTGCATAAGTAAAAATCTCGGGTAAAGAAATAACCGAGGCACGCGGATACGAGGATGTATTCCCGAGTTCCTCCTTGTTAAGGGAGTACGTCTCGTTGGAGGGGTGTGAGCTCGCCACAAGAGGCCTACTCAAGATGCCACAAAGGCCTCACCCTATTCTCCGATGAACCGCACCCAAGGGTTTGGTTCACCTTCCACCAACGGAATCCTTCGAGTCGGAATCCGGAGCCTTTACAACTTTCTTGGGCACACACCCAAAACTCAATTGGGAGCTCCCAAATCTTGCCGAAGCTTCACAACTTCAAGTCTTCGCGGCACACCAACTGTCTAGGGTACACAATGCACCCAAGAGGCACAAGCTCTTGGGAACACAATGCACCCAAGAGTAACAAGCTTCTCAACTTCGATGCCACGAATCTTCATGGAGAGCACAACCCGATGCAACTAATGCAAAAGGCAAGAACACACTAAGTGGTCAAATCCTTCTCTCCAAAATCCAACCAAAGCAAGTAATGCTATGGAGGGATTTAAGAGGAAGAACAAGAGGATGACCACAAAACAACCCGAAAATCTAGATCCAACGAGTTCCCCTCACTTAGAGGAGATTTTGTTTGGTGGAATGGCGGATCTAGATCTCCTCTCTTGTTTCCCTAAATTTGGGCAAGAATCATCAGAGGGAAGTGGAGGAATCGAGCTCTCAAAATGTGCAACAATGGAGGAGAGAGGTGAAAAAGAGCTCTAGGGAAAAATTGGGGAAGAAGCCCTTTTTATAGTGGGCTCCAAAATGGAGCCGTTGGGGCAAAAAAAACGTGTTGTAGGCAACCCGGCCTGGGGCCGGCCTGCACATTGGCCAGGCCGGCCGGGAAGCAGCAGCGAACAAACACAGGAAGCAGTGCACGGAGCAGCGATCGATGCGAAGCAGAAAAAAAAACGGCCAGAGAGCCCGGCCTGCACCCGGCCATGGGTCGGCCTTTGGCGCGAGCTGGGCCAGGAGGGCACCCGAGCTGGCCGGCCTGCCCCCGACCTGGGGCCGGCTAGGCAGAGCAGCGAGGCCGGCAGCCCACCCGAGCCTCCCGGCCTGAGGCCGGCCTCGGGCCTGGCCAGGCCGGCCTGGCTCCCTTTTTTTTTCTTTTCTCTCTTTTTAAAATCTGTCTAAAAACTTTCCGACGGTATAAACGCAATAACTTTTACCCACGAACTCCGTTTTCGATAATCTTGGATTCGTTGGAATCATCACAACGAGCACAACAAGAATATGCAGAGAAACATCATAGTCCCAAAAAATATTATAAAAGCAAATGGGGAAAGGTAAAAGCTCCTTTTCGCAAACCGAAAAATCCGTATCTTTTGCAATTGAAGTCCGAATGAAGTAAAACCAATTTTGTTGGAAAGAGGACGAAAAATGCTACCCTTGGAAATGTCAAACAAGCAATGGAGATTTTGCAAACAAATGGAAGAGATAAATCTTCCGCACGGATGAACCGGCAAAGTCTCCAATACCGAAAACACAATAGGGGACGCATATGAAAGCCGTTTTCGGTGAACTTAGACATGTCATGACAAGCACAACAAGCACCAAGAACACACCACGATAAGAGACAAATAAGAACCAATAAAGATGATTGCAAGGATGCAAAGTTTTGTGCTCTCTACGACGATACGAACAAGATACTCGGTCGAGAACCCCTCTTGATAGTACGGTTAACTATCCTATAATCCGGTCTCTCAACTAACATCATGAGACCAGTAAAATAGAAAACCT
Source organism: Puccinellia tenuiflora (assembly GCA_012064385.1). Classification (NCBI taxonomy): domain Eukaryota; kingdom Viridiplantae; phylum Streptophyta; class Magnoliopsida; order Poales; family Poaceae; genus Puccinellia; species Puccinellia tenuiflora. The sequence goes on along the minus strand of QRDG01001541.1, from coordinate 374,420 downwards.
ATTAAGATCATACCTTTGCCTTGCGCATTAATCCACTTGAGGTCGATGAAGATGATCTTCATCTCCTCAAGACGCACCACCTTTCTCGATTGCGCTTTGCTTGGTGAAGATTCACATGTTGCTCCCCCATACACCAATATGGGAGAAGCACCTCTTAGGCATATCTTCACTTGAACTTGAGTGTTGATCAACTCGCACTTATCCTTGATCAACACATACTCTTCTTCCCTTAACCTTGACTCCAACAAATGGAGATCAAGCAAAGCTTATGGACACACCTACAAATATAGCTCAATACAACCATTAGTCCATAGAGATTGTCATTAATTACCAAAACCACACATGGGGGCAACCATGCACTTTCAGTCGGCCATGCCGAGCTGGGGCGCATGCCGGCGGTGGGGAGCTCTGGGAAGACCGGGAGCCATAGGATAGGGGAGGCGCTGCGGGAGAGGAAGATGGCGAGGTCGGGGCGGCCAGGGGTCGGAGGGCCGACGGCCGTGGGGAGTGGGCGCGGGCGGAGGCGAGCTGGAGGGGAGGCACGGGCGGTGGGCCGAGGGGAGCAAGGGAAGGGAGCCGGGGGCCGGCATGTTCGGGTGGTCGATGGGGAGGGAGTGCGGAGGAGCTGGGGAGGAGGGAGATTGTAACAGCCCCAATTTGGTACCCTATAATATGGGCCAAATTTTCACTTTTTGGTTTGCATTGCATCATGGCATACTTACTTAAATTGCTTAAGTTAAATAAAGCAACACTTGGAAATTAAAACAAGGGAAGCAAACCCTTCCTAAAACTCCCAACCCAAATGCAATGGCCAACTTGGCAACAACTAAATGAACTTCCAAATGGTTTAGGAAGTTCCAATTTTGCATCTTCCAACCGTTTCTCAATTTCCAAATGTTGCCAAATAATAAATAGAATTGAGAATCCCGAAATTGGCTTAATTCAATTCTATTTTTGGAACCAAGTTAAGCTTTTCCAAAATTCAAACTAAAATCATGGGGAGCTTCAATATTATTGTGAGGGCCTCCATGAATATTTTCAATATTTTTGGAAATGTCTAGATACTCCAAATAAATGAATTTTGGAAAATATCAAAAATGCCTTCAATTAAATCATGTGAACAAAGTTTGGCCAAAACATTTTATTTTGCCAAACCAAATTTTGTGGAGCACCTAAAGGTCATTTGGAGCCTATATGAATTTTTGCAAATTTTACAAAAATGTCCTGGTGCCTTAATTAAATGGTTAAGACCTGTTGCTGGACTTGTTTGCAATTTATTTAAAAGTGGACAGGGGGTTTCCAGCAAAGTTTCATCGCCACTGTACGCCATGGCGCACTGGCGCCATGCCGCCGTGTTGTCGACTCCCATGCCGCGTGCTGCCGTGGACCTGGAGGACAAGGATGCTCAGACCGTCGCGCACCTGCTCCCTCTCCCTCCTCTCTCCCCGTTCCTCCCGCAATTTCCGGATCGGGGCGCCATTTTCTCCTCCCCGAGCTCCTCCCTTGCCACCGTGAGGGCTGAGCTCGCCGCCGTCTTACGAGTGCGCGTGAGGAGGACTAAAGGCCACTGCTCACTCCGCCATTTCCCCCTCTCCCTCCTCACCCGCGAATTCGAGCCGGGGTGGTCGGGATCGACGGAATCGTCCACGACCTCCCCGCCTCGGCCGCATCGCCGCCGGCCCTGTTTCCGGCGATTCCCGCCTCTCCCTCGCCACTCCGACCACGCGTTTCGTCTTAGGGTGAGAACTGCACCCTTTCTGCTCTTTTCCCGTGCCCTCTTCTTCTCTCTCGCCACCGTTCACCATCCGTCGGCCGCCGGCGTCCTAGTCACCGGGAGCCCGGCCTGGACCCCGGCCTGACCGGCCACGAGGCCGGCCGGCTCGGGCCAGTGCCCGGCCTGGACCCTGGCCTGGGCTCAGCTTGGGCCGACACGAGGCCGGCCGCTTCGGCCACAGCCCCGGCCTTGCGCCCCAGCCTGGGCCGGCCTAAGGCCGGTGCCTTCGGGCTGGTACCCGGCCTTCGGCCCGGCCTGGTCGGCAGTGAGGCCGGCCTGCCTGTGTTTGGGTTTTTACTTTTGGAAATTAAAATGAAGTTTAAATAAATGATAACTATTTGAATTTTGATCCAAATTTAACAAATCAAATACCAAAATGTTCAGAAAAACAAACCCTATGTGTTAGAAGCATTGTAATCATCTTTTGAGTTTATTTCTTGCTAATCATATATGAATTCCTAAAATGGGTTAAATAATACCAAATTGGGAAAATTCATAACTTATTAAATATTGATCCAAAAATTATAAATAAGGTATCAATGTGATCAACATTTCAAATGCAATCAAACCATGCTAATATTAAATCATGATCACAAATATTTATTTGATGTTATTCATAACTGGGTTAAAAGAATTAAATCCAAATATTATTTAAATCACTATTTATTGATCGGTACTCCGAAAATTACAAATAAAGTACCAAAATGATCGGAAGAACAAACCCTATCCATTCATGTCATGTTCATGAATATTTAAGTCACTTCTCTAATAATTTGATAATTTATAAAGAATGTGGTCACTAAAATAAATATGGGGTTGTTTCCAAATAATTGCACTAATTATTTGGCTCCCCATTTAATGTCGCTATTTAAATTATATAATGATATCTTTGCATCAATTTAACATGTCATCATGTGATTGTGCATTGCACCTTGTCCTCTGGTGATTTATTTGTTCTTTTGTATTATTTTTGGGTATCGATAGATTCCGGAGTCGAGGGATCCCCTATCTACCCCGACGAGTCGTACTACACGCCCCGGCAGCAAGGCAAGAGATAACCTAACCTTCTTGGCATTCTAGCATCCTAATGTTTTATAAACTTATTTTATCCACCATAATATTGCATGCGATTCAAATGCCTCTTTTGATCAAGATGTAGAGTATCCTATGAATGCATGTTTATCCCCGAGCCAATCACATGTATCCCTACCTATGAACCTTACTGTTGAGGTGTTGGCCGGAGACAAGGATATAATTGTTGTATTTATATGCTTAGCCATGCTTAGTCAAATGCTAGCAATGTCCGTTGTTTAATTCCATAATTGTTGATGTTGATGGAATGGTACGGACAAGGTGGATACGTGGGGCGCTTAATTAAAATGCTAAGACGGCTTGGGTGAGTTGCCATCGGGGATGGTGTTTTGCCTCACTCTTGCCCCTAGGTGCGAGTTCTTGTCTCTAGACTCAAGATCGAGCGTGCTGCCATTGGTGGGTGTATGGGCGCCTTACTGACCAAATAATTTGTGAGGGGTTGTCAAGGGTCCTCTAGTTTGCTATTTCCATTTGCGTGTGAGTGTGTGGGTGGAAAAAAAGGAACGAGGATGGTGGTGTTTAGGATGTGGCCGCGGGGCAGGGCGTTGGAGGCGCTGAACCTGTCCTTCCGCACACTGATGGCCCTTGAGTAATCCTCATGCATTGTAAAGGTCTAACCGCGCCCGCTCGCCGGCCTTCCCCGGAAGAGGGCCAACTAGGTCAGCCGGACGGTACCAATGGGTAAAATAGTACACCCCTGCAGGGTTTAATCTTTTCGAAAAGCCGTGTCCGCGGTTATGGACGACTTGGGAACGGATATACGAGACCATAGAGAATCTTAACTTTAATTAATTAATTTGGCAGCTAAAGGTTGCAACTCAACGTGTGTGTGAAAGGTTCATTTCCTCGAGGGTGATTCGTTGGAGTGCCTTTGTTGGAGTTGAGAGTTGGTTATGGTTACAAGTAGGTTCGACGAGAACTGAAGATGAAATGTTACCCTCTTATCCCCTTTATGAAAATATTCTGAATAGACGATGCCTTGTGTCATTTATATCTTTTAAATGGAAAATTAGCTTTCTGCAAAATAGCTACATATACAGCTTAGAGCCTCCATCAGTCATTGGGCCTATATCGCCCTACTAAACTTGCGAGTACATCGTACTCAGTCTCTCTTTGCTGCCTTTATATTTGTATTTCAAAGGAGGACGACACCGAGCAGCTAGGTGGGTTCTACGTGGACATCGACTAGTAGTCCGGGGTTCCCAGGTGGCAGCTTGGGACCGTGGAGCAAGCTGGCTGGGTTTATTTATGTGTAGGCCTCTTAGGCCATATATTTGCATCTTGTTGTATTAGACAACGCTACTTCGCTTCCGCTTGATGAATTGATGGTCTGTGACCTTTTGATGTGTCAATATTTGTGTCTTCTCTTATATGAGTTGCTATATGCTTTTGTGTCGTAGAGTCTGCAATGTGCCAGTTGTTCCACAAGTCTCGGTCTCTTTACTATACGTGGAAGCGATGTCTGAGCTTATGGCATGATCGGGGTGTTGTGTGCCGATGATCCATTCCGAGCACACCTGCCAATGAGTTTTGGCCTGGGATTGGTAAACCCAGTAACCCTCGATTGTGTAGCATGACCGGTTACACAACGTTCCACTTTATAGTTCTGGGGTCGGGGCGCTACAAGTTGGTATCAGAGCAGGACTGCCTGTAGGAAACCCTTTCTATTGGTCGATGTCGAGTCTAGTTCATGAAAATTATTTTTAACCTAAAAATGAGTTGTGAAAACCCTCTTAGGATTCTTTTTACTCCTTACCCAATTCACTCTGATCTCGGTGCCATCTTACCTCTATTTGATTTAATGGTGTTTCTGATCATCTGCAAAACTCTAAATATTTAGGATCACGGGGTTGGGTTCTATCTTTAGTTACTGGAGAAATTTGCTTGTCTGCCAAATCGAAAACATGAAGAAAGGAAGTATGGTGGTTCGTCAAGATAATCTTTTGCTTTAGCCCAAGATCTTGAACCGAAGGTCCCGGATTGTGCTAGGGCTCCGGTGTAATGATTCATGGGGGTTGTCACCCTTGTGAGCATTATGCTATTGTGAGTCCCGGTGCATGAAGCTGATCTTTAACCCAAGATATTTTCCGTGAACCCTGATGTCCATTGTCAAACCCTACATCAGGTTGGCACAATTTGAAGTTAGTCTTCAAACTCGAGGTTGCAGCCATAATTGAATTGCTCAGCAACACTCTCCTCTATCACTAGCTTTAGCTAAAAACCCTGGTTTGGAATTAACTTAATCACGATGGGATTGCTCTTAGCGAGTTTTCCCACCGAAAAATGTGATCCCTCCGGTAGCACCCGTTCCTGAAACCCTTCCGGCACTGGTTGTCGGAAGAGTGCTAACAAGGGCTTCTGCACTATTTTGAAATGGTTGCTAGCCCGTTCCTTACTCTAAATCTGTTGTCTGACTTGTATCTGTTGTTGCCAGTCAAGCTTATCATGCATTGGGGTGTTTTGATGCATGTTATTCTTGTGGTTGGTCAAGGCATTCCACCTCGGGATGTCAGGAGAAACAAACTCCGGTACCTCTTCCATTTCCCGGAAAAAGGTCAAAGTTTTGTGATCCGCGGAGTAAGAGCTTGTCTAACTTTTGTTTCATTCCACCTTGGAGTGTCACACTCTTTTATATAAAGAGGTCGTGCATAGTCTCATGATGTACTTGATGAAGTGATGCTCCTACCCTTCCTTATCTATCTACCTCCGAGCTTTTCGGGCTCGAGAGTATTGAGGATGAATATCGTTGTGGTAATCAGAAATTCTTAGCAACTGTGATTGCTTTGAAATCCAAGGACCTTGGTGGCACTCTTAGCATGACAGGTAATCATATCATCGAGCTGGGTTGTCTATGTTGCCGAGTCCAATCGTCTGGTGCACCTTCGGTCACCGAGTTTGATTCTTGTCGAAACTCTCAAGACCACCTCCTTTTTCTTTGAAAGGCAAGTTTTCTCTCGCATCCAGTGACTTCTGTCACTATGGATCCGAGTGAAGTTCGCTTTGTCTCCTCGGGTTAAATCACAAGTTGGGTATGCATACGTGCATTATTGAGCTGGTAGGTTGTTACCTCCCGTTTGTTGATTAAGCCATGTGTGCACACCAAGCCCTGACCGAGTCGTTCCTAAATAAGAATAAGTTGTCAAATCTTGTCCGCTCACCGGTGTTTACCAGTCCTAAATCAGCTGGGCTTCATTGTTTGGAGTTCATGCTGGATCAAACTCCTCTTCTTGAATCGTGACCCAATGGAACTCCCAATCTACCTCGTGTGCTGGAGCTTGACACTTAGCCACTTTCCGTTAACTTTCGGACACTCCCCTCTAGGCCTGTTTAACCTGGATAATCTGCACACCTACCCAACTCTGAATCTCAGGCAGAAATGGTGCTTGGTGGTTTACCAAGAGTATGACCTAGATCTTTTAGTAAACCCGATGAGTTCGGTGTTGTGGTTCAAGCACCTCACCGCAAAGTCATTTGACGAAATCCCTTCAATCCCCACTATCCAGGAGTATCATGGGTAGTTTATCCTATTAGTTCCCCTAAGGTCTTTTCTCTATCTTCAAGTACAATTTTCGCTTGAGGATCGATTGAAGGCTATTCCGAAGCCGGAGTGCGATACCTAGAACCTCAAGGAGAACATCACCACGGAGTTGCTAAATATCTATCGGTCGATCCTCCTACTCCTTGTATCGTGGCAACATCTCGTGTACGAGGTTTTACCTCCCTAACCAGCTGATGATCATGTGGATCAATGTTATAATTTCCCCTCCTAGGTGAACCCAAAGTTTTGCTCAATCACACTGACATTGTAGAAATTCCCCAGTTTCGTTAGGGCCAAGCTTTTAATCTTATGGAAGCATCTGGTAGGTCAAAAGCGTGGAGTCTGGAAGGTGTCCTTTCTCCTCGCGGTGCTTCAAGTTTCTATGATCTACACCTCTTGGTGGTCTAAAGTTTTGTCTTGGTCGTGGACCAATATCCTGAACAAAGTGATCGGTTGTCCTACCCTCGGATCGACCTTGGTTTGGTCAAGTCGTTCCTAGTTTTCTTCCATGGCTTACGGTTTTGGGCAAGGTTCATTTTTGTCTGTCACCTTAAGCTACCTTCTATCATTTCCGCCGTTTTGGCATGTCTTGCTTGTTAGCCCAATGTCTTACAACGAGGAAGGTACGTGTCGTCATATTCTCCTCCTCTCGCCTTCTACTCTAGAATCTCGGGACGAGATTCCTGTAAGGGGGGTAGAATTGTAACAGCCCCAATTTGGTACCCTATAATATGGGCCAAATTTTCACTTTTTGGTTTGCCTTGCATCATGGCATACTTATTTAAATTGCTTAAGTTAAATAAAGCAACACTTGGAAACTAAAACAAGGGAAGCAAACCCTTCCTAAAACTACCAACCCAAATGCAATGGCCAACTTGGCAACAACTAAATGAACTTCCAAATTGTTTAGGAAGTTCCAATTTTGCATCTTCCAACCGTTTCTCAATTTCCAAATGTTGCCAAATATTAAATAGAATTGAGAATCCCGAAATTGGCTTAATTCAATTCTATTTTTGGAACCTAGTTAAGCTTTTCCAAAATTCAAACTAAAATCATGGGGAGCTTCAATATTATTGTGAGGGCCTCCATGAATATTTTCAATATTTTTGGAAATGTCTAAGATACTCCAGATAAATGAATTTTGGAACATATCAAAAATGCCTTCAATTAAATCCTGTGAACAAAGGTTGGCCAAAACATTTTATTTTGCCAAACCAAATTTTGTGGAGCACCTAAAGGTCATTTGGAGCCTATATGAATTTTTGCAAATTTTATAAAAATGTCCTGGTGCCTTAATTAAATGGTTAAGACCTGCTGCTGGACTTGTTTGCAATTTATTTAAAAGTGGACAGGGGGTTTCTAGCAAAGTTTCATCGCCACTGTACGCCATGGCGCACTGGCGCCATGCCGCCGTGCTGTCGACTCCCATGCCGCGTGCTGCCGTGGCCCTGGAGGACAAGGATGCTCAGACCGTCGCACACATGCTCCCTCTCCCTCCTCTCTCCCCGTTCCTCCCGCAATTTTCGGATCGGGGCGCCTTTTTCTCCTCCCCGAGCTCCTCCCTTGCCGCCGTGAGGGCTGAGCTCGCCGCCGTCTTACGAGTGCGCGTGAGGAGGACTGAAGGCCACCGCTCGCTTCGCCATTTCCCCCTCTCCCTCCTCACCCGCGAATTTGAGCCGGGGTGGTCGGGATCGACTGAATCGTCCACGACCTCCCCACCTCGGCCGCGTCGCCGCCGGCCGTGTTTCCGGCGATTCCCGCCTCTCCCTCGCCGCTCCGACCACGCGTTTCGTCTCAGGGTGAGCACTGCACCCTATCTGCTCTTTTCCCGTGCCCTCTTCTTCTCTCTCGCCGCCGTTCGCCGTCCGTCAGCCGCCGGCGTCCCAGTCACCGGGAGCCCGGCCTGGACCCCGGCCTGACCGGCCACGAGGCCGGCCGGCTCGGGCCAGTGCCCGGCCTGGACCCCGGCCTGGGCTCAGCTTGGGCCGGCACGAGGCCGGCCGCTTCGGCCACAACCCCGGCCTTGCTCCCCAGCCTGGGCCGGCCTAAGGCCGGTGCCTTCGGGCTGGTACCCGGCCTTCGGCCCGGCCTAGCCGGCAGTGAGGCCGGGCTGCCTGTGTTTGGGTTTTTCCTTTTGGAAATTAAAATGAAGTTTAAATAAATGATAACTATTTGAATTTTGATCCAAATTTGACGAATCAAATACCAAAATGTTCAGAAAAACAAACCCTGTGTGTTAGAAGCATTGTAATCATCTTTTGAGTTTATTTCTTGCTAATCATATATGAATTCCTAAAATGGGTTAAATAATACCAAATTGGGAAAATTCATAACTTATTAAATATTGATCCAAAAATTATAAATAAGGTATCAATGTGATCAACATTTCAAATGCAATCAAACCATGCTAATATTAAATCATGATCACAAATATTTATTTGATGTTATTCATAACTGGGTTAAAAGAATTAAATCCAAATATTATTTAAATCACTATTTATTGATCGGTACTCCGAAAATTACAAATAAAGTACCAAAATGATCGGAAGAACAAACCCTATCCATTCATGTCATGTTCATGAATATTTAAGTCACTTCTCTAATAATTTGATAATTTATAAAGAATGTGGTCACTAAAATAAATATGGGGTTGTTTCCAAATAATTGCACTAATTATTTGGCTCCCTATTTAATGTCGCTATTTAAATTATATAATGATATCTTTGCATCAATTTGACATGTCATCATGTGATTGTGCATTGCACCTTGTCCTCTGGTGATTTATTTATTCTTTTGTATTATTTTTGGGTATCGATAGATTCCGGAGTCGAGGGTTCCCCTATCTACCCCGACGAGCCGTACTACACGCCCTGGCAGCAAGGCAAGAGATGACCTAACCTTCTTGGCATTCTAGCATCCTAATGTTTAATAAACTTATTTTATCCACCATAATATTGCATGCGATTCAAATGTCTCTTTTGATCCAGATGTAGAGTATCCTATGAATGCATGTTTATCCCCGAGCCAATCACATGTATCCCTACCTATGAACCTTAGTGTTGAGGTGTTGGCCGGAGACAAGGATATAATTTTTGTATTTATATGCTTAGCTATGCTTAGCCATGCTTAGTCAAATGCTAGCAATGTTCGTTGTATAATTCCATAATTGTTGATGTTGATGGAATGGTATGGACAAGGTGGATATGTGGGGTGCTTAATTAAAATGCTAAGACGGCTTGGGTGAGTTGCCATAGGGGATGGTGTTTTGCCTCACTCTTGCCCCTAGGTGCGAGTTCTTGTCTCTAGACTCAAGATCGAGCGTGCTGCCATTGGTGGGTGTATGGGCGCCTTACTGACCAAATAATTTGTGAGGGGCTTGTCAAGGGTCCTCTAGTTTGCTATTTCCATTTGCGCGTGAGTGTGTGGGTGGAAAAAAAGGAACGAGGATGGTGGTGTTTAGGATGTGGCCGCGGGGCAGGACGTTGGAGGCGCTGAACCTGTCCTTCCGCACACTGATGGCCCTTGAGTAAGCCTCATGCATTGTAAAGGTCTAACCGCGCCCGCTCGCCGGCCTTCCCCGGAAGAGGGCCAACTAGGTGAGCCGGATGGTACCAATGGGTAAAATAGTACACCCCTGTAGGGTTTAATCTTTTCGAAAAGCCGTGTCCGCGGTTATGGACGACTTGGGAACGGATATACGAGACCATAGAGAATCTTAACTTTAATTAATTAATTTGGCAGCTAAAGGTTGCAACTCAACGTGTGTGTGAAAGGTTCATTTCCCCAAGGGTGATTCGGGGGTTCATTAGAAAACGGAGACGACTGTCTCGGTAAGCTTTTCGACAATTTTAGTTTAAATAAAATAGGGTTTAATAAAAATAGTTTTTCTTGCCAAAATATGCGATGCGCATGATGTTGATGTCATGATGATGCAACAACAAAAACAAACAAAACTAATTTGGGGAAAACCCCGGGACATTACAACCGACACCACTAACAAGGGATCTCGCCCCGAGATCCACGCTACCGTCAGGAAGGAGAAGAGCGGGGTTAAACTATCGAATCTTCTTTGTCGTGTTGATCTTCTCGACACCACTAACAAGAGGTTCTTGCTCACGTCGGGCGATGTTCGTCTGTCGAGACCTTTCCGTAGATCGAACCTATTAGGTAAAAGGCAAGAGATCATCCACCCACGAAGATGTTATAACCGGAAGATAGATAAGAAAGAAGATTTAAATCTCACAGAGATAAGAGGGGAAATAGAATAGAGGTAAGGAGTAAACAAGAGTCCTATTGAGATCTTTCCAAATTACTTTTAGTAAAAATAGTTTGGACACTCTACAACAACGACCATTAGCTAGGGTATCCTACAGGCAGACTGGACCCGCGGGGTATCGAAGAACCAGAGCTCTGATACAACTTTGTAACGCCCCCCGGATCGATACTATGTAGATTTGAGCGATTCTCGCCAAATCCGCATAATAACGATCCTAGGACGCCCACCAGGCATAACGTGCACGTCGCAACACACACATTATATGGGTGGAATTGTGACAACATTACAACAGTTCTCGATGGAACCCACAAAAGAACATATATACAACAACGACTCACCGAGTCAAGAACAAAAGGTACAATACAAAGATCCAAAATAACAACGTAAGCGAATAGCGTCTGACTACGGACAAGATACAAATTGAACTAAGAGTCCTGAAGATAAACGAAGGCACCATATCCCTGCCCAGGCCAAGCCGGAGGGATTCCCAAGCTAACGTCGTCAGACTTCAAACCTGTCAGCTGCATTGGAATAGCAGCCCCGAAGGGGTCAGTACTATAAACAGTACTGGCAAGTAATACTCACAAGATATCAAAACGTGAATTCCGGGGGAAGAGGGTTAGCGATTGAAGCGGTGGCAAGCAGCACTAACAATTGATACAGACACGCTACCACTTCTGTCTAATAGAGACAAGGTAAGAGAGCGCAAAAGGAAACAACTATACTAACACCAAACATAACCTAGCCAATTCCTTGCCAGCCAGATTAAACCATGAGCAGCAAGCCCAAAGGCACTCAAACAGTTGGCAATTTTATGGATTATTATTCATGTAATCTATCTTACTAGTCAAGTTGTAATCATCATAAGGTGCAACTTGTCTATGATCTTTTTAGCCAGCGCATTTCACCAAGTCGTCCATAACCGCGGACATGGCTTTTCGAAAAGATTTCACCCTGCAGGGATGCACCAATGAACCCACACGCATCGAAACCCTCGCTTAGAGGTGTACCGGTGGAGCATTGACGCAACACTTCCCTTCTCTACAAACAAGTCCAGGGAGACACCTAGCTAGGTTGGAACCACCTTGAAAGTCGGGCTGAAGCTCTGAGCCGGACCTAGCCGTTTGCGCCTACGTGCTAGGTGACCCAGACTGCCATGAGAATGGTCACTTCGCGTCATACCGCAAGCCCTACGTAAGTAACCACGTATCCATCTGACCATATCATCCGCGCTTGTAACCGTAGAAACAACCGAACTAAGTTGTGGCTCCTGGACAAGTTTCAGGATCCGGTAAATAGGTTGCGGGGAGGCCCATAGAACTCCCACATGTGGTTAGTGCGCTCATTCTTGGATTAGCGGAAAAGAACTCGGGTCCTAGGCGACACTAGCAGAACAAAACACCACGATTGGCCTTCCGTCGGTGCCTTATCTTTATTATATTATTCCCATCGCAACAGAAATTAAAGATTACCATTTAAGTTGAGCCTAGCTATCATATTAAAAACAAGACTAGATAAAGAGATAACAAGACTCAAGCAAAGCACCTAAGCATGCACTAGGACTCGCAAGGCTAACAAGGTAAACAAGCAACAGGGTAATAGGATGTGGGGGTGTGGCTATATCATGGCTGCCAGGTAAACATGCAGATAGGATCGAGAGACAAGCATCGTAACATGAGGCTAGCAAGGAACAAAAGATAGAATGAGTAAGAGACAGAAAACAAGCAAAGATAGCAAGTGAGTCCTTGCCTGCATTCCGGTAGAGGTAGCAGAACCTGTCGTGGCTCACATCAACTCAACGTCCTATTCCCGAAGAAGCAACAAACATCGGAAACATAAAAGATGCATTTTACTACTACGGCAAAAGAAGCGGCATGTTGATGACATGTATGCATGACAAATTAAATGCGATCCAATTTTGTTCCCTAACACATGGCAAAACATTTTAAAATGGGATCGGTGCACAATATAGATGCACCGGACAAACCCCATAATTAAATTTAGTTGATTTAATTCGAATAAATGGATAAACGTGCGATGTTAATTAATTATGCATGATTTTATAAGATATTGCATATAGGGTATAGGGTTAGGGTTGGGGTCACACATCGGTTCAGGGGTCTTCGGATCGAAGAGGAAGTAGTCGAAGTAGTCGTCCGTCCGGAGTCGAGGTAGTCGAGGTAGTGGACGTCGTGGAAGTAGACGTACTCGGGTCGTCGTCATTGCGGACCTTGGCATTCCGGTCTTCGGGGTCGACCGGGGTTCACGGCGTTGGGGTACTCGGGCACCGGGCTTCGCGGACATGCACGAAGGCAGCCGACACACAACGTGAACAACGAAGCGGAGAACTTTGCGGCTCGTCGTCGTACGGGCACCGATAGTCGTTCATGGAGTCGTGGAAGATCTTCTCGTATCGTCATCTGGTCGTCGGGGTTCACGGCACCGAAGATCTTGTCGGGTCTCCGGTCTTCACGATGGGGACGTAGAACTTGGCGGGTTCCCATCGGGAAACAACATCGGGGACGAAAAACGGAGGCAGCACAACAACGGTACGAAGAACTCATCGGCACGGAAACAGGAACGGACACACCCGTCGTGCACAGCCGTCGGGTAGCAGAACACAGCGGGGACGAGGACGTACATGGAGACGGGCAGCAGGGACACGGACGGAGATGAGAACATGGCAGCGTCGGGGACAGCGGCAGCACACGGCCACAGAGCCGGACGGCCGGGACGGACACGCACAAAGGCGAGGTGGACAAAAACGAGGCGGGGCTGGTGCAGGCAACGACGGAGCTGGAACAGGGGGTTGGCCTGGGGCTCTGGGAAGGGAGGCCGGCGGACGACGGTGCTGGAGGAGGTCAGCCACGCCGAGCTGGGGTGCAGGCCGGTGGCGGGGAGCTCTGGGAAGACCGGGTGCCGGAGGAGAGGGGAGGCGCTACAGGAGAGGAAGATGGCGGGGTCGGGGCGGCCAGGGGTCAGAGGGCCAGCGGCCGTGGGGAGTGGGCGCGGGCGGAGGTGAGCTGGAGGGGAGGCACGGGCGGCGGGCCGAGGGGAGCAGGGGAAGGGAGCCGGGGGCCGGCGGGTTCGGGTGGTCGATGGGGAGGGAGCGCGGAGGATCTGGGGAGGAGGGAGATGGCGGCGGGGAGAGGACATGAGGCCGACCAGGTGGCGGGCGGCTGCGCGCTGGCGAGGACGAGCGCGAGGGAGAGAGGAGCAAGGGTGTGGGAGGTAGAGGTCGGGAGAAAAAGGAAGAAGAAGAGAGGAAGAGGAGGAGGGGATGAGAGACAAGAAAAGAAAAAGAAAACCAGGGACCCGAAAAAAAGAAAAAGGACCTGATTAAGAGGTGGAGGAATCTGAACAGTAAGAAAGAAAAGGAAGAGGGTGGCTGCAAGGTGCAGGGGTGGGAAAGGAAGAAGCCAGGGGGAAACCCTAGGGTTTGGAGGTTAGGTGGGCTTTGGGCCAGGTTTGGGTTACTCTCTCGCTCACTCGAAACCTTTTATTTCCTTTTTCTTTTGCAAAACAATTTTGGCAAATAATTTTAGAAAACGGAGACGACTATCTTGGTAAAACTTTTCGACAATTTTGGCAAAAATAAAATAGGGTTTAGTAAAAATAGTTTTTGTTGCCAAAATATGCGATGCGCATGATGCTTATGTCATGATGATGCAACAACAAAAACAAACAAAACTAATTTGGGGAAAACCCCGGGACATTACAACCGACACCACTAACAAGGGATCTCGCCCCGAGATCCACGCTACCGCCGGGAAGGAGAAGAGTGGGGTTAAACTATCGAATCTTCTTAGTTGTGTTGATCTTCTCGACACCACTAACAAGAAGTTCATGCTCACGTCGATGGCGATGTTCGTCTGTCGAGACCTTTCCGTAGATCGAACCTATTAGGTAAAAGGCAAGAGATCGTCCACCCACGAAGATGCTATAACCGGAAGATAGATAAGGAAAAAGATCTAAATCTCACAGAGATAAGAGAGGAAATAGAATAGAGGTAAGGAGTAAACAAGAGTCCTATTGAGGTCTTTCCAAATTACTTTTTGTAAAAATAGTTTGGACACTCTACAACAATGACCATTAGCTAGGGTATCCTACAGGCAGACTGGACCCGCGGGGTATCGAAGAACCAGAGCTCTGATACCACTTTGTAATGCCCCCCGGATCGGTACTATGTAGATTTGAGCAATTCCCGCCAAATTCACATAATAACGATCCTAGGACGCCCACCAGGCATAACATGCACGTCGCAACACACACATTATACGGGTGGAATTGTGATAACATTACAACAGTTCTCGACGGAACCCACAAAAGAACATATATACAATAACGACTCACCGAGTCAAGAACAAAAGTTACAATACAAAGATCCAAAATAACAACAGAAGCGAATAGCGTCCGACTATGGACAAGATACAAATTGAACTAAGAGTCCTGAAGATAAACGAAGGCACCATATCCCTGCCCAGGCCAAACCGGAGGGATTCCCAAGCTAACGTCGTCAGACTTCAAACCTGTCGGCTGCATTGGGATAGAAGCCCCGAAGGGGTTTGTTCTGTAAACAGTACTGGTAAGTAATACTCATAAGATATCAAAACTTGAATTCCGGGGGAAGAGGGTTAACGATTGAAGTGGCGGCAAGCAGCACTAACAACTGATAGAGACACGCTACCACTTCCGTCTAATAGAGACAAGGTAAGAGAGCGCAGAAGGAACCAACTATACTAACACCAAACATAACCCAGCCAATTCCTTACCAGCCCGGTTAAATCACGAGCAGCAAGCCCAAAGGCATTCACACAGTTGGCAATTTAATGGATTATTATTCATGTAATCTATCTTACTAGTCAAGTTATAATCATCATAAGGTGCAAGTTGTCTATTATCATTTTAGCCAGTGCATTTCACAAAGTCGTCCATAACCGCGGACACGGCTTTTCGAAAAGATTTCACCCTGCAGGGATGCACCAATGAACCCACGCGCATCAAAACACTCGCTTAGAGGTGTACCGGTGGAGCGTTCGACGCAACACTTCCCTTCTCTACAAACAAGTCCAGGGAGCCACCTAGCTAGGTTGGAACCACCTTGAAAGTCCGACCGAAGCTACGAGCCGGACCTAGCCGTTTGCGCCTACGTGCTAGGTGACCCAGACTGCCATGAGAATGGTCACTTCGCATCATACCGCAAGCCCTACGTAAGTAACCACGTATCCATCTTACCATATCATTCGCGCTTGTAACTGTAGAAACACCCGAACTAAGTTGTGGCTCCTGGACAATTTTGAGGATCCGGTAAATAGGTTGCGGGGAGGCCCATAGAACTCCCACATGTGGTTAGTGCGCTCAGTCTTGGATCAGCGGAAAAGAACTCGGGTCCTAGGCGACACTAGCAGAACAAAACACCACGATTGGCCTTCCGCCGGTGCCTTATCTTTATTATATTATTCCCATTGCAACAGAAATTAAAGATTACCATTTAAGTTGAGCCTAGCTATCATATTAAAAACAAGACTAGATAAAGAGATAACAAGACTCAAGCAAAGCACCTAAGCATGCACTAGAACTCGCAAGGCTAACAAGGTAAACAAGCAACAGGGTAATAGGATGTGGGGTGTGGCTATATCATGGCTGCCAGGTAAACTTGCAGATAGGATCAAGACACAAGCATCATAACATAAGGCTAGCAAGGAACAAAAGATAGGAGGAGTAAGAGACAGAAAACAAGCAAAGATAGCAAGTGAGTAGTCCTTGCCTGCATTCCGGTAGAGGTAGCAGAACCTGTCGTGGCTCACATCAACTCAACGTCCTATTCCTGAAGAAGCAACGAACACCGGAAACATAAAAGATGCATTTTACTACTACGGCGAAAGAAGCAGCATGTTCATGACATGTATGCATGACAAATTAAATGCGATCCAATTTTATTCCCTAACACATTGCAAAACATTTTAAAATGGGATCGGTGCACAATATAGATGCACCGGACAAACCCCATAATTAAAGTTAGTTGATTTGATTCGACTAAATGGATAAATGTGCGATGTTAATTAATTATGCATGATTTTATAAGATATCGCATATAGGGTATAGGGTTAGGGTTGGGGTCACACATCGGTTCAGGGGTCTTCAGATTGGAGAGGAAGTAGTCGAAGTAGTCGTCCGTCCGGAGTCGAGGTTGTCGAGGTAGTGGACGTCGTGGAAGTAGTTGTACTCGGGTCGTCGTCGTTGCGGACCTTGGCGCTCCGGTCTTCGGGGTCGACGGGGGTTCACGGCGTCGGGGTACTCGGGCACCGGGCTTCACGGACACGCACAAAGGCGGCCGACACACAACGCGAACAATGAAGGGGAGAACTTGGCGGGTCGTCGTCGTACAGGCGCCGGTAGTCGTTCACGGAGTCGTGGAAGATCTTGTCGTATGGTCATCCGGTCGTCGGGAAACAACATCGGGGACCGAAAACGGAGGCAGCACAACAACGGTACGAAGAACTCGTTGGCACGGAAACGGGAACGGACACACCCGTCATGCATGGCGGTCGGGTAGCAGAACACAACGGGGACGAGGATGTACACACAGACGGGCAGCAGGGACACGGACGGAGACGAGAACATGGCAGCGTCGGGGACGGCGGAAGCACACGGCCACAGAGCCGGACGTCAGGGACGGACACGCACGAAGGCGAGGAGGACAGAAACGAGGCAGGGCTGGTGTAGGCAACGACGGGGCTGGAACACGGGGTCGGCCTCGGGCTCTGGAAAGGGAGGCCGGTGGACGACGGCGCTGAAGGAGGTCAGCCACGCCGAGCTGGGGTGCATGCCGGCGGCGGGGAGCTCTGGGAAGTCCGAGAGCTGGAGGAGAGGGGAGGCGCTACGGGAGAGGAAGATGGCGGGGTCGGGGCAGCCAGGGGTCGGAGGGCCGGCGACCATGGGGAGTGGTCGCGGGCGGATGCGAGCTGGAGGGGAGGCACGGGCGGCGGGCCGAGGGGAGCAGGGGAAGGGAGCCGGGGGCCGGCGGGTTCGGTTGGTCGATGGGGAGGGAGCACGGAGGAGCTGGGGAGGAGGGAGATGGTGGCGGGGAGAGGACAGGAGGCCGGTCAGGCGGCGGCGTGCCGGCGAGGACGAGCGCGAGGGAGAGAGGAGCAAGGGCGTGGGAGGTGGAGGTCGGGAGAAAAAGGAAGAAGAAGAGAGGAAGAGGAGGAGGGGATAAGAGTCAAGAAAAGAAAAAGAAAACCAGGGACCCGAAAAAAAGAAAAAGGACCTGATTAAGTGGTGGAGGGATCTGAACAGAAAAAGAAAGAAAAGGAGGAGGGTGGCTGCAAGGTGCAGGGGATGGGAAAGGAAGAAGCCAGGGGGAAACCCTAGGGTTTGGAGGTTAGGTGGGCTTTGGGCTAGGTTTGGGCTACTCTCTCGCTCACTCGAAACCTTTTATTTCCTTTTTATTTTGCAAAACAATTTTGGCAAATAATTTTAGAAAATTGAGACGACGGTCTCGGTAAAACTTTTCAACAATTTTAGCAAAAATAAAATCGGGTTTAATAAAAATAGTTTTTGTTGCCAAAATATGCGATGCGCATGATGCTGATGTCATGATGACGCAACAAGAAAAACAAACAAAACTAATTTGGGGAAAACCCCGGGACATTACAGACGGTGAAGTAGAATCCTCCACATGAGAGACTTTGCGCAAGAAGTGTACCTTGAATCACTCCAATAGATACATCTAAGAAGGAGCCTTGAATCCACAAGGGGATCTTCTCCACAAAGGGATGGATGAACACAAGCCCAAGTCTCTAGGTCTATTCCTACTTCTTACATAACCCTAGATCTAGTGGGAGGAGGTCTATTTATAGGTTTGACCACAAAGGGGTAGGTGGGAAGGGATACAAGGGGAAGTCCCCGGGAGGCCGGCCTTGTCGGGCTGTGTAGCGACCTTGCCTTTTAAATTGGCCAAGATCCCTATGTTATGTGCTAGTCCCTGGATCGAATAGCTAGCACCACAGTTCGAGATGTAATATCATGCAAATGCGTCTATTATTTATTACATTGAAGATCCAGAAAAATAGTTCATTACAAGTTGCATAGCCAAAAGCTAGCATTTTACATAGTTCAGCAGCGGAAAACATAAATAGCATGGAGCCTCATCATCTTCATGTGCCACAGGCAGACATGTTGGTTGCAGACTCAAAACCTCTAACGTTCCTTACTCTTCGGCAGAACAACCTGCAACGCGTAGGTTACAGCCAAAAAATTGGTCAGAACCATTGGGATGGATCTGGCGAGTGGTACTTGTGGACTCATAAGGGCAAACTCTAAGAACTTTATGCTTATTTGGCTGGTGGAGTTCAAGGCTCTTTGCGTAAAGCAAATTTTATCCTATCTCTTAAATCATTTTCTTTTCCATCTAAAATGAGACAAAGCTGGCATGAAAACCAGTGTCTCTTCTACCCATGTTCACCAATCAAATTTTATTTTAGAAATTGGAATGATGGGATTCTCCGTCGACATCCTTGTCCATCTGCTCAAAATTGTCCATAACCGGGGACACGGCTATGATCATAGTTTTACTACTCTCGAGAGTTTGTGGCACTTTCCCTACTAGACTCAACTAACCACAACTTCCTAATCACTCAATTAGTGAGAAGGACAGGAGAGAGTCGAGACGAGATATTTCAGAAGAGCTTTCCCATACACATGTCCGAACAATACCCACCTACATCCCCCTACATCTGCTTGTTCGTCCGGTCAGGTCCACTCAACTTACTAAATCAAGACAGAGCCCATATGACTAGTGGCTGCACTAGAAGCAAACAAAAACATGGAGTGACATCGAATCTCTTTGTTCCTGGGTGGCCGTTCCCAAGTGAACATCTCGAGTATAACCATGGAAATGGCCTCGAGAAGACACTCAACTCTGTCCGCCAAGCAATACCATTTGCCACCCAGGTAGTTCATTAACTTAGTAGAGTTTTTATCCTGTCACACTACAATAAAATATTTTTGCATTGCATTTCTAACATCTACCAAGTTAATGGGTACCTAGACCAACAGGAATATAGGGTGGTATACTAAATAGGTCTGCATAGCATAATAGTAATACACCTATCATGCATTCTACAGAAATAACTAAATGCAAATAATAAAATAGTAGGACTTTTATGCTGGAGTATCACTTGCCTTTTGGAACTGGTCGTTGCTCACACACACTCTTTTCAACGTAGCTCGTAGCTCTCCGTTCAATCTATACAATGCAAACAATTGACAATAAGCAACAATACAACAATCAAAAGAAACAAACATAACAACAAACATGGATAGAAACAAACATAGCTAGGTTGGTGGTCCAAGTTTCAATACATGATCCCATATGCAAAAAGAATCAATGCATTATGTTTGGGGTTTGCCATTTGGGTCAGGGGTTGGTCTGAAATCAAATTTGAACATTTCAAATTTGAATAGGTTGAAGGGTTGTTTCAAAGTTTGTAGGGATTGGTCTTGATCAAAGTGATCACACAAGGGTTGGTCAAAAGAGTTTTAAAACATTTTGAAACTATAGTTTGCAAAACACCAACCATTAAATGGTCCTTAGAATACTTTCAAGGTTTGTGTTACAAAAGGAATACATGGTCTTGGTCTTGGTCTCTCTGGGCAGAGACAAGTATTTTAAGAAGTTTTCTAAAAGAAAACAAGTTAAAAAGATTTATAGAATTTAAACTATATCAAAAATACTCAAATTGAGCCTCTGATTTTTAAATCATCAAAATAATGCTCAAAAATATTTTATAACAGAGGAAATATATTGCACATAAATCAAGGTTTCTAAAACTATTTTTCTTGCAATTTTTGGAATTATAGAAATAAAGTTATGTTAAAATTACTCAAATAACACATTTGAAATTTGAATAATTTAAACTAACTCAAAACGGAAAACTAAATGTCAGAAAGATTCTAAAAGTTCTAAAGATTTCAAATATATAAAAATATTTGAATTTTGCCTAACAGAGAAAAAGTTATGATAAAACTAAGATGCAGGGGCTTTTCCGCAAAACAGATAGATTAACACTAATTTGGAAAATACACAGAAAATTCATGGCCACGTGGCTGCTTCCTATTGGCTTGATCTGCTGACTGGACGCTGACTGGCTGCTGACTAGGCTGCTGACTGGGCTCAGGTCTGGATCTGTTCCTGACCGTTGGATCTAGATCTGGCGGTCTAGGGTCACGCGGCTTGCTGCTTGGCTTGAGTCGGGCTTGAGCTGCGGCTCGGCTCAATCTAAACTACACCGTTGGATTAAGATCCGATGGTCCTGGTGCTAGGGTTTACCCCGGCGGCGGCGGTTGGTTGCCGGAGGAGGGGAGGACGGTGGCGGTGGCTCCGGTCGTGGACGTCCTCGATGTTTCCGTGGGTCTTGGGCTCGGGCAGGTAGACGACGGGGCGCGGGACGACACGGCGAAGACGATGACGTCGGTGACGACGGGAGGAGCATCCTGGAGCGGCGGTTGGAGGTGACCGGAGGTGCGGCGGCGGACGGCGAGCTTCGGGGCGTGGGCGCACACGACGATTGGCTGCACCAAAAAATCGAAAAAGGGTATGAGGAGGTGCGGAAGGGAGTGGGGAGGAGAGGAGGTCAAGAGATGGCGGCGCGGGCTTGCTACCTTTGCCGGAATTGAAGAAAGACGGCGGCGGACGGGCTCAACTTCTACGAGAAAATCCAGCAGCCTGGGGGCACGATTCAACAAGGAGGGAGAGGGCAAAGAGAGAGGAGGGGAAGGGCTTTAAGAGGAAGGGCTCGGGGAGATGAATGGTGGCTTCAATCAACCGCAATCAAGAGGGAACCAATTGGGAAGAAACGGCCGTGGGAGAGCAAGGGGTTGAAGATGATGACGTCACGGTGGGTCCCACCTGTCAGGTATTTTCCCTTTTTCTTTTTCCTTTTTCTGTTTTCTTTTATAACTTTTGATTTAGGCCTCCAAATCAAGTCAAATAAATTTGTAAAAAAATCCAAATAGTCAAAATAGACATTTAGGAAATATTTTTGGTAAAAGCAAAATTACCAAAATACCCTTGGATTCAAATTTGCCTTATATGGCTAATTGGGGATTTTCCAAATTAGGGTTTATAAATATCTCAAAATATTTAAATAAAAACCAGAGAAATAAGATGAGTAATATCATTCAAAATGATAACTCATTTTCATATTTAAAGATATTTTAAGATAAAACATTTTATAAAACAAAGATTGGAAAGATGTTTAAATCATTTTCTCAAATAATTTGGGTTTTATAATATCCCCATATTATTTATTTTAAAACCAAATATCCAAGTGGAAAGTACTATTTGAAAACTCATTTAAATATTTTATTTCCAAAACATTAAAATTGAGATTTGAAGATAAAGGAATATTTAATTTAAAATATAACTTTGAAGATGTCAAAACAATCTTCTATAAAAGCTTTTCTTGATTTTTGGAGACTTTATTTAATTATTAACAAAAGTTTTAAATTTTTGTGATTTTTAAAACATTCCAAAATTTGGGATGTTACAAACCTACCACCCTTAGAAGGAATCTCGTCCCCGAGATTCGGAGAGGCTAGAAAAAAAAGATGGGTTCGGATCTCAGGGTTTTTGGCAACTGGGTGGGCTACAACCCTTAAAAGAAACTTTTGTAGGCAGTCTTGAACTCTTGACTTCAAACAGGACACACATCGGGCAATTCATGACTCCTGGTTGGGTCAACTTCTATCTTCGACTAATTGAGTTATGCTTCATTATCCTTATTCCATATATATAGTATGTACCAACTCTTTTTAAGCATTTGGTGATTATTTTCATCCTTGGTTGATACTTTGAAATCCATATAGCGTAAGCTTCACTTCCAATAGGCGGGTGTCACTTCAAGATGGCTTGAATTATTATGTCTTCCATCCATGTGATGTCTTAGGCAATCTTTCTTCTCTAGGTTGGCATCCTTCAGTGCAAACAAAGCGTCCATTCTAACAGAACTCTCATGGTAGGTCAAAACTCCCATTGCTGGATCTCTTCTTCTTCACGAGAGCTGGGATTTAACCTCACCGGAATTCTTACGTTTTGGCAACTTTTGCCTCACATAGGGTTATAATATACGTGTGGTTTAGGATCATCGTCGGCTCTCTAGTAGGTTGGTCACTCAGATTTACCTTTTCCTCATGGTGAGGTGAATAATATGAATAGTAGGAAGGGTGATCAGTCCATCCTGCTCCCGTATCATTTCGTCAATATGTAGATAGGTAAATCACGTCGTCTAACTCTCGGGCATCCTTACTTGTCTAACAAGAAGGTTCCAATCTATAGGACAACCTGAACTAAACTCTCGATCAATCAAACTACTGGGTTGCGAAACACCTATAAACGTTTCCTCCCTAGTCATATGTTCTTCAGTTATTCTCCTTCTTGATATTATAGGATTTCTAAATCACTTTAGTTCTTGATCTTCTATCCCACATCTTAATTCCTTCTATAATAAATCTCCTCATCAAAATGAATTTTCACAACGGATTGACTTGGATGGCCAACTTATAAGTTTTCTTCAATACCCATATCTCTTGGCATTACGTAAACGAACATACCACTCATTACATCACAGTGGCTCATTACACCGATTACATACTCCAGTGAATTCAATACTAGACAAACTAGTATGAGACTTTTATTGGGTTGATACTCCTCAATGGTTGTCATGTCTTCCTGCAGTAGTGACAATCTTCATTGGTTCTTGGGATGAATTTGGATTACTTCCCCTTTTTGTTCTTCTTCTCAGGACAGTTACTGGCATAATGTCCTGTATCCTTGCATTTGTAACACTCCACTTTGCTAAGGTCTTTCTTGGGGAAGTTGTTGAAATGGTTCTGGAGTTCCCTTTCTAGGCATTTGTCAGCATAATGCCCCTTTTCCTTGCATCTAAAACATAGTACTTGATTGATATCCCTCTTGGCCTCATGATTGTGGCGATGCTGGCCATTTCCATTGTGCTGACTATTCTGTACAATCCTTGTGGATCCTCCATTATGGTTATGACCGTGATGGTTGTGAACATCAGCAATGCTATGATGGTTTCCATGCTTGTGTCCATCACTTCCTTCAAAATGAGCGTGTCTCTTGTATGAAGGTTCTGAGTGGTTTTTGCTAGCAATGTGCTTTCTCTTCTTTGCTGGTCCTCATAAAAAGAACAGATCTCTGTATTTTTGTTCATCATACTCTACCTCAATGGTCAGGAACCTTGTTGTTCACTTAATGGGACAATCTCGTGAGAAATGACCATCCTCTTCACATGAATAACAACACTTGGTGGTGACCTTAGATGAGTTAGGATGAGTACTGATTTTGGCTTCATCCTCCATCCTGACATGAATCATTCCCTTCTGATACTGATTTAGCTTGATCCCATCACCATCCTTCTTCTCTGAGCAATCCCATGAATAGTGACCCATTTCCCTACATGTGAAACATGTTATATGGCTAGTATCTCGCTTGAGTTCCCCCTTCCATTTCTGTACTACCACAGACCTCTTGAGAATTTGTTGCATTCCCGCTTTGACTTGCTGATTGACTTCTTGCACCATGGGATAGATTTGGCATTGAGCCGGAATGTGATTTGTTCCTTCACACAAAAAGCAAGTAACCTGGATCATAGGACATCCTTCATCGGGATAGTTTGTATACAAATGTGGCCACTCATCAGGACACTCTTTGGATGAATGACCAATCTCCCCACAGATTTTGCAGGCTCTGGGTCCTATCATAATATTCTCCTTGGACTCTTTGTGGCCATCTTCCATCTGTGGTAAGTTGTTGTTGTTTCTTGCCATATACTGAGCCATCATCTGCACTAATTGAGTCTGGTTATCTAACATTTGTTGCATTCCTGTGGGTAACTCATTCTTGGGGTTGTTGGCTTGACTTTCTTTCATCACTTGAGTCATCTGAGTCTGGGCTGCTACCAGCAACTAACCTGCATAGGGCACCTTGAGGTGGCTATCTTTTTCATCATGGTTGGTATGTGGGCGAGACATCTGGTTTGGTTTAGAATGGATAAGTGAAGATAGAAGAAAAACTAAAAGAAGTTCTACCCAAACATAGCAAAACAAGAAAAATCATCTTACAAACAAAACATCTAGCAAGCATCAAGCAATAGTAACAACCACTATAGATAAAAGCAACTTCTCCTACTTAATTTTTGAAAATATAGTTTGGATAACAAACAATCACAACAAAGGTTTTTTTTTCAAAAATAGACACGATAATACTGCCATACTACAATTTGGTAAGTCAATACAATATTACGATAACGCTATTCGGGTAAAATGGTGGTCTAGTCTATCTCTTCCTTTAGTGCTTCAACGTTCTCTTCTATTTGATGAATTCGTCGAGGTACTTCTGGTGTTGTGAAGTCAAAATTTGAAGTCTTAAATCAACACACTTGATGGCTTCTCATACTTTTAATGTTGATCTTCAACGTCTTCGGAAACATTTCTGAGTTATGGTCATCTATAAATAAGATAAGATAACCTAGATTGCAACTAGGTGAGAAGGTTACAAGAAGTTATTAGGAAAGTTTTTGGTTGAATAGAAAAATAACATTTGTTCCTATGGTCTTTCCTATTCCTAATCCAATCCTAAAGTTTTCGAGCCTACAGGCAACATTACGCTCTAATACCATCTGTAGCGACCTTGCCTTTTAAAGAGGCCAAGATCCCTGTGTTATGTGCTAGTCACTGGATTGAATAGCTAGCACCACAGTTCGAGATGTAATATCATGCAAATGCGTCTATTATTTATTACATCGAAGATCCAGAAAAATAGTTCATTACAAGTTGCATAGCCAAAGGCTAGCATTTTACATAGTTCAGCAGCGGAAAACATAAATAGCATGGAGCCTCATCATCTTCATGTGCCACAGGCAGACATGTTGGTTGCAGACTCGAAACCTCTAACGTTCCTTACTCTTCGGCAGAACAACCTGCAACGCGTAGGTTACAACCAAAAAATTGGTCAGAACCATTGGAATGGATCTGGCGAGTGATACTTGTGGACTCATAAGGGCAAACTCTAAGACCTTTATGCTTATTTGGCTGGTGGAGTTCAAGGCTCTTTGCGTAAAGCAAATTTTATCCTATCTCTTAAATCATTTTCTTTTCCATCTAAAATGAGACAAAGCTGGCATGAAAACCAGTGTCTCTTCTACCCATGTTCACCCATCAAATTTTATTTCAGAAATTGGAATGAGGAGATTTTCCATCGACATCCTTGTCCAGCTGCTCAGAATTGTCCGTAACCGGGGACACGACTATGATCATAGTTTTGCTACCCCCGAGAGTTTGTGGCACTTTACCCACTAGACTCAACTAACCCAAACTTCCTAATCACTCAATTAGTGAGAAGGAAAGGAGAGAGTCGAGACGAGATCTTTCAGAAGAGCTTTCCCATACACATGTCCGAATAATACCCACCTACATCCCCCTACATCTGCTTGTTCGTCCGATCAGGTCCACTCAACTTACTAAATCAAGACAGAGCCCATATGACTAGTGGCTGCACTGGAAGCAAACAAAAACATGGAGTGACATCGAATCTCTTTGTTCCTGGGTGGCCGTTCCCAAGTGAACATCTCGAGTATAACCATGGAAATGGCCTCGAGAAGACACTCAACTCTGTCCGCCAAGCAATACCATTTGCCACCCAGGTAGTTCATTAACTTAGTAGAGTTTTTATCCTGTCACACTACAATAAAATATTTTTGCATTGCAGTTCTAACATCTACCAAGTTAATGGGTACCTAGACCAACAGGAATATAGGGTGGTATAATAAACAGGTCTGCATAGCATAATAGTAATACACCTATCATGCATTCTATAGAAATAACTAAATGCAAATAATAAAATAGTAGGACTTTTATGCTGGAGTATCACTTGCCTTTTGGAACTGGTCGTTGCTCACACACACTTTTCAACGTAGCTCGTAGCTCTCCGTTCAATCTATACAATGCAAACAATTGACAATAAGCAACAATACAACAATCAAAAGAAACAAACATAACAACAAACATGGATAGAAACAAACATAGCTAGGTTGGTGGTCCAAGTTTCAATACATGATCCCATATGCAAAAAGAATCAATGCATTAGGTTTGGGGTTTGCCATTTGGGTCAGGGGTTGGTCTGAAATCAAATTTGAACATTTCAAATTTGAATAGGTTGAAAGGTTGTTTCAAAGGTTGTAGGGATTGGTCTTGATCAAAGTGATCACACAAGGGTTGGTCAAAAGAGTTTTAAAACATTTTGAAACTATAGTTTGCAAAACACCATCCTTTAAATGGTCCTTAGAATACTTTCAAGGTTTGTGTTACAAAAGGAATACATGGGCTTGGTCTTGGTCTCTCTGGGCAGAGACAAGTATTTTAAGAAGTTTTCTAAAACAAAACAAGTTAAAAAGATTTATAGAATTTAAACTATATCAAAAATACTCAAATTGAGCCTCTGATTTTTAAATCATCAAAATAATGCTCAAAAATATTTTATAACAGAGGAAATATATTGCACATAAATCAAGGTTTCTAAAACTATTTTTCTTGCAATTTTTGGAAATATAGAAATAAAGTTATGTTAAAATTACTCAAATAACACATTTGAAATTTGAATAATTTAAACTAACTCAAAACGGAAAACTAAAACATCAGAAAGATTCTACAAGTTCTAAGCATTTCAAATATATAAAAATATTTGAATTTGGCCTAACAGAGAAAAAGTTATGATAAAACTAAGATGCAGGGGCTTTTCTGCAAAACAGACAGATTAACACTAATTTGGAAAATACACAGAAAATCCATGGCCACGTGGCTGCTTCCTATTGGCTTGATCTGCTGACTGGACGCTGACTGGCTGCTAACTAGGCTGCTGACTGGGCTCAGGTCTGGATCTGTTCCTGACCGTTGGATCTAGATCTGGCGGTCTAGGGTCACGCGGCTTGCGGCTTGGCTTGAGTCGGGCTTGAGCTGCGGCTCGGCTCAATCTAAACTATACCGTTGGATTAAGATCCGATGGTCCTGGTGCTAGGGTTTACCTCGGCGGCGGCAGTTGGTTGCCGGAGGAGGGGAGGACGGTGGCGGTGGCTCCGGTCGTGGGCGTCCTCGATGTTTCCGTGGGTCTTGGGCTCGGGCAGGTAGACGACGGGGCGAGGGACGACACGGCGAAGACGATGACGTCGGTGATGATGGGAGGAGCGTCCTGGAGCGGCGGTTGGAGGTGACCGGAGGTGCGGCGGTGGACGGCGAGCTTCGGGCATGGATGCACACGTCGATTGGCTGCACCAAAAAATCGAAAAAGGGTATGAGGAGGTGCGGAAGGGAGTGGGGAGGAGAGGAGGTCAAGAGATGGCGGCGCGGGCGTGCTACCTTTGCTGGAATTGAAGAAATACGGCGGCGGACGGGCTCAACTTCTACGAGAACATCCGGCAGCCTGGGGGCACGATTCAACAAGGAGGGAGAGGGCAAAGAGAGAGGAGGGGAAGGGCTTTAAGGGGAAGGGCTCGGGGAGATGAATGGTGGCTTCAATCAACCGCAATCAAGAGGGAACCGATTGGGAAGAAACGCCCGTGGGAGAGCAAGGGGTTGAAGATGATGACGTCACGGTGGGTCCCACCTGTCAGGTATTTCCCTTTTTCTTTTTCCTTTTTCTGTTTTCTTTTATAACTTTTGATTTAGGCCTCCAAATCAAGTCACATAAATTTGTAAAAAATTGTAAAAATTATAAATAGTCAAAATAGATATTTAGGTAATATTTTTGGTAAAAGAAAAATTACCAAAATACCCTTGGATTCAAATTTGCCTTCTATGGCTAATTGGGGATTTTCCAAATTAGGGTTTATAAATATCTCAAAATATTTAAATAAAAACCAGAGAAATAAGATGAGTAATATCATTCAAAATGATAACTCATTTTCATATTTAAAGATAGTTTAAGATAAAACATTTTATAAAACAAAGATTGGAAAGATGTTTAAATCATTTTCTCAAATAATTTGGGGTTTATAATATCCCCATATTATTTATTTTAAAACCAAATATCCAAGTGGAAAGTACTATTTGAAAACTCATTTAAATATTTTATTTCCAAAACATTAAAATTGAGATTTGAACATAAAGGAATATGTAATTTAAAATATAACTTTGAAGATGTCAAAACAATCTTCTATAAAAGCTTTTCTTGATTTTTGGAGACTTTATTTAATTATTAACAAAAGTTTTAAATTTTTGTGATTTTTAAAACATTCCAAAATTTGGGATGTTACAGGATGAGGCCGGGCTAGAGGCCGGCTGCCTCGGCTCGATGGCCGGCCTTTGTCTGGTCCGAGGCCGGGTGGAGGCCGGGCTGGAGGCTGGGCTGGAGGCCGGCCAGACTGGCTCCGCCTTCGTCTTGTCTCCGCTTCTTCCTCCTCTTCCATGTGTATGCCTTGGATGGCTTCGACTCTTGGGCACCAATGGCGTCTCCCCTCGGCTCCGTATCAACCGTGTCAAACCTATGAATGCAAGAGGGTCGATGGTCAAGTAGTATACCATCCCAATTCCCAAGGCAATGTATTGAGGCTCTCATAGAGGAAGGAGTTCACCTTTGACGTCCATGGTGGCTCGGCATGTGTCGGATGGCTTGTCATGGTGATGGACGTGGGTTGGGCTACATCAAGGTGCGCCCCAGGCGCGGCCAAGGTGTGGGCCATGCCTGGGGGGCGTCTGGGGGCTGGGAGCCCCCTCAGGCGTCCTCCTGGCTCTGGACTTGTTCCTTTGTGAAAATAATTCACGTAAATTTACAGCTGATTCTGAGAAACTTCCCCGAACAACTTTTCTGAAACAAAAAGATAGCAACAAACAGGAACTGACACTGGGCATCTTGTTAGTAGGTTAGTTCCATAAATCATGCCAAAATGATATAAAAACATGTGGCACTGATAATCAAGCATGGAACATAAAAAATTATAGATACGTCGGAGACGTATTAATGGCATGCGTGCCAAATTACAACGCCAGATACGTCGGAGAGTAGCAATAGTTGTAGTTGAAATGAGTTGGTGGAGGCAATCTTGAGACGGCAACAGCATGCTGGTGGTGATGGAGATCATGCCGGTGCTTTGGAGATGGAGATCAAAGGCATAAGAAAAGGCTATACCATGTCACAAATTAAATTGCATGTGATGTTTATCCTTTTATGCACCTTATTGTTTGCTTTGATGTGATCGCGACGGTATCATGATAAGGTGATCTCTCTCGTAAATATCAAGAAGTGTTCTCCCCTAGTATGCACCGTAGCAAAAGTTCATCGTTTTGAAGCACCACGTGATGATCGGGTGTGATAGACTCTACGTTCACATACAATGGGTGTAAGCCAGATTTACACACGCGGAAATACTACGGTTTTCTTGACGAGCCTAGCATGTACAGACATGGCGTCGGAACACGTGAACCGAAAGGTTAAAAATGAGTCATATGGATGATATGATCAACATGGTGATGGTCACCATTGAAGCTACATCATGTCACGTGATGATCGGACTTGGTGTAGTGGATTTGGATCATGTGTCACTGAACAACCAGAGAGATGTTGAGTTTAGTGGGAGTTCATTAGTAATTTGATTAACTTGAACCAATTATCATGAACAAACCAATCCAGGAGTATTTGCATAATTTGTAGTAGTAAATGGCGTCCAGAAACTACCTTATACTTAGATTGTTAATTGAGATCAAACTGCTATGATCTGGTAAAACAATTATGATTGGTACCGTGTTTAGTGAAATTTAAAATTGAGTCTTATTGCAAATTTTTCAGTAAACCGACCTAGCTCCATATGATTAATAATTGATTGATCTAAAGAGCACCAATTCCGACTTAGTATCCGGTGTCATGTTTGTTTCCATAATACCGGATCTTCAAAAGAATGTTTTGAGAATCAAGGTAACCCGGGAGCCGAAAAGAATTGTTTTCAGATACAAGCAAAGAGTGAAAGATATATTGATATCTGAAACCCTTTTTGTGGCAACATGACAGAGTATAATTTAGTGTGACAATGTGTTATATTGTTTGAATATATGCAAGGTTTGCAGACACTAATATTATTCTCTAAATTCCTTCTTTCGAGCTACAGTAGCTTCATCATAAAGTTGTTATGATGGGATGGATTAAAAGTACGTGGTAAAAATCATTTACTATACTTGGAGATAGCTAAGAGTGGAATGGGGAAGAATGCTAAAGATATGGTGATATTGAGTAAAGCAATCAACTTCAAAGTGTGACTCCAAAGGTGATAGTACATGACTAACACGCCCAGGAGCATGTGCTAGTTTGACTAGCATTGTTTGATGTTGAATGATTCTTCGACAATGGAAATACTAAAAATAAGAAATACGTATATGGCAGAAAATAAAAGATTGGAAAAGTCCAGCTCAGATGTTTATAAATGAAATACAAGTTATAGATGTGATTTACTAGTTAACTATGTATTCCTTGGGTATTTTGGATACCGGTTTGGTTGGTATGATTTGTCATACAAATACAATACATGAAATACTATGGCCTAAAGAACTAGTAGAAGATATTGTGACAATGCACGACAAGAATGGAAATAAAGTGTTATTTTGTTCATCCTTGTATTCAATCAAAACTTCAAGATTTAGTTTAAGAACTTAATAAATTGTTATTTTGTTCCGGTTGTCTATGAGAATAAATAGTTATTCGAACTATGACCATGATCCATAATTGATGGATGAGTTAATATAAATCGCATTGGAAACCATCTATAAATGCTAAACATCGCGAGACGAAAAATTAAAGAATTTCACTTAAATTGTCACACCACCTTTTTAGTTCATATTGGAAAGGAAAACATGAAGGAACTCCATGTTGATGGTTTTTTGGAGTTAATTTTATTTTCGAATAAATTAACGCTTGTGAGCCCTTTTTCCAAAAGATGACTAAAACACCGTTCATAGGCCAAAGTTGAATGGACGACTAATTTAGTGGAGATTATACATTTTTATGTATATGGTCCATTATGTGTATCCATGTGTGGTGGATTAATTTTCCTTCATGAAATACCACTGTTGTTAAGTGCCACTTTTTTTCATCGGTTCCAGGGGAACACCAAAGATCTTGCGCGGCAGGTCCGCCAGAAAAACTCAAAAGAGAAAGAAGTCTCGTTAATCTCTTTATGCTCGTTCCAAGTTCGAAGTACCTTTTTTTTGGCCAAAGAAAAACCCGTTTCCTGACACGATTGCCTCTTTATATAGATAGATTCGTTGGGGTTATTACTTATACATCTATTTTGTACAAGAGCCCCTCCTATCTGATAGAAAAGGGTCCCATGATCCCGAGCCGATTTTACCTTGGCTCGCAAACCCCAAGTTTGTCTATGAAGAGCTAATCTAATTGTATTTTTTTCTATAATGGATTTCTTATGTGGAATACTAATGGATAGGGCCTCGTTGCTAAGTGCTACAAGATTTAGTGCACTGGACAATTGAATAATTCAATCACGATGCAGCCGTGGTAGAAGGTTATAAAACCTATCATTTCTCCTTACAAAAGAAATAAAGCTGCCTATCTTGGACTTATTCCATAATGACGCAGTGCAGCAAGAGTAGTGTGACTGGTAGGACGAGCACTACTCGATACAGCGACAAGTATATGAGTATGTCTATTTAAAAAGAAAGGAGTTTGATATTCTTGAATTAGTTCAAATTATTGTTGGTATGAAGGGAAAACATCGTAACAAGAAGATCAAGTATTTATGATTGGATCATAAAGTATTTGCGTTACGAGTTTAGCCAAAACATTTGATGAGTTTCAGAATTGTTCCACAACTTATGCTTCTTGAAAAAAAACCCACAGGAGTATGGAATGTTCGAGAGACATAATCAAACCTTGTTGGACATGGTAAGATAAATAAAATGTCATTATATTTTTGTAGTTTATGCATTAGAGATTACCGCTTTACACTTAAAAGAGCCCCATCATGATCCGTTGTAATTGGCACCATGGTTTGGGTAGTGACCCGAAGTTGTCTTTTATTAAATTGTTTTGGTTTGTGAGATTCGGAGGCTCTCTCGTTTGGAGATTGTTGCCGAGTGATCAACCTTGTAGGTTTTGCCGTATATCTTTACGTGTGTTCGTTTTCCCCCGTGTTTATCCGCTCGTGCCCCTCATTTCTCTTCGTGTTCCTCGTGTCTCTCGCCCCCAAATCCGTGAAGATAGGACCTTGATGACCCACAAGTGTAG
This sequence comes from Puccinellia tenuiflora, assembly GCA_012064385.1. Classification (NCBI taxonomy): domain Eukaryota; kingdom Viridiplantae; phylum Streptophyta; class Magnoliopsida; order Poales; family Poaceae; genus Puccinellia; species Puccinellia tenuiflora. The sequence goes on along the minus strand of QRDG01001541.1, from coordinate 341,434 downwards.
GGGATCGCAACAGTCTTCGCGGGTAGTTTGACCCTAATTTATTGATTCGACACAAGGGGAGCCAAAGAATATTTATAAGCCTTAGCAGTTGACTTGTCAATTCAACCACGCTTGAAAAGGATTTCTCTCGAAGCAATTTATCAGTAGTAACACTGATTTGATAGCAGCAGTAGAATAGTAACAGCGGTAATATAAAAATAGTAATGTGAGGGTGGCGGGGTTTGGCTTGTAAGGAAAAACTGCTGGTTTTTTCTTTATTAATATAAAATCCACACCGTAGGGGGTTTCCCCTACGGTACCTCTGTCCAAAAAAAAATAGTAACAGCGGTAATAAAATAAAGACAACAATGATGACGGTAAAAGTAATGATTGTAAACAGCGGGATTTAAACACCGTAGGCATAGGGACAGATAGACGGGTGTTGCATGAATAAGATAGCTCATGAAATGAACATAACTAAGCACGAAGCAAATAAATATATAAATAGCATCCAAGTATCAAACAGTCATAGGCATGTATTCCTAATTTAGCCATACGTGCTTACAATAAGAACTTGCACGGCATCTTTTGTCCTGCCATCCGGTTTCAGCCGGGCCAATTAAGGAACAAATGGCAATTAAGGTGTTCCTTTTAATAGAACACCGGATCAAAGCATTAACACACAATGAATACATGTAACCCTCGAGTTGCCAACCATTCCCATCGATGTCCCCGTTTCTGTCACTCGGGGTCTCCGGTTCCGATTGACAACAAGTGCATACAACTAGTAGATAGGATCCAAACAACAATTATACTCATGCAAACATAAGTTTTCAGATCTGAAAACATGGCACCCGGGCCCAAAGTGACAAGCATTAAGCATAACTAGTTGCACCAACGATGATTAACACAAATAGAGGATACTAGGCATCGTGCCCTAACAATTTGGCATCGAATTACATGAGTAATCTTATTCAATCCCTTCCATCCCCTTGCCTACAACAGGGAACTACTCACACATGGAGGGGGACGACATGGATGGTTGATGGAGAGGCGTTGGCGGTGACGATGGCGGCGATCTCCACTCCGGCAGGGTGCCGGAACAGCGATCCTGGACCCCGAATTTAGGGTTCGTGATGGCGGCGGAGCTCCGTAAGGTTTCTGGAAAAAGTGTTCGGGGGCTCGTCATTTTAGGTCGAGAGGGAGCTTATAAGCGAAGGGGGATCGCCAGAGGAGGACCCAGGGGCAGGGGCGCCCCCCTGCCGCGGCCTAGGGGCCACCCGCGGGTGGGGCCCTCCCCTGCTCTTGGGGTGGCCCCCCTTCGGGGTCTTCCGCTTCCGAGGCTTATTCTTCTTCAAAAATCCTTTTTATAATTTTTCTGGAATTTTCCGCGAACCTCTGAACCCTGCACAAAAGAAAGACACCAAATGCAATTCTGCTTAAAACAGTGTCAGCTCGGGTTAGTTCCAAACAAATTCATTAATAATCAGAGGCAAAACAATAGCAAAGTGTTTGGAAAAGTAGATACGTTTGCGACGTATCAGCTCCCTCAAGCTTAGCTTATTGCTTGTCCTCAAGCAATTCAGTTGACAAACTAGACGCGATAAAAGAAACTTTGACAAACACATTTGCTTCATTTAGAGCATAGAAGTTTAAACCATGATCAGTATTTTAATAAGCACAAGAGAGAAGTTACAAAAACAATAGAACTAAAGCAATCATGAAGACTTATGCAAAACTCACAATATGCTAACAAGTAATAATTTAAACATGCAAACAAATAGCACCGATGCAATGCATATAACTAGGCATGGTAAAGTGATCTCTCGCTTGCCCCTTTTGTGGGGCAAAACATAAATGCCGGGCACTGATACGTCTCCAACGTATCTATAATTTCTTATGATCCATGCTTGTTTTCATACCATTTGCTACATGTTTTGTTTACATCTTATAGCATTTTTATGCATTTTCTGGAACTAACCTATTAACAAGATGCCATAGTGCCAGTTCCTGTTTTCTGCTGTTTTCCCGTTTCAGAAAAGTATTTAAGGAAATATTCTCGGAATTGGACGGGACAAAAAGCAGCAGTCTTATAATTCAATGGACTACACGGAGCCCGAAGGAGAGGACCTAGAGGGCCGTGGGCCGGCCACACCATAGGGTGGCGCGGGACCCATGCCTGCCGCGCCACCAGGTGGTGTGGGGCCCACGGGAGCCCTCCGGCGCCGCCCTTTCGCCTATATATTGCCCCCGACGCATAAAACCTAGACGGATCCCGTCATATTCCAAAGAAACATCTGCAGCGCCGCCGCCATCGCCGACAAGTTTCAGGGGACAGAAGTCTCTGTTCCGGCACCCTGCCGGGACGGGGAAGTGCCCCCGGAGCCATCTCCATCGACTCCACCACCATCTTCATCGCCGTTGCTGACTCCCATGATGAGGAGGGAGTAGTTCTCCCTCGGGGCTGAGGGCCGTACCGGTAGCCATGTGGTCTATATCTCTCTCTCCCATGATGTGATCTATATGTGATCATGAGCTTTGCAATCTAGATGTTGTTATGTTACTCAAGTGGGCTTTATTTATGTGATCTCCGAAGACTCCTTGTCCCACGTGTGTAAAGGTGACAGTGTGTGCACCGTGTGGGTCTTTAGGCTATATTTCACAAGATACTTGTTCACTGATTTATTATTTGAGTTGGATGTCTCTATGAAATTGTGGTGTGTTAGTACCTCCTATGAATGCTCATGGTCCAGTGTGGGGTATTCATTAGTACTTGGGAATATATGTTTGAGGCGTGCTTTTGCATTCCTACACAATGAATTAGTGTTCATTATCCAGCCGGAGAATACTTCGGAGTAGTATATTGAAGTGCTTATATTTATATTCAATTATGATTGCATTGTTGAGAGTGACCACTAGTGAAAGTATGATCCCTAGGCCTTGTTTCTAAGCATTGAAACACCATTTACAACAAGTTCTGCTACATGTTTGCTTGCTGCCATTTTTATTTCAGATTGCAATTACTACTTATAATCATCCATATTACTTGTATTTCACTATCTCTTCGCCGAACTAGTGCAACTATACATCTAACAAGTGTATTGGGTGTGTTGGGGACACAAGAGACTTTTTGTATTGTGATTGCAGGGTTGCTTGAGAGGGATACCTTTGACCTCTACCTCCCTGAGTTCGATAAACCTTGGGTGATTCACTTAAGGGAAACTTGCTGCTGTTCTACAAACCTCTGCTCTTGGAGGCCCAACACTGTCTACAAGAATAGAAGCATGTGTAGACATCAAGCTATTTTCTGGCGCCGTTGCCGGGGAGGTAAGGCAAAAGGTACTCACATCATCTGGCTACTAAGCTATTTTCTAGTACTGTTGCTGTTGTGTGAGTGCTCGAAGTTATTTCCTTTAGATTCTGCAATTATATCTTTTTGTTTCTTGTTTTTAATTTCACTAGTTAGGCTTAATGGAAAACAACAAAAAATTAGTATTAGTTCTTTGGAAATCATTTTTGCTGATGATATGATAAGCTCTAAGCTTGGGGATGAGGTGTTTGAAAATCCTTTTGCTACTAATGATTACATGTTTGATACATCTCCTTCTAGTAAAAATGATGATATGTTTACAGATGAACACACTTTGGAAGATAAATATTCTATTCCTTATGATGATACTATGCCCCCAGTTTTTGATAATTATTATAAAGAATATTATGACATGGGTTATAATTACAATCATCCTCATGAAACTTGTCATAATTATGGAGGGATCACCCAAAACCATCCCTTTAATATACAACCTGTTTATCATGTTCAAGTTCTTTATGATGATCCTGCTCCAGTTGTTATTCATGAGAAGAACTTTGTTTATGTGGAAAATGATGACACTTTTATGCATATGGATCATGATAAGAATTTTACATGTGATGGTTGTATTGTGGATTTTATCAATGATGCTACTGAAAGTTTTTATGAAAAAGGGAGACATGGCTTCATATATCACAATAACATTGAATCTCCTCTCCTTTTGTTGAAATTTTTGAAGTTGCACCTATTTTGTCTTCCTATGCTAGTCAATTTATGCTTCATGGATTTATTTACTTACAAGATTCCAATGCATAGGAAGTGGGTTAGACTTAAATGAGTTTTATAGTTGCTTCTTGATGCTCCCTTATTGTGCTCCAACTCTCATTTTTATGTGAGCATCATCAAAATTACCATGCCTAGCTAAAAGGCTTTAAAGAAAAGCGCTTATGGGAGACAACCCATCATTTTATTTTCAGTATCTTTTCTTTTATTTGAGTCAAGAAGTTTGTTTACTTCTGTAGCAACTTCTTCGTATCTTTATTTTCTTGCAATGTTGTGCCAAGTAAGGTCTCTAGTAGAAAGTTTTTGCTATATTTGGATTTCTGCACAGGAAACAGATTTCTGTCTGTCACCGCTAAATTCGTCATTTATTCCAGAAGCGACGAAATGCTTTGAGATTTTTTGTGCTGAATCTTCATATATTTATGAAACTTTTTCTAGTTCAGTGATTTTCGATTTGAGCAACTCTAGTGCCTTGAAAAAATTCGTCTTTACAGACTGTTCAGATTTTGACAGATTCTGCCTTTTATTGTGCATTGCTTCCTTTGCGATGTTTATTTGGATCTTTTTGATTCTTTGAGCATCAGTGTCTGTAGCTAATGTTATAATGCATTAAGGTGTGCTTGTGTCACAGTAGAACTTGTAAATTTTTGGTTTATGCACTAACCCTCTAATGAGAATTACTTTGAGTTTGATGTGGTGGAAGTTTTCAAGTAAGCAAAAGGGACGATATGATAAGATCAAGAAGAGTGAAAAGCCTAAGCTTGGGGATGCCCCGGTGGGTCATCCCCAGCAAATTCAAGAAGACTCAAGCATCTAAGCTTGGGGATGCCCAAGGCATCCCCTTCTTCATCGACAAAACTATCAGGTCATCTCTAGTGATACTATATTTTTATTCCACTACATCTTATGTATTTTGCTTGGAGCGTCTGTTTTTATTTTGTGTGTGTGTTTTAGTTTGCTTAATAAGTTGGATCCTAGCATTCTTGTGTGGGAGAGAGACACGCTCCGCTTTTTCATATGAATACTCTTGTGCTTCGCTTATATTTGTTGAGTATTCTTAGCTACTGTTTGTTTTCTAGTAAGCTCTCGCTTTTAGCATGTTATCTTGTTTAGAGCTGCTAGTTCTTTGTGTTAAGCTCTCTTGTATTTCACTCTTATTTGTTAGAGAGTTGTTTTAGTAGCTTGGTTGACGTGTTAGATTGGAAAATGCTATGCTTGTGATAGTGGTATGAAATAGAGAAAAGCTGCATAGTCTTGTAGACCTTTGTGTAGATAACTTGCTCCTCTTCAATTGTTTTGAGGTATTAAAATAACTAATGGTTAAAATATGTTGGTTAATGTTGTTAAGAGCTGATTAGTGAAGATGTATTAGTAGAGCATGGAGCCGTACTTTTCTGAACTAAAAACAACTTAAGTCAATAGTGCTTTAGTGTCGTGATTTCCTCTTAGTTGAAAAGAAGTTTCTAATGGTATAGTTACTGCAACGGTCGGGGAAGCCAACGGGGCACTTGTGTCGCCGCCACGATCCCTCTCGGGGTGTCTCTAACCATTTGTAAAACTTTGATACTGTTAGTTGTTTGCAATATACGACATGCTATGTGAGTTTTTGGTTTTTGGCACTTCCACCTCCATATTTTGCTAGCCTCTTCGGTACTTTGCATTGCCCTTTTTCACATTGAGATTGGTGCATACTTCGCAAGTACATCCAACCCCGTGGGAGATCTTCATCTTGTTCTCCTACACATAAGCCAACTATCTTCCTCAAAACAGCCACCATATCTACCTATCACAGCATTTCCATAGCTGTTCCGAGATACATTGCCATGCAACATCCATCATTTACATTACATGACTTTATGTCATTTTTACTTCATTGCCATATAGTATTGCTTGACCATTTGAGTTAGTGTGATGCGTGGTTTTCCACATGTGTTACATCTTTTCCACACTACGCTCGGTCTTGCATATCCACCATACACCATGTATTAGTCTTTGAGTTTTGAGTACACCAAAAAGTGTGATGATCATCTTGTAAAATAGAGTGTTGCCTCTACCTGTGAGCATATTGAAAAGAGTCCAAAGTGGCCAATCAAAAGAGTCCAAAAGAGACCAATGAGAGAAAAATATAAAAGAGCCACAAAGGCCTCAAAAAGCAAAAAGCAAAAAGCAAAAAGCAAAAAAAAAAAAGAGAAAAAGAAAAAAGAATATAAAATGAGAGAGGGGGCAACACTACTATCCTTTTATTCCACACTTGTGCTAGTAGCACCTACATCATTGTAGTGAGTTTTCATGCTTCATTAGTATAACTATGTGGGGACCAAACGTTATAGAACTTGGCTTGTATATTCCAACGATGAGCCTCCTCAAGTGAGCTCTAGGTCTTCATGAGCAAGCAAGTTGGATGCACCCCCACTAGTTCCATTGGAGAGCTTCCATTCATATAGCTCTATGTGCATCCGTTGCATGGCAATCACTACTCCTCATTCAGTGTCTACTACGGGACTTCCTCTTGTCTTGTGGTTACCTCTTCCACTGTTTGAGCCTTTCTTTTTGGCCTTCCAAACCCCCATCATTATTCTCTTTGCCATAACCTCATGGTGCCAAGCCTTCTTCTTGCTTGTATTAGTTGAGTGGACTACATAACAGTTGATAAGTTAAGTGGATGGATTAAGGACACTTGACTTGAGCTTGGCTATTTCTATTATTAACTGAATTTGATGCTTTGAAGATTGATTGACATTTTACATTGGAGACACAATTTACTATTCTTCTTTCTAAACCTTATGTATGGTTCCTAGTCTCCAACACACTGATTCATGAAAAGTTCTAGCTTCTTTTAGCTAGCATTTGTTAATCATTGTTTGCTTAATGTCAACTATAGACAATTGTTTTGGATCACCTTATTCACATCATGTGCTTTGCATTGCTATGTTGATCTATATTGTGAGTTAGCATGTCTCCTAAGAAATTATTTGTTATCGTTTTACCTACTCGAGAACGAGTAGAACTAAGCTTGGGGATGCTGATACGTCTCCAACGTATCTATAATTTCTTATGATCCATGCTTGTTTTCATACCATTTGCTACATGTTTTGTTTACATCTTATAGCATTTTTATGCATTTTCTGGAACTAACCTATTAACAAGATGCCACAGTGCTAGTTCCTATTTTCTGCTGTTTTCCCGTTTCAGAAAAGTACTTAAGGAAATATTCTCGGAATTGGACGGGACAAAAAGCAGCAGTCTTATAATTCAATGGACTACACGGAGCTCGAAGGAGAGGACCTGGAGGGCCGTGGGCCGGCCACACCATAGGGTGGCGCGGGACCCATGCCTGCCGCGCCACCAGGTGGTGTGGGGCCCACGGGAGCCCTCCGACGCCGCCCTTTCGCCTATATATTGCCCCCGGCACATAAAACCTAGACGGACCCCGTCATATTCCAAAGAAACATCTACAGCGCCGCCGCCATCGCCAACAAGTTTCGGGGGACATAAGTCTCTGTTCCGGCACCCTGCCGGGACGGGGAAGTGCCCCCGGAGCCATCTCCATCGACTCCACCACCATCTTCATCGCCGTTGCTGACTCCCATGATGAGGAGGGAGTAGTTCTCCCTCGGGGCTGAGGGCCGTACCGGTAGCCATGTGGTCTATATCTCTCTCTCCCATGATGTGATCTATATGTGATCATGAGCTTTGCAATCTAGATGTTGTTATGTTACTCAAGTGGGCTTTATTTATGTGATCTCCGGAGACTCCTTGTCCCACGTGTGTAAAGGTGACAGTGTGTGCACCGTGTGGGTCTTTAGGCTATATTTCACAAGATACTTGTTCACTGATTTATTATTTGAGTTGGATGTCTCTATGAAATTGTGGTGTGTTAGTACCTCCTATGAATGCTCATGGTCCAGTGTGGGGTATTCATTAGTACTTGGGAATATATGTTTGAGGCGTGCTTTTGCATTCCTACACAATGAATTAGTGTTCGTTATCCAGCCGGAGAATACTTCGGAGTAGTATATTGAAGTGCTTATATTTATATTCAATTATGATTGCATTGTTGAGAGTGACCACTGGTGAAAGTATGATCCCTAGGCCTTGTTTCTAAGCATTGAAACACCGTTTACAACAAGTTCTGCTACATGTTTGCTTGCTGCCATTTTTATTTCAGATTGCAATTACTACTTATAATCATCCATATTACTTGTATTTCACTATCTCTTCGCCGAACTAGTGCACCTATACATCTGACAAGTGTATTGGGTGTGTTGGGGACACAAGAGACTTTTTGTATTGTGATTGCAGGGTTGCTTGAGAGGGATACCTTTGACCTCTACCTCCCTGAGTTCGATAAACCTTGGGTGATTCACTTAAGGGAAACTTGCTGCTGTTCTACAAACCTCTGCTCTTGGAGGCCCAACACTGTCTACAAGAATAGAAGCGTGTGTAGACATCAGGCACCTCTTGAGAAATTAAACGGTGACTAGATGTAAAGTTATCAGAATTGAGAAGTATCTCAAACATGCTCCAATCATTAAAACTTTGGGACAAAGCACGTTATACTCAGAATGACAGCAATGCTCTATAAGATGGTGCTCAAAGAAGGGTGATGGCTCAACATTAATATGTAAAAGAAAGGCCCTTCGCAGAGGGAAGCAGGGATTAATCATGTGCTAGAGCTTTTTATTTTTATAAGCAAAAGTAAAACAGTTTTGAGAGATGCATGCTTTCGGCAACGTTTTCACAACAGAGAGGCTATCTAGTCCCTCATAACAAGCAAGGCTTTTAGACTTGTGAGAGCATCTGGTTCTTTAGAGGAGCGAGTACGCTCCTCTTTCTCCTTGGTTTCACCACTGTCCAATGTTTGAGTTGATTTCTCAGAATTTGCATTGCGCGGAGGAGAATGGTGAGTTATATTTATATTTTGCTTAAGCTGCTCTCGGGTTGATTCAAGTGAAGACGTAATCCATCAACACCGGGTGAAAAAGGGGGAAATGACCTTGCTTGTCACAAGTTATATCTAGCCCTCTACTGCTTCCTCATGAGCTAAAAAACAGAGACATAAAAAGAAGCATTTTTTTTGAATGATTTAAAGGTAGCACATGACAAATTTACTTGGAATGGCGGTTAAATACCATATGTAGGAAGATATAGTGGACTCAAGTGGGATACTTTGGCTTAGGGAAAATGGATGCACGGATGGAAAATTACACCCGGTGCAAATGGAGGCTAGCAAAAGACTCGGGAGCGACCGATCAAGAGCACTACTATCATAATCATGCTTTGCGACAAAATCAATCAATGAATAAAGCATAAGAGTGATACTACAATTCTAAGCACAATAAACCGTCAAGGCTTAACAGACTTTATTTTTAGTCTTTTACATGTGTGAACATGTGCCAAGTCAATCCAAATAAATCTTTTGGAGGAGGATCTCACTTCACCATACCATATTATAAACAATGCAAAACATGCTCACGTCTACATGACAAATTATCCACTCTTAACAAGTTGAGGCTAAGCATAGGAATCCATAAAAACTAAGTAATATCATCTACGCAACTGATATGCATAATATTTATACACATTTTCAGCCATATTTGAATCTCTTCCTACAACTTTTGGTCGCAAATCAAAGTGATTTTATTTACACTTAGTGAATTCATGCCAAATTAGAACACTTTACAGCTTTCTCTAGTCTTATTACAGAAAAGTGTGAATAGGCACTCTAAACATCTGCTTTTCATAACCTACCGAAGACCAATGGAAAAGCAACGATGAGCTAAGGACCTACGTGTGGTAGAAGAAAGAAGAGTAAAGGACTAAAGCAGAAAAGGGGCCAGCGTCACGCCTTTGCCGTGCTCCTGCCGCCGCGAGGGAGAGTTGGGGCGTGAACTGCATAAAGCGAGCCTTGGCCTCCACGCTCACCACCAACCACACCACAATCACCACGGCTGGACAAAAGGAAGAAAAGAAGAGGGGAATGCCGACGGAGAGGAGGATGGGGAGTGGTTGAGATCCAGTAAGCCAAGAAGAACAAGGCCGGCTTCCACTACGGCGCTGCTCCCAGCCCTGAATCCCTGCTTCCACGACTCTGCTTCCTGGACGTGCTGCCTCCCCGACTCTGCTACTCCTCCTCTTCCTGAACTGCTGCTTGGACGAACTGAAAAACAAGATCATCATCGACTCCTGGTGACGGAAACCTGATCTATAACTCCCTCCTTTTCCCTACTTGCTCGATTCCCTTGTAATTGTGCGGATCCGCTCAGCTTTGCTAGACACCTGCAACCTGTTTGTGTTATTGCCTGTGAGGTCAACTAACTCAGTAATTTCGTAGCTTTGGTCCTGTTGTGAGCAATCCTTGTCATATACCTGTCACCTGTTTGTGTGTTTGTTGGAGAGACAAAGCGTTCAGTAGTTCTAGTAATTTTGGGTGTCTGTTTGTGTTTGTTCCTGAGGAGATCATGTCCTCATATTGTCTTGCTGTTGAATTCTGCTATTTGTGTTAGTTCATCTGCTCGAATCTATTGCTGTAGGCTGCTCTTATTATTTATGTTCTTGTTTATCGTTTCTGCAAATTAACACTATAATAGAAAACCACCAAAAAAATTAGGTTTAATCTTTATCAAAATTTTGTGCAAGAAAGTTTGTTTATTCTGTCGACCTAGCTGTGAGCAGCCGTCGAGAGCTTGTAATTCAATCCCTGTGAAAGAACACGACAACCCTTTATTTTACTTCGATCAATTTGGCGCCGTTGCCGGGGATTGAATATTAGCTTTTTGCGTCAGTTGGCAGACTAGGTCTTTTGGTTGTCTTTGGTTTATTTCACTAACCCGTGATAAGTTTCTTGGTTGTGACTGTGCGCAGGACAAGTAGCTTATGTCTTTGTGCAGGTAATTGATTTATGCAACATACTGAAGAGTCACCTCTTGCCCCTTTTGATCCTGAAATTGAGAGAACATTCAAAGAAAGAAGAAAAGCAACAGCTGTCCTCAAGAAGTCAGTTAAGATGGGGGACAAGATTCTTCGAGATCTTTGGATACCACAGGACCAGAATCCTGAAAATGTTCAACCAGTCATTCAAGCAAACAACTTTGAACTGAAGCCTGCTCTTATTTCAATGGTACAGCACAACCAGTTTGGCGGAACTGCACTTGAAAGTCCTCATACTCATATCAGAAATTTTCTAGAGTACTGCAATACTTTGAAATTGAATGGAGTGTCACATGATTTTATTAAGATGCAGCTTTTTCCATTCTCATTGAGAGATGGAGCCAAGCATTGGTTTCATGCTATTCCTGAGTATCAGAAGGACACATGGGCACATCTATTGCAGACCTTCTATGGCAGATATTTTCCTCCAACAAAAGCAGCTGAATACAGAGATAAAATCACTAGGTTCCTGCAGTTTGATGGTGAAAGTCTGTATGATACGTGGCAGAGATTCCAAGGGTTGATTAAGATGTGTCCCAACCATGGACAGGAACCCTGGCTAATCATGCAAACATTTTATAAAGGGCTTACTCCGCAGACTAGGGCTCATGTTGATTCAGCAGCTGGAGGTGGCATAATGAGCAAGAACTTGATGAAGCCACCGAGCTGATTGAAAGAATGGCCTCTCATGATTTCTCTTGGACAAATGAAAGAGCTGTGCATAACCCGCAGGTTGGAATTCACAAACTGAATGGAAATGACGCAGTTGCAGCTCAGTTGGAAGCTATTACCAAGCAACTATCCAATCTTATGACTGATAACAGTTCTGTAGTTTCTTCAGTGCAAGCAAATATGAACTGTCAAGCCTGTGGAAATTCTGGGCATCTTACACATGAGTGTACAAACTATCTGAATACCGAAGCTTCAGTTTCAGAAGTAAATTATGCTCAAAATCAGGGACCATTTTCGCAGAGTTACAACCCAAACTGGAGAAATCACCCAAACCTGTCATATAAAAGTGGTGTTCAGAGCAACTCATTTCAGCAACCTAATCCAGGGTACAGACCACCATAAGGACAATACCAAAGTAACAACAGTGTAGCTTCGTTCTCTCCTTCACAACAAAGTTACGGGAGTCAGAACCAGCAGCATGCCAATCAAGGAGGACCATCCACTGAAATAAAGGAATTGATGAAGCAACAACAAGTAATGTTCAATGGAATGCAAGAGGCCATGAAACAACAGTCTGAAACATTCCTGAGCGCCATACAACAGTTAACTGCTGGTCTGTCAAATTCTTCACCATCTCTTAGGCCAGAAGCTAAGTTACCTTCTCAAACTGAAGAAAATCCAAAAGGATTATGTGGAGCCATCACATCAGTTGATGCTATAACTACCAGAGGGGGAAAAGTGTGTGGATCTCTTTTACCAAACCCTTCTCAACCAACTTATGTTCCACCAGCATTGAGAAACGCAAGCCCTGTGCTCATTCAGCCAAGTCCACATCCAGTAACTGTCGAAGATAATGCACAGAATTCCAAAAAAAACGCAGTGGACAAGGAAAATGTTATTTCGGTGCATTCAGACAGAGTGCCATTTCCAGAGAGATTTGAGAAAAGCAAGGAGGAAAAACAATATGCAAAATTTCTGGAGAAAATGAAGGAAGTCCAAGTGACAATTCCTATTTTAGATGCTGTCCTACATGTTCCTATGTATGCTAAATTCTTCAAGGAACTGATCACAAAGAAGAGGAATTTTGATGAACCAGAGGTGGTCACAATGACTAGACAATGCAGTGCTATTCTACAGAATTCCTTGCCTGAAAAACTTGAAGACCCTGGAAGTTTTTGCATCCCATGCTTTATAGGGAATAAACAGTTCGTAGCACTATGTGACTTGGGCTCAAGTGTAAGTGTATTACCCTTGTCAGTATGTAGACTCATGCCATTAGGAGATCTGAAGTCCACTTCCATGACACTGCAATTAGCTGACAGAACCTTGAGGAAACCTGCTGGAATTCTCATGAACGTTCCTATTGTTGTGGACAAGTTTGCCTATCCAGTTGACTTTGTAGTCTTAGAAATGGAAGATGCTTGTGACACTGTAATATTGGGCAGAGCATTCTTGGCAACAGCGGGCGCAGTGATTGATGTTAAGGGATCAAAGCTTAAACTCCAATTCGGTGAAGAAGAAATAATATTTGACATGAAGCATGCAACTCATTTGCCATCAGATCAAGCACATTGTCATTCGATTGATATTGTTCAGCAAAGTGTAAACTGCACTTATAAAAAATGTGGAAATCAGATTGAGTTGGATGCAGATGTTCTTGAACAAGTTGGCCCAGCTTGCATTGAAGAAGCCTTTAATTTGGAAGCTGTATATGAAGTTGAAAACGGGAATGAGGCTATTGGACAACATGCTTCGAGTGAAAATCTGATTCCAGAATTAAAAAAACTACCAGATCATGTTACTTATCGATTTCTTGAGCCAAACAATAGATGTCCTGTTATTGTTAGTTCAGAACTAGATGAAGAGCAAACTGAAAGACTGTTGACAGTTTTGAGAAGACATAGAAGAATCCTTGGGTACTCAATTGAAGACATGATTGGAATTAGTCCATCTATCTGCACACATAGAATTCACTTAGAAGATGACAGTTCGCCCTCTAGAGATCATCAGCGCAGGTTGAATCCCAAGATGCAAGAAGTAGCTAAGAAGGAAGTCTTAAAACTATTGGGAGCTGAGATTATCTATGCAATTTCAGACAGTGAATGGGTAAGCCCTATTCATATTGTACCAAAGAAGGGAGGAATTACTGTCGAAAGAAATGAATCTGGTCAAGAAATACCAGTCAGAAAAGTTACTGGTTGGAGATTGGTAACTGACTATAGGAAATTAAACAAGGCCACACGTAAGGACCATTTCCCTCTGCCTTTCATAGACCAGATGCTCGAGAGATTGGCTGGCCATCAGTATTTCTGCTACCTTGATGGATACTCGGGATTTCTACAAATCCCAATTCACCCATTAGACCAAGACAAGACCACTTTCACGTGTCCCCTATGGCACCTTTGCTTATAAAAGGTTACCTTTGGACTTGTAATGCCCCAGGAACGTTCCAAAGATGCATGATGGCCATTTTCTCGGATTTAATTGAGAAGATCATGGAGGTTTTCATGGACGACTTTACTGTTTATGGAAACAGTTTCCATGATTGTCTGAAAAATCTTGAAGCAGTCCTGCAGCGGTGTTCCGACCACAACTTAGTTTTAAACTGGGAAAAATGCCATTTTCTGGTTAAAGAAGGCATAGTCCTAGGACACTTGGTTTCAGAAAAAGGTATAGAGGTGGACAAGGCGAAAGTAGAAGTGATAGCAAAATTGCCACCTCCTGTGAATGTAAAAGGAGTGAGGAGTTTATTGGGTCATGCTGGATTCTACAGGAGATTCATCAAAGATTTCGCGAAAATTGCAAAGCCATTGACTAACCTGTTAAACCAAGATGTGCCTTTCCAATTCGGTGCTGATTGCATGCAAGCATTTACAAAATTGAAGGAAGCTCTAACAACAGCTCTAGTAGTACAACCCCCAGACTGGACACTGCCTTTCGAGCTAATGTGTGATGCAAGCGATTTTGCTGTAGGTGCAGTGTTGGGTCAGAGGAAAGATAAAGCACTGCATGTGATTTACTATGCAAGCAAAACTCTTGACGATGCTCAAGTAAATTACACCACAACAGAAAAAGAGTTGCTGGCAGTGGTATATGCTTTTGACAAATTTCGGCCCTATTTGGTTGGAAATCAGTGCATTGTGTATACTGATCATGCAGCCATAAAGCACCTCATGAACAAGAAAGATGCAAAGCCGAGACTAATCAGATGGATTTTGCTGCTTCAAGAGTTTGATGTCCAAATAAAAGACAAACAGGAGCAGAAAATTTGGTGGCAGATCATTTGTCAAGATTGACTGAAGCTCAGAAAGAGGGAGGGATAATT